>CAJQUN010000503.1:0-390834 GCA_907163345.1 Haberlea rhodopensis | reverse complement strand
TATCATCGAAGATGAAGTTCCAACCTGACGTGCATTAGGTCTTTGGGTGGACAAAGACAAATACTCATTTAAGTTCTTTCGGAATTCAGCCACGGCACTTCATGCTGAATTTCATGACAGGAACTTCCACAAGATTTGCCGAAGAACTCTTTGAAACAAAAGAATTGATCTTTGGGAAAACAAGATTCCAGTGGAACAAAACCTACCGAAATTCTGCAACATAACACACATTGAACGATGGATAGACCATATTTTTCAAGCATGCCCGGAGCAGAAAGAACAGAGTTTGGGAAAGGATTCTGATCCAAACCCTACAGATCAGAGGCAGGAAGAGACAAAAGACCTGCTGACAAGAGAGCCCGTTTTCCTAAAGCACGGGGACCACAAAAACCAATAACGTAAAGATTCCCAGACAAAGGAAAGTCGTGGACCATTAAAAGATAGTGTGGATACTCAGACAAAAACGCCAGACCACGTGAAAGTTAAGGCGCACTCACATGTGCACTCAATAACAATTATCAAGATTTGGAATCCAAAGTTCAAATCCGGATTCATGCCTATATAAGGGCACTCATTCAGGAAGCTAAGGATATCAAAAATTCTCCATAGTTTTCCGAGAATAAAAATTTTCGTCTTCAAGCTTTGTAATCTTTCAACTTTCAGAGCTTGGTTATTTTTTTTTTTCTTGCTTTTCGTAAACATCTGTATTATTTTATGTTTTTAGTTTATGTGTTCTTGAATCTTGAGTCAAGCCTCGTCTTTATGAGAGGCTAAACAAGTCCATCTCCTCCCAAAACCCAAGAGACCTCTTAATATAATAGATATTATAAGTATTTCCAGAATAAAACGAAGGCTGTTGCCCATCTATCTCCAAGATTTCTTTAAAATCTTTTTATATCTTAATTATACCTTATGCCATAAGGTAGGAAACGAATTAGGTTGTGCTGTAAGGTTTCTGAAGGAGTCGGATAACTGGCAGACTACCTCGCCTGAGAGCTGAGGTTGGATGGTGAGGAGCCGTTCGTAAAACAGTCTAGAGTCAGTTAAGTTTTCGACTGGTGGCTTTGCAACACAATCACCCTTCACCCGGTGCCGTTATGGTCAAAATGGCATATTTCAGTTTGTAAATTATATTGTAATACGGAAGCATGATAGGTCTGTTATTTATTTTCATTTGTTGTATAAAGGAATTTTAGGGCTAAAAATTCATTATGAACGTGAGTCTTTGTAAAAGTATGCTCTTGAGTTCTCTCAGGATGACAGAAACTGAAGGAATCTCATGTTCATTAAGGCCCGTGCATTTACTTACACTTATTAGGAGTTGTTTATTAGTAAAAATGAGATTTCGGGTTTTTTTAATCATCATAAAAGCTTAAGGAGTTTTATGCAATTAAAGTAAGGGTTTTTATGTCTTTCAGTTGAAAGGAGTTGGAATAAGAAAAGAAGTATAGTAAGGAGTTAGAATAAAGAATCTTTGATATAGGGAGGAATGTTAAAGTTATGTTTGGAGGTAGGGATTTTAAGTGAGTTTACCTATGAATTAAATATTTAAATAAAATGAATTGATTAAAATTTAATATGTAAATATATTTATAATTTTAAATAATATTTTATCGAATATAAGAATTATTGTACATAAAATAATTTGAAATATTATAATGAACAAGTGAAACTCATTCCAGGTATTACGGTCATTTAATACCTACTTTACATAATATCATGTTAATCAACTATATCAAATTCATTATTATTATTTTTCCATGTCATACTAATCATATGGAATTCAATTAAGTTTCCCGTTTTTTTGTAAAAAAACTTAACTTATTATGACTTTGTAATATAGAAAAACTTGATTATCATTTTGATGATTTATATTTTTTGTGCTACAGTAAATCGTTTTTGTAGAGTTTATTTTTTTTGTACAGTTAGTACATTATATTATTAAATACTTTTAATATTTGTGTATATAATGATATTTGTTATTTATAATAGCAGGTTTAGAACATTTAAATTATGTTTAAAACTAATCAAAATAATTCATTAAACAAAAGAAAGTTTGAAATCGGTCGTGGTTTGAATTATATTTAGCAAAAGCGAAACCGATAAACTTGGTTTGGTTTGAATTTTTATAAAAAACTGAATCAATCCACATTTGGTCACACCTAATTGGAAGTGAAACATGGATAAGAGAGACTATCTCTAGTAACTTAATCAAAAGTTGATTTAAGTTATTACAGATATTTGTTAAATCAAAAGGCCTGAATTAGTAATCAATTAGACTACCCTTGGATAAAAGTTTATCAGCTAATTAAAGGAAAAAACATATTATTAGATAATCATTTCATGCAGCTGAAATTGCTATTTTCATATGAGCTATTATTGGGAGTTTTTTTTTAATTAAAGTTATCAAATATGAGGTTATCGTGTGAATAGGGATGACTACCGGCCCGGGTCTTATCCGGACCCGTATTCAACCCAACCCGCGGAATGGGTCTGGATCCACTCTAACGTGGCATTTTTATTTTTTTATAAAAGGGTCAAGGTGGCGGTTAAGACCCGGACCCGGACCCGGATCCCGCTCTAGTGTACATAATAATTTGTTTAAAAACTTAATATGAAATATATTTTCACTTTCTTTAGCTGAATCATAACGTGATATTATTTAATTTTGTATCAAAACTCATTTGTATATATTAAAGAAGTTTGATATTTTGAGGAATGATAGCAAATTAATAAAGATCTGATAGCTTAAAGATAGTTTTATAAGGTTTATTATAAATATTTACTAGAGTAAAACATGAAATTCAATCACACGAAATTCAATTTTTGTGCTTCAAAATTGATTTATAGCTAATAAAAATTATTTTATTTTATAAAAGGGTCGTGGGCGGAGCTGGGTGATTCCGTCGGGCTTGTGGGCGGGTGGTCTCAGGTATGGTCAAACCCATTCAGACCCGCCCTGTTGCCATACCTGCGTGTGCACATCTCGGTGCATATGATCCTTAGTTGATGGCCCTTAGGGCCATCATCAAAAAATTCAACATTGATATCAACTGAATGGATGTATGTCACCTAGTGCACCACCCTTGGGGGAAACATATGATCCTTCAATTTTTTTCATCCGAATGGGGATCTCAAAATACAAACAAATAGGCGAGAGAATGCTTGAGAATTTTCCAAGGAAAACTCAAAGTTAATTATTAAAATAGTTAGACTATAAATATTCAAATGAAAATCTAATAATGACTTATATTTTACATTTGAGTCAGTTTGACATATATGGTATTTATAGGTGTAAGAATGTCCTTATTTTCATCATAAAAACAATGACACCATTGAATCTTTATTTTTTCTTATTATGCAACATCAGTTAATGTGAGAATACAAAAAAAAACTCTTCCCAAGTATATTTTCTATTCAGTGAAGTTTGGGTTGTAAGCAAGCCAGCTGAGGGTACAGAATTCGATCGTTCAAGTCTGTCCATATCACTCTTCAATGGTCTGAAAAAATGATATTGTTCGGCCTGCTCCCAGCACTGTCTCCTAGATCCGAGGTGGAATGATGATATGTGTATGTTTAATTATCAGTCACTCATTTTATCAAACATCACATATAAACCCTAATAACTCGAGTTCAGAAAGAAAACACTAAATCTTTCGACATGGTACAATATCTAGAGATTGTATCGTATTTTTGGCAACGAACCCCCATATGGTCGTCATATAGGCATTTACACCCATGTGGTTTAAACTAGACAGTTTATCCTCTTTGGTTCTTGAATCGATGCAAAACATCATTCCATGTATGATGTGTGGGGGATGTTCTATGTTTTGCAAATCAGAGGATCATAAAACGTTATTTACAAACCGCATGGGGTAAATGTCTATTAGTAATAACACATGAGGGTGAAATACATATTTACAAACTGTTGTTTCAAAATATATACAAGAAGTAACGAGCAAACAACAATGGCTCTTTTCTAAGGAATGTTGAGGCAAGATTTGGAATCTTTGTCCTTAAGACAATATTGATCCGCAACGGCAATTTGGCTCCCAAGATACAACGAATTTGATTTGTGATAGGAGCACACGAAATCACAAATCCTTTAAAACTCAAAGGTTTAAAAACGCTTAACAAGAACAATGATGAAGATGCACAAAATGCTCAGATTTTGACCTTCAAATTTGATGATAATTTCGAAAATCACTATTCAATTCAAGTGATAGATGTTATATTATAGTATAACCAAGAGATAAGCCCAAAATGACACATTTGGAGGCACTTCATAACGAAAAACCGCACCGAAACATGAATGGACACACCATTCTACCAAAATACGCAGGGCGCGATCGATCGCAACTTGGGGGCGCGATCGATCGAGGCTTGGTTTCCAACAAACGGAAGTTGTTGCCTCGCGCGATCTTCCAACAAACCCCACGTGAATTAAATTAATGCATGTATGCAATTGAGCGCATTTAACGAACTTATGGCATCTGGAGAGATAGCTTGCGGCTTTGAATCTTCTGTAGTAGTATTCAATCGGATTTACTTGACTTAATAGTGAACTTATAGTCTTGAACTATTTAGACGTTGTGTAAACCTAAACAATTGAACCCACACTATAACAATTCTCACATTCGTATTGGTTTCTTACGGTTGTGTCCATTCCGGCCTTGGACCACGCTTGGTTTCATAAGTGCATTCTTTAAAGCGGCCATACTTCGTACTCACGTAGGTGATCTTCTAGAAGAGTATCACGCTATACTCCATCATATTCATATATGTCTTAGGAATCATTAAAGCCCTTTTTTCTATCCTCGTACCCTTTTTGCAAGCTCTATCTATTATATAGGAATGGGTTGGAGATTAATTCTCCAAGGTGTTTATACAATCTTGTAGTTTGATTGTCCCTTTTGAACCTAGATCTTGGAATCTCTAGTCACATAGGTTGGGTATCCACTTCAAGATTTTAATTATGGGGTTGTAATCTCATTCCCCTCGATAAACTTCCATATGATCTCTCGGTTAACCATTTCATATGCGGATCCTCTCACATAATCACTCAAGATTGCCACTAGAGATCATTTTGTCATATATAATTAGTGCAACACATTTTAGCTGCATGCACAATATTTTTCTCTAACAACTTATAAAGCCACTCGGCCCAGAAGTTTGTATGTTTTGCATAGAGAATTTTCCTCAACTGTATATCTTCATTTTTGGTAATCACATTTGTTGAGCCTTAAACGCATGGTTGCGTTTAATGTGTTTAAATTATCCCCGGTCAATCTTTGAGTTTTGATGATCAACAAAACTTGTGTTTGTTATACTAATGCATCTACTTAGTGTGCAGATTAAGTGATGAATAGTGGAATGAAATGAAGAAAATCGATTGTGCATATTTTGGCCTGGATCGCCCCAGGCGATGGTGATCATCGCCCAGGCGATGGGTGCCAGGCGAGGCATCGCCACGCACATCGACAGAGGCGATGGCTAGGCGAGCATGCGAGGAAGATCGCTCCAGGCGATGATGACCAACGCCTGAGGCGATGGCAACCATTTGACACTTCGCCCCGCACATTGACTGACGCGATGCCGAGGACTGCGCGCAGGGGTAGATCGCCTGGCGCGATGGCACGAACGCCTGAGGCGATGCGTTGAACGCCTGAGGCGATCCTCGACTTCGCCCGAGGCGATGCAAGATTTTAGGCTGCTGAGGCTACGGCATTGGAATTTAATTTGGATCGCCTGAGGCGATCGGGACATCGCCTGAGGCGATGCGTGATTTATGCTGACCGTTGGGGCGCGGCGATGGAGATCGCCTGAGGCGATGGCTGAGGCGATCGAGGAGTGATTTCAGCCTTTTGTGAAGCAAACGGCTAGTAGGAGCCTAGGGGGCCTCCTACACTATAAATATTGATGCTTTGGAGCATTTTGAAGCTAAGGAACAAGCCTACAACTTATACAAAGTCTTGATCAATTATTATTTCAAATTGTATTGCAATCTTCATACATTGTTGTTGTATTGGAGTTTGTAATTCTCTTCTTTGTTAGAGCCTTGTTTTCTTCGTGTGAGTACACTGTGAATGTGTTTTTGATTTGATCTATTGTAAAGGTCCTCCAACACCAAAGCAAGTTGGAAAATTGTAAAGTCGCCAACAAGTGAAGTTGGTGCATGTGTTGTGGCTATCCTTGGAGCCCTTAAGGCCAAGAAGACTCGTGAAGAGTGTTGGTAGCTCGGGAAGAGCTTTGTGTACTCGGGAAGAGTATTGTGCTCGGGAAGAGCTTGTGTACTCGGGAAGAGTAGTGTGCTCGGGAAGAGCTTTGTAACTCAGGAAGAGTTGTGTGTAGCTAACTTGGAGCCCTCAAGGCCAAAATCATTTATTCTAGTGGAACCTCGGTTGGAGGTTATCTAACCGGGAAGAGGAGACGTAGGCGATTCTTCGCCGAACTTCTATAACAAATCCTTGTCTCTTTTATTGTTTTAATTCCTTTACGCATTTATTTATTTTGTTCTTTTTATTTATCGATTGACTAAAGGCTTCCGCAAGCGCAAAACTATTTTATTTTTCAAAACTCATTTTAAAAAAGCTAAAGTAGCCAAGGAATCTCATTCACCCCCCTCTTCGATTCCAACAAGTGGTATCAGAGCCATTGATTTTTGTTTTTAAATCAAGATTTTTATATGGCTAATCTAGCAAATGAGTTTGCTCAAGGTCAATCGACAAATAGACATCCGCTCTTCACGGGTGATAATTACGGCTATTGGAAAAATAGAATATCTCTATACATCCAATCCATGGATTATGACCTTTGGAAAATCATAGTGAAAGGTCCACATATTCCTTTAAATGAAGTTGGGGGAATTAGTGTTCCCAAAGAATGGACGATTTCACTAGAGCGGATATGATTTTAATATCTCAAAATGCTAAAGCTATTAATATTTTGCATTGTGCCTTAGATATGAAGGAGTACAACCGGGTCTCGATGTGCTCAACCGCAAAGGAGATATGGGACAAATTACAAATTTGTCATGAAGTAACTAATCAAGTGAAGGAGACCAAGATTGATTTATTACAACTCAAATATGAGACATTTGAGATGGAGTCTGGAGAAGAGGTGGATTCTATGTTTAGGAGGCTCACCCAAATTATCAACGAGCTTGCCCAACTTGGAGAGAAGTATCCTCCAAAGCAAATATGGAGGAGAGCACTAAGGGCCTTGCCTAAGGAATGGGACGCAAAAAGGACGGCTATCATCGAGTCAAACAAAGGAGGAAAATGCTTCAAATGATCTTGATGAGCTCCATGGCACATTGGTGACCCATGAGCTTGAAATGTCAACAAGAAGAGAAATAAAGGAGGATGATAGATCCATGAGGAAAGGGATCGCCTTGGTTGGAAGGAAAGATCATTCCGAGGATGAAGAAGAGGATGATGATGAAGAGATGATCTTGTTCACAAAGAAGTTCAAGAAGCTCTTCAACAATAATAGCAAGTCAAAGACCTCTAATGCTACCAAACATGAATCCAAAAATGAGGTAACTTGTTATAATTGTCAAGAAATAGGCCATTATGCTAACAAATGTCCTAGGAAGAAGAATGAGGACAAAGGGAAGAAGAAGGCGTTTATAGCCACATGGAGTGATAGCGACTCCGATGAAGAAGAAGCCAAAAATCTTTGTCTAATGGTTCTTGGAGATGAAGATGAAGAGGATGATGATGAGGTACCATCTTATGATGAATTATTAGATGCTTATAATGAACTCATTGATTGTCTTGGTAAAACCAAGAAGAGCAACAAATTGCTTAAGCTAGACTTGGCTAAGAAGGAAGAAGAAATATTATTTTGAAAAATCAAATGCTTGATTTAAAGACATCTTTTGCCAAGTTTAGTGATAGTAGTTTAAAGATGAATGAGTTGCTTGGCTTGCAACGTTGTAGCTTTGACAAAGCCGGGTTAGGTTTTTCAAGCAAATCAAAATCATTTTCAAACATGTTAGCTAAAGCCAAGCATGATTCTCCTACTTGCAATTATTGTTGTAAAAATGGCCACACTAAGAATAAGTGTAGGTTTGCTAGAATCCAATACCAACCTAATAAGAGGTGGAAATGGATTCCAAAAGTGCCATTGAAAGTTAACCCTCAAGGACCCAAAAATCAAATGGCTACCAAAGATCCTCCTATTGTTAATTTGTTTTGTAGGGACAACAAAGAGATGGATGAAGGCACAAGCAATTCAAAGGAAGAATTCATCTTATTCACTACTATAGAAGAGGCGCGAGGCATTGGACCAATGACAAGAACGAACTCTTGTCATCGAGGGTAAAATTTACTTTATACATATTAAAAGAGCAATTCAAAATATAATTGGCACAAATTAATTGTGATCAATAAATTATGAAGCTCAATATTCATTAAAAGTAAAATGGAATACCCCTTAGCATATGCACATATAAATTATCTTGATGCATGATGTATGCTTATCTTTTTATAGTAAGTATCTTGATATGCCTTGTATTCAAATTTGAATATGTTATGTGGAAATGTGCAATTATATGTTTTGTTATCTAATAAATGCTTTGATAATTTTATTGTTTAATGGCATAAGTGCATGAACTCTTGGTAGAACATATGCACACTTTGCAATGTTTAGAATTCATAGTTGAGTGCCTTAAACGCATGTGTATTTCACTAATTGATTTAATCTAATAGCTATTACATACTTGGTGAGGACCATGTGTAAAATTGTTAAAATATGGCTATGTGTCAACATATTTGTGCTGTGTTTATTTAAATTTTATGCTTTTTGATTATCACAAAAAGGGGGAGAATTTTGTGATAAACTTGAACCTTAATACATGCATAGTTTAAGGGGGAGAGCTTTGTGTATACATGGTTTGAGGGGGAGAGTTATTTGTTTAATGCTTACTTGTTTAACTTGTAGTGTATGCAATTGTTAAGGGGGAGTCATTTGTACTCACATTTCATGCATATTACTCATTCAAGTTTATCAAGTTTTGTGATCATCAAAAAGGGGGAGATTGTTGAGCCTTAAACGCATGGTTGCGTTTAATGTGCTAAATTATCCCCGGTCAATCTTTGAGTTTTGATGATCAACAAAACTTGTGTTTGTTATACTAATGCATCTACTTAGTGTGCAGATTAAGTGATGAATAGTGGAATGAAATGAAGAAAATCGATTGTGCATATTCTGGCGTGGATCGCCCCAGGCGATGGTGATCATCGCCCCAGGCGAGGGGCTCCAGGCGAGGCATCGCCACGCACATCGACAGAGGCGATGGCTAGGCGATCATGCGAGGAAGATCGCTCCAGGCGATGATGACCACGCCTGAGGCGATGGCAACCATTTGACACTTCGCCCCGCACATCGACTGAGGCGATGCCGAGGATTGCGCGCAGGGGGAGATCGCCTGGCGCGATGGCACGAACGCCTGAGGCGATGCGTTGAACGCCTGAGGCGATCTGGACTTCGCCCGAGGCGATGCAAGATTTTAGGCTGCTGAGGCTACAGCATTGGAATTTAATTTGGATCGCCTGAGGCGATCGGGACATCGCCTGAGACGATGCGTGATTTATGCTGACCGTTGGGGCGCGGCGATGGAGATCGCCTGAGGCGATGGTTGAGGCGATCGAGGAGTGATTTCAGCCTTTTGTGAAGCAACGGCTAGTAGGAGCCTAGGGGGCCTCCTACACTATAAATATAGATGCTTTGGAGCATTTTGAGCTAAGGAACAAGCCTACAACTTATACAAAGTCTTGATCAATTATTATTTCAAATTGTATTGCAATCTCCATACATTGTTGTTGTATTGGAGTTTGTAATTCTCTTCTTTGTTAGAGTCTTGTTTTCTTCGTGTGAGTACACCGTGAAGGTGTTTTTGATTTGATCTATTGTAAAGGTCCTCCAACACCAAAGCAAGTTGGAAAATTGTAAAGTCGCCAACAAGTGAAGTTGGTGCATGTGTTGTGGCTATCCTTGGAGCCCTTAAGGCCAAGAAGACTCGTGAAGAGTGTTGGTAGCTCGGGAAGAGCTTTGTGTACTCGGGAAGAGTATTGTGCTCAGGAAGAGCTTGTGTACTCGGGAAGAGTAGTGTGCTCGGGAAGAGCTTTGTAACTCGGGAAGAGTTGTGTTGTGGCTAACTTGGAGCCCTCAATGCCAAGATCATTTATTCTAGTGGAACCTCGGTTGGAGGTTATCTAACCGGGAAGAGGAGACGTAGGCGATTCATCGCCGAACTTCTATAACAAATCCTTGTCTCTTTTATTGTTTTAATTCCTTTACGCATTTATTTATCTTGTTCTTTTTATTTATCGATTGACTAAAGGCTTCCGCAAGCGCAAAACTATTTTATTTTTCAAACTCATTTTAAAAAAGCTAAAGTAGCCAAGGAATCTTATTCACCCCCCCTCTTCGATTCCAACAACATTACTTCCTTTTGCATCATTTTATCCTTTTAGGATATTTTCATCTTCGAATATTAAGCGTTGTAAACTTAGATATCCAATTCCAAGATTTAATTTCTTGTAAACATGGATTTAAGCGTTATGTCTTACAAAATTTGAGACCAGAGAAAATACCCAACTTTAATTCACAATTCAAGTTTTAAGTGCAAAGATTCTTAAAACTTACAAGTTCAAGATTCTATTTCTTGCAAACTTGAAATTTAAGCGCAAAGCTTAAAATTTGAAACTCGAATTAATCATTGAGATTTCATTCTTCAGATGTCTTTGAAAGTTTAATTCCAAACATTGTTCTTGATACACACATGTCAAAATGTCTCGTCGACATTTTTTCTTTGTTATTTGATGATTTCTAAATTACTTCCCCAATGAGCATATCATCAATACATATGCTTAGGTGTGTACAGATTTGTGACACTCGTTAATCTATTTGGCAACATGATTAAACTTTTCATGTCAATTATTTGGCGTTTGTTATGACTTCGCATTGGCCTTTATATTTCTAGTTTAGGCCAAGCATCCCCACATTTCAAATGTTGTAGGAAACTCTCTTTTCCTTCAATCACAACGTTTTCGTCCTTGCCTAAATGTGACACTTAGTATGTGATAGACTTATAGAATCGCAACCCACCCCCCACCCCCCCCCCCCCCCCCCCCCCACAACTTAGGCATAGTCTCAAATTGCAGTAGCGTTCAAATTTTCATGTTTCAAGTTCTAAGCATTATTGGCTTATAAATCCAAATTCAAGATTTTATTTCTTGAAAATTTCAGATTTAAGCGTATTTGCTTATACAAGTTGGAACTTGGATAATATTCTCAAACTCGGTTCATAATTTGCAGTGCACTAAATTAGAAAACTTGAATTCAAGATTTTATATCTTGCAAATTCATGTTCTAAGCGAACTAGCTTAGAAATTCAAAATGAACCAAATGAGATATTACAACGCCTAGTCAAATTTGTGGCTTCGATTCACCACTTGTGTTTTAAGCGTATAAAGCTTAGAAACTTGAATTCAAGATTTTATTGTCTTGCAAATTTAAGCTTAAGCGTAAAATTCTTAAACAACACAAGTATAATCTACTCACAATTTCTCATAGCAAACCTCATTTGCTAAATCTGATTGCAATCTCATTCTTGAAGTGTTTTAACACATCAACGGCCTCGTTTTTGCTTCATAATAAAGAAGCCACAACAATATCATGTGCAAATATTGATAAAGTAACAAATTACTCTTCCACATATCTAGTTTGCACAATCTTTCCATCACAAACATCATTGTGAATTAACTCTAAAAACATTACATTTTTCTAACAAATGAATGACGATTTTGTTAACTTAGCCCCCACTCAAACAATAAATTTAACATTACATTTTACATCACAAACCATGGTTTAAATGATCCTAACAATCACGTCACAAACCATGGTTTAAAGGATCCTAACAACCACGTCACAAACCATAAGATTCAATCCAAGAAGTAATAACATAAATTTTATTGCTTTCAACAAATATCATCATAACATTTGTTTAGAATCACTCCATTCTTGGAGTTTACAACCTTCAAAGATACACAATCTAACTAAGCGGTAAGCACTAGATCATCAAAATCATTTGAGAGAAGATCTTCTTCGATCACGTTTACATGATCCATAGGCTTCCCCACGATCTTCTTTATTGCGACAATCCTTTGTTATGTGATTGAGTTTTCCACATTTGTAGCACCTTCCTTTGAACTTCTTCGCCTTTCCAAATTTGGAGGACATGCTGTCAAACTTGCGCTTTGTTCCAACGGATTTTTCCACTAAGTTCACTCGTGCTTCATGTTGATGCCAATTTTCATTCCTTTCGAAAATTATGTTGTCCTCTTCGATTCTCAAGTGAACCACAAGGTCTTCAAGATTTATCTCTTTTCATTTGTGCTTGAGATAATTCTTGAAGTCCTTCTATAATGGTGCAATTTTTCAATCATTGCGGCCACTTTGAATGAATCACTTAGAACCATTCCCTCGGAATGAATTTCGTGCATGATTACTTGTAAATCTTGCACTTGCTCTATCACCGGCTGTGTCAACCATTTTGAAATCTAGGAATCGTCCAACGATAAATTTCTTCATGCCGACATCCTCTGATCTATACTTTTCTCTAAGGATTGCAACAATTCATTGGCCGTCTTCACTAGGCAATACACATTGTACAATGTGTTGTCTAGTCCATTGAGAATGTAATTCTTGCACAGAAAATCTCTTTGATTCTCCGCATTAACCATATTCCTCTTTTGGTTTTCTGTTTCACTCTCCATGACGGTATGAGCATCCTCATTGAGAAACCTTGTCAACCCCAAGGTTGTCTAATAAAACAACATCCTTGTTGCCGCCGTTTGGAGTCATTTCCATTGAACTTCTTTGGCCTTTCACCATGATGAACGGGAGTCATTGTTGCACTCGAAGAAATCATTTGTTGTTAATATTGTCTTAAGATTGTTGTTCAAAAATATATACAGGATGTGTATCTTTTGGGAAGTAGCAAGCAAAACAACAATGATATTTTTATAAGGAATGTCGAGATGAGATCTGGAATCTCCGTCCTTAAGATAATATTGACCCGGGTACAGTGCTAACAGTTCAATTGGCAAATTGTCTCCCAAAAATACAACGATTATGAGTTCTAATAGGAGCATACCAAATCACAAATCATTTAAACCAAAGGTTTAAAAAATGCTCAACAAGAACAATGATGAAGATGCACAAAATGCTCATATTTGACCTTCAAAACTGATGATAATTTTGAAAATAAATATTCAATTCAAGTGAGTGATGTTATATTTATAGTATACCAAGAGATATGTCCAAAATGACACCATTTGGGGTAATAAGCCGCGATCGATTGCGCGACCTTTCTTTTTCTTACTTTCTTTTCTTTGATTTAATAAGCCGCGATCGATCGCGCGATCTTTTTTTTTTTCTTTCTTTGATTTAATTCAAATAATTTCCAACACAAACCACAGGAAGGTAAAATGCTTATACATAATGAGGTAAATTATCACTGACTCATTTTTTTGTAATAAGTGCAAGTCCATTTGAGCCAAAGCATCGCTCTTAGGGGAGATTAGAATTTGAGTAGCCTTGTGTGTCGCATTTTACAGTTGGACAAGGATTTAATAATTTAACGTTTCCTTTAACTGTGTGAATTGTGGTCCTTATATTTTTAATGTACTCATGCTTTTTTGTTTTAAATTTTTATCCTCTTTTTAATTATTTAAAACCCTATCTAATTCAGAGCCAAGTAGGGAAAAATGGTCCAGTGTGTGTGTCCATAATGCATCATGTTTCAACTTAATTCTAAGCCGAAAGCCGCGTGAGTGGAAACATACGGACCACTATTTTGTCTCCTCTTTAGGTCTCTCAATGAAATTTAGTCCTTAATTTTTGGCTTTTAAAAAATTGCACTGTCACCAGTAATGTTTGTCATTTTATTTGACTTTTTTCTAAAAAACATTTAATCTTCTCGTCTGATAATGGTAATTTGTTTTAAAAAAAAGTTAACATTTTCAATATTTATTGGGGGAATATATATATATATATATATATATATATATATATATATATATATATATAATGGTTTATCTGTTTAAGTATGGGTGAGCAAAAGTTCAGTTTAACCGAACTAATCGCTTGAACCGAATTATTTTGGAATTCAGTTCAGTTTGTTCGGAATTTTGGATTTTTTTTCAACACAACAGTTATATCGGTTTGGTTACGGTTTTATTTTTTAAAAGTTCGATTAACCGATATAACAGATGTTTTGAACAAAAATAATAAATTTTGACTTTGGGTCACCATGTTACTGAACTTCTTATAATTGTTGGGCTGGACATTTGTGAATTCTATCATCATGTCTCAACATTGGAGTTATTAATCAGCCATATTTTTTTTCTATGGCAGCAGTCAGCAGAGGATGGGGGAAGGTATGTTACAGAAAAAGTCGGCCAACGTTTTTTTGTTTTCAAATCTGTTAAGTTAAATCGGTTATTAGTTAAAAAAAGGGAAAATTTCGGGTCGGTACCAAGAGGAGAAAGTTTTTTCGTTCCAGTCAACCAAAATATTTTGCTTTCAACTAGGTCCAGTTTAGGTCAAAATGACTAAAATATCCATAAACTATCATCTTCCTCGCTGTGTCTCCAACAAGAATCTTCTTCTCCATTTTATCTCTGTAATTTCTCCATGTTACACAGAAAAATGCTCAAAATTTCCTGTAATTTCTCACTCATTCCATCGAATCATTTTCTTCATGGACTAATGCGCGAAGATGAGGTATTCGCATTTCCATAAAAGATGAAGACGTACAAAAAATTACGTAAAAAAATAAAATTGGTTGGGCTTTCTGAAATGAAATAAAACCATACGTAAAGATGAGGTATTCACAAAATATTTCCAATTATCATCAAATGACATATTTACTGAAATGAAATAAAACATCTCATTAGTTGGGCTTTCTGAAAATGTCAATGGTTTCAGAAAACTGAAACTATTGGTGTATCTAACAATGTTTTTGGTTAAAAGACAACCCTGAGTCTATCGGTGCATGTAATTTACATGCACCACATGAGATATGCATCGCATCAGTCTAGCGGTGCATGTAAATTACATGCACCGCTAGACACAAGAAAATGAAAATGATGAAAATAATGAATAATGTGCATATTTTTCTATTTTTAACTCATATTAGTTTCTGTAAATTCATAATGATGATGAAACTTGTAAGGCCCCAACACTTAAACTCGTCATTAGTTCATTTATGACGTCGTATGTGTATAAATTTTTCATTTTCTTTTCATTCTTTAAAACGAATCATTACTTGTTTCCCATCATCCCAAGACACAAACAAATGCTCAACATAATATGTTCATCTTTGCCAACAAATAGACTCAGGGGTTTCACCCAATATCATCCCCATCATACCACTTTTGCATTGTGGGTTTTTATAAAAATTTGGGCAGAGTCTCCCCATAAACTAGGCTATCCGGAAATAAAACTCATCACATAATATAATTCCCGACCAGGGACAACGCAATATTAAACAGAATATAGAAACACAAGTAAATTCCCGGCCAGGGAAGTCACTACACTAATAAGACAACGAAAGTGGGTTTCAACACCCTTATACAGTCCATATACACATACAAGTGCTCACAGAAGAGCAACGAATAACGGATATTCATCCGGATGCATAGTTAGTATAAATACCAACCGCTCAACCTCGTATATCGGCTCAATCTCATACTATGCTCCTGGAAGCATCATCCAACAAGGTGCGAGCCTAGCACGCCAAAGCAGCATCGTACCTGTTGTACCTGTTTCAACAGAAACAGCCCCCACACAGGGTGAGCACACTCCAACTCAATATTCGATCACAAATCAACATATGAAATCATAATGCAACAATTTAGATTATTCAAAACTCATAAAATATACTCCCTGTACAATTCCGAATCTGTATAGCTTCCACACACTGTTCCTGTTTCAAACTCACGGACTTTCATAATGTCAAGTTCAGTATTATCATCAAAAATATGATATCCAACAACATTATGAATTCAATACAACAGCAATGCATCATTTATGCTCAACATAAATAATTCAACATCATGTAAACCTGGCTATCCCAATGTAACCCTGGTTATCCCACTATCTCGTTCTCGATATTTTCTCATATCGTTCATGCCCACGGCATCACTACTCAACAAATAACATTGGATCACGTACCACTACGTGTCCCCCATAACTCATATATGGAGCTCAATTATTAAAGTCAAACACATACCTGAATCATCATATTCAAAATTGCATGTATACATGAATGTATAAATACTAGATATACCTGCTCGTACGTTACCACGTACCTTATAGTAGACAACATGAATAAGCTATCATCAACGTCCGAAGTCTCCTGTAGAGTCTATATCGAACATCAATTCAATATTAGCTCATAATCCGAGCAATGAACATCCATCAAATAGTTCTTACTTTCATTTCTATATCACAAATCAATAACTCAATATTATGAATCAAATCATAATCAATACTTTGGATGCACACATCCTCACATGAATCATGATATCACATTGGTAATGTAAAACCCCATCATCTCCCATCACCCGCTACATCACACACATGATGCGGGATACACACACCCATACGTGCAAGATCACGTCAAACTCACATAGTAGTTCACTAGACATGCAAGTTCAACAGAGGGAAGAAAGTGCAAGGGTGTATGTATAATAATATCCAACTGGTGTCTAACTAAACAATCCAATTAAGCCAATTAACACGTTCCACAATTATTCAAACTCACACCGAGGTGATTCAAACCAAGACACGAAAGAAGGGATCCATGTAGATAAGAGATTCTATCCCTTTAATCCAATTCCCTTAATCCCAACACAAAGTCATTTATTGATTAAATTCAACTTTAACAATTTAAAGATGCATTGGTTCCATAATTCTCGATTTAGAACTCACTACTAAGGGTGGTAATTCAATAAAGTGACATAAATCATTAATACATGTCATGCTATCCACTTGAGCATAAATATCACCATAACTCTATTCCATGTCAACACATACTAGCATGAATCTAGTCTTCACCTTTTAACAACAATGACTCTAAGTCACGACATTTAATCACCAATTCATTTTCAACAATTATCCGTTCAATAATGTGAGTTATGATTAAATCCCTACAATTAATAACATTTTCATGCTATCCAATTCCCAATTGTTCATACTCAATTTATCGTCACATAACCGCCTTAACCCATTACACTAATTTAAGTTAACCTTTTACATGAACAAAACATCATCCAACCACAAGGCACAACATATATAGAAGCTTTGTACCTATACCAATACATGTTGGAACACACATACACACCATCTTCATCCACAAACACATGCTGGACACACACCCACACGCAGAAACACACACACGCACACACACTGCTGCACACACTGCACACACTCGAGCAACCCTACCAAAAATGCCATCAAAATCGAACCAAAGTTCATCAAAAATTCGTGGGGTTTCAGGGGAATAACGACTAAGGGACGACGAGAATTACCCACAAAACAATCGGAAGAAAATCGCTCCAAAATCGGACGAAATCGTGATTTTGAACCACGCACTTTCTTGCAAGATCCGGACGCGATCGGCGACGAAACTTCACGATATTGGTATGGAAAGAAGCGCCTGGGAGATACGAAGGCGGCGGCGGTTCGGACGCGCCGGAAGGAGCTCGGACGGCGGCGGGCGCGGCGGTTTAGTGGCGAGGGGTCAGGTATCGCGCGGGAGGAGAAGGGGTTCGGGATTTCTGTGCGCGATTTTACACCTTTTAATGTGTGTCCGAAAATGCCAACATAACATATTTATTTTTTTTGTATCCTAACCCGGTTTTGTACATCGAAGTGTCACCGGTGCACTGATAAATTATTTTTAGACAACGATTGGGATTTATACACACCCCAAAAACCCAAAACTTAAGTTCTTCATTTTAATTAATTTATCTCTAAAATATTATCGGAGTATATTTTACAATCTCAAAATATTTTAGGATCCGATTAATTTGCCAGTTGACCTTCACTTGGTCAATTCCACTTCTAATTAATTCTAAAATTAATTATCAATAAAATTCAAATCATATTTAGTCCAACAAATGATTAATAATAATCTGGACATCACAATTCTCCCCAACATATAGAATTTCGTCCTCGAAATTTCAACGCATGTTTACCATAAAAGCCAACTGTAAAATTTACGTACCGTATATAGCTCAAGATAGAGACTTTACCATCCGTAGGATGACAGTCATCGGAATCATCGTGGCTCACACATATGCCCCATTGCACCAACGATCGCAATACTGCAATTCACATCACTTTACTCCATCCCAACATTAGTATTTAATAATCTAATACATGAATTCCTCTATTCATGTAATCAATACGAGGTTAACATCATACTTGCCTTGTTCAATTTGTTTACATTTCAAAAGTTCATTCCTATAATTAACTTATCAAGGAAATTGCTAACAGTTCATAAAAGTCAACACTTACACCGTTTAGCAATCAAGCACTTCTTGTCATACTTCAGTACCTGTGTAATCGCATCGGTACAGTTTCCTTGCACAAGATCTAAATCCGTCACAGTTTACTTTCATCATAGTACACATCATAAAATCGATAAATCATGCAATCCATGCATATCATGTATATTCAAGAATATATGACCATACATCAACATTTATCTTAATTAACTTCATACCTATGTCGCTGCAAATGCATGCAACTTATCCGCACATCATCACCATCGTCCGTATGAAGTAACGGTACTCTTGAGCCTTTATGCATCAATCTTTCATATATCATCTCCTGGCTATTATCTGGTGCAAGGTAATGACTAGAAAACCCATTAGTCATTCTCACATACGCATATACACATTATACACACCAATAGCCACAGACCATCAGTATCAAATCATGATAAATGGCTTAACACCAATATTTTCATGTCACGATTATACTCATCTAACACAAGGCATCAACATCAATATCGAATAGTTCGTGACATACCTTTGTAGATGGAATCATCTACAATACACAATGGCACCATAATATCATGTTAATCACAGCACTCACATACTCTTAAGTATCAACATTTCCATATTACTACACCCAATTATTATCTGTCATAGGACAAGTACCAAAATAATCCCGTTAGTATTTCTCAAATACTAGTAACATAACACGTATCTTGTCATTTACGCATTTCGACATCCATAATGTTTCTGTCATCAAACACTAATTCATGTATCATAAGTTTCTCGCAGTTCTATACACAACATGTTACTGCACACTATCACATAGGGTGATTGAAATTTAACATAAGAATCAGTTGCATGCTTTAATGACGCAATTTATATCAATCTTTAACTCATCCTCGAAACATAATAATTCATTAATCATGAATATTCACAATGAACACATGTCCACACACGACATTCGTAGTAATCACGCTTCATCCCGTGACATACTCATGCCATCCCGTGACGACACATGCCCACTCATGGCATCTAAGGTATCGTCAACTAGTGACGATACATGTCAACAATGACATCTAAACAACCCAGTCAACTCGTGACGGTCCATGTACATCAACATATGTCATCCATCATCATGCTAGTAAAATAGTCATAATAAAACATGTATAACAACGCATGCCAGCTATAATAATGCTAGATAAAATAGCAATATCTCATACCTCATCGCCAACAAGATAGCGGCATACCTATCTCCGTCGCTCAATAATAATACGTAATCAGTACCATCGCTCGAAGGCGGCAAAATCCTGTGCTGTATATATAGCGGCACAGTCCATCGCTATAGAATCGACGGCATGATACCTCGTCATATAATAGGTGGCATGAAACCTCGCTATACACCTGAGCATGAATCATCGTCCACATAATAGCGGAGAGAGGCATCGCTATCAATACCCGGCGGTATAACTCATCGCCAATCAATATAGCGGAATGGACCATCGCTATCAATACATCTGGCGGAAAGAACCATCGCCAATCAATATAGCGGAATGAGGCATCCCTATCAACACATCTGGCGGAAAGAACCATCGCCAATCAATATAGCGGAATGAGCCATCGCTATCAATACATCTGGCGGAAAGAACCATCGCCAATCAATATAGCGGAATGAACCATCGCTATCAATACATCTGGCGGAAAGAACCATCGCCAATCAATATAGCGGAATGAACCATCGCTATCAACATATATGGCGGCACTAATCATCGCCAATCCTCATAGAAGAATGAGTCATCGTAAATCCACATAATAGCGGAATGGGGCATCGCTATTAACATATCCGGCGGCATAAACCATCTCCAATCCTCATAAAAGAGTGAGCCATCGTAAAATAGCGGAATGAGGCATCGCTATCATCATAAACATCATCATAATCATCATATCATCTTTACTCATCATAAACATCATCATAAACATCATATTCACATATATACTCACAACAAACTATGTTAATTAGAAATGGGACTGTCCGGGTTCCATTATGACAGCGGCACAATTGGCCCCCTCGCTCGACATAACACATCGTATGATACCCATCGCTACGCCTTGATAGCGGATGTATCTCTTTATTCAGCGGATGATACCCATCGCTACGCCTTGATAGCGGATGTACCCCATCGCTCAGCGGATGATACCCATCGCTACACCTTGATAGCGGATGTACCCCATCGGTCATCAGCGGATGATACCCATCGCTACACCTTGATAGCGGATGTACCCCATCGCTCATCAGCTATGTGAGCGGCAAGACCTTCCTCGCTTGCCCATAATGACCACCGGACATTCAACCATTCTAAGTAACATAGTTAAACATACATTATCATCTTGTAACATCATCATCATATAAACATCATCATCTTATAGCATCATTATCTTAGAGATATAACAGTAAATGTACGAAATCATAGTTGAGTAAGCTTGTTGGTTATTCATTAACTTCTTTTCATTTTCCCTGGTTCATATTCATGCATATGGGCATCTTACCCTGCTGCATCTTACCACCTTATAAACATCAACATTCTATAAACATCATATTAACATCATCATTACTTATCATAGTCATCATCGTAAACGTCATACCATCTTCATTTATCATAACATCATCATCATAAACTTATTTATAATAACATCATCGTAAACATCTTGTCATCTTTATTCATCGTAGAAATTATCTTCATCTATCATAATATCGTCGTAAACATCTTGTCGTCTTTATTCATCATAGACATCATCATCATAAACTTACTTATCCTAATCATCATCATAAACATCGTAAATACTTCTGTAATTATAGCATAGTCATAGTGTAAGAATATGTTACCGTCTGATGCCCGTACGCGTCTTACGTACCTTCCTTGCTTGAACATTACATGAACAAACGCATTAGTATATTCAATAATAATTGAGACCATACCGAAGTATTCCACTGTCGGTTGTCCACCCAGTCTGTCCTCAGACAATACATCATATCTTTCTTTTCCCTGATTTTCTTACCAATCAGATTCCTTGGCACGTAACATATAGAGTGTTAGACATTACTATTAATGTCATCCTATCGTGTTCCACACGATTCCTGCAACCACAATGGTTAGCAATACCACTTTTCATAACATAAAAGCACATAAACAATTAGTCATGTCGTATAACATTAATGCCATCATGCATAAATATGTGCTATCAGTAACTTCCTAGGCCCTCAACAGCCCCAATGAGCAACCACTGCTCTGATACCACTAATGTAAGGCCCCAACACTTAAACTCGTCATTAGTTCATTTATGACGTCGTATGTGTATAAATTTTTCATTTTCTTTTCATTCTTTAAAACGAATCATTACTTGTTTCCCATCATCCCAAGACACAAACAAATGCTCAACATAATATGTTCATCTTTGCCAACAAATAGACTCAGGGGTTTCACCCAATATCATCCCCATCATACCACTTTTGCATTGTGGGTTTTTATAAAAATTTGGGCAGAGTCTCCCCATAAACTAGGCTATCCGGAAATAAAACTCATCACATAATATAATTCCCGACCAGGGACAACGCAATATTAAACAGAATATAGAAACACAAGTAAATTCCCGGCCAGGGAAGTCACTACACTAATAAGACAACGAAAGTGGGTTTCAACACCCTTATACAGTCCATATACACATACAAGTGCTCACAGAAGAGCAACGAATAACGGATATTCATCCGGATGCATAGTTAGTATAAATACCAACCGCTCAACCTCGTATATCGGCTCAATCTCATACTATGCTCCTGGAAGCATCATCCAACAAGGTGCGAGCCTAGCACGCCAAAGCAGCATCGTACATGTTGTACCTGTTTCAACAGAAACAGCCCCCACACAGGGTGAGCACACTCCAACTCAATATTCGATCACAAATCAACATATGAAATCATAATGCAACAATTTAGATTATTCAAAACTCATAAAATATACTCCCTGTACAATTCCGAATCTGTATAGCTTCCACACACTGTTCCTGTTTCAAACTCACGGACTTTCATAATGTCAAGTTTAGTATTATCATCAAAAATATGATATCCAACAACATTATGAATTCAATACAACAGCAATGCATCATTTATGCTCAACATAAATAATTCAACATCATGTAAACCTGGCTATCCCAATGTAACCCTGGTTATCCCACTATCTCGTTCTCGATATTTTCTCATATCGTTCATGCCCACGGCATCACTACTCAACAAATAACATTGGATCACGTACCACTACGTGTCCCCCATAACTCATATATGGAGCTCAATTATTAAAGTCAAACACATACCTGAATCATCATATTCAAAATTGCATGTATACATGAATGTATAAATACTAGATATACCTGCTCGTACGTTACCACGTACCTTATAGTAGACAACATGAATAAGCTATCATCAACGTCCGAAGTCTCCTGTAGAGTCTATATCGAACATCAATTCAATATTAGCTCATAATCCGAGCAATGAACATCCATCAAATAGTTCTTACTTTCATTTCTATATCACAAATCAATAACTCAATATTATGAATCAAATCATAATCAATACTTTGGATGCACACATCCTCACATGAATCATGATATCACATTGGTAATGTAAAACCCCATCATCTCCCATCACCCGCTACATCACACACATGATGCGGGATACACACACCCATACGTGCAAGATCACGTCAAACTCACATAGTAGTTCACTAGACATGCAAGTTCAACAGAGGGAAGAAAGTGCAAGGGTGTATGTATAATAATATCCAACTGGTGTCTAACTAAACAATCCAATTAAGCCAATTAACACGTTCCACAATTATTCAAACTCACACCGAGGTGATTCAAACCAAGACACGAAAGAAGGGATCCATGTAGATAAGAGATTCTATCCCTTTAATCCAATTCCCTTAATCCCAACACAAAGTCATTTATTGATTAAATTCAACTTTAACAATTTAAAGATGCATTGGTTCCATAATTCTCGATTTAGAACTCACTACTAAGGGTGGTAATTCAATAAAGTGACATAAATCATTAATACATGTCATGCTATCCACTTGAGCATAAATATCACCATAACTCTATTCCATGTCAACACATACTAGCATGAATCTAGTCTTCACCTTTTAACAACAATGACTCTAAGTCACGACATTTAATCACCAATTCATTTTCAACAATTATCCGTTCAATAATGTGAGTTATGATTAAATCCCTACAATTAATAACATTTTCATGCTATCCAATTCCCAATTGTTCATACTCAATTTATCGTCACATAACCGCCTTAACCCATTACACTAATTTAAGTTAACCTTTTACATGAACAAAACATCATCCAACCACAAGGCACAACATATATAGAAGCTTTGTACCTATACCAATACATGTTGGAACACACATACACACCATCTTCATCCACAAACACATGCTGGACACACACCCACACGCAGAAACACACACACGCACACACACTGCTGCACACACTGCACACACTCGAGCAACCCTACCAAAAATGCCATCAAAATCGAACCAAAGTTCATCAAAAATTCGTGGGGTTTCAGGGGAATAACGACTAAGGGACGACGAGAATTACCCACAAAACAATCGGAAGAAAATCGCTCCAAAATCGGACGAAATCGTGATTTTGAACCACGCACTTTCTTGCAAGATCCGGACGCGATCGGCGACGAAACTTCACGATATTGGTATGGAAAGAAGCGCCTGGGAGATACGAAGGCGGCGGCGGTTCGGACGCGCCGGAAGGAGCTCGGACGGCGGCGGGCGCGGCGGTTTAGTGGCGAGGGGTCAGGTATCGCGCGGGAGGAGAAGGGGTTCGGGATTTCTGTGCGCGATTTTACACCTTTTAATGTGTGTCCGAAAATGCCAACATAACATATTTATTTTTTTTGTATCCTAACCCGGTTTTGTACATCGAAGTGTCACCGGTGCACTGATAAATTATTTTTAGACAACGATTGGGATTTATACACACCCCAAAAACCCAAAACTTAAGTTCTTCATTTTAATTAATTTATCTCTAAAATATTATCGGAGTATATTTTACAATCTCAAAATATTTTAGGATCCGATTAATTTGCCAGTTGACCTTCACTTGGTCAATTCCACTTCTAATTAATTCTAAAATTAATTATCAATAAAATTCAAATCATATTTAGTCCAACAAATGATTAATAATAATCTGGACATCACAAAACTCATTAACAAAGGGAATTAGTAATTGATTGTTGTAGTCTTGTAGATAAAAACTGTTGGTGGAATCATGTTATTTACATTCACCGCATGAGATATGCATCGCATGGGTCTAGCGGTGCATGTAAATTACATGCACCGCTAGACACAAAAAGTGAAAATGATGATAATAATGAATATATGAAGATTTTTCTATTTTTAACTGAAATTAGTTTCTGAAAATTCATAATAATAATGAAATCCATTTACAAACGGAATTAGGAATTGATTTTTGCAGTATTGTAGATAAAAACTATTGGTTGAATCAAGTTATTTACATGCACCACATGATATATGCATCGGATGAGTCTAGCGGTGCATGTAAATTACATGCACCGTTAGACACGAGAAAGTGAAGATTGTGATAATAATGAATAATGTGAAGATTTTTCTATTTTACTGATATTAGTTTCTGAAAATTCATAATGATGATGAAATCCATTTACAAAGGGAATTATGAATTGATTGTTGCAGTCTTATAGATAAAAATTGTTGGTATAATCAAGTTATTTACATGCACCTCATGAGATATACATTGCATGAGTCTAGCGGTGCATGTAAATTACATGCACCGCTAGACACAAAAAAATGAAAATGATGATAATAATGAATAATGTGAAGATTTTTCTATTTTTAACTGAGATTAGTTTCTGAAAATTCATAATGATGATGAAATACATTTACAAATTGAATTAGGAATTGATTATTGCAGTCTTGTTGATAAAAAGTGTTGGTGAATCAAGTTATTTACATGCACCGCATGAGATATACATCGAATGAGTCTAGCGGTGCATGTAAATTACATGCACCGCTAGACACAGGAAATGAAATGATGATAATAATGAATAATGTGCAGATTTTTCTATTTTTAACTCATATTAGTTTCTGAAAATTCATAATGATGATGAAACTCATTTACAAAGGGAATTATGAATTGATTGTTGTAGTCTTGTAGATAAAAACTGTTGGTGGAATCATGTTATTTACATTCACCGCATGAGATATGCATCGCATGGGTCTAGCGGTGCATGTAAATTACATGCACCGCTAGACACAAGAAAGTGAAAATGATGATAATAATGAATAATGTGAATATTTTTCTATTTTTAACTGAGATTAAGTTTTGAAAATTCATAATGATGATGAAATCCATTTACAAAGGGAATTAGGAATTGATTGTTGCAGTCTTGTAGATAAAAACTGTTGGTTGAATCAAGTTATTTACATGCACCGCATGAGACATGCATCGCATGAGTCTAGCGGTGCATGTAAATTACATGCACCTCTAGACACAATAAAGTAAAAATGATGATAATAATGAATAATGTTAAGATTTTTCTATTTTAACTGAGATTAGTTTCTGAAAATTCATAATGATGGTTAAATCCATTTACAAATGGAATTATAAATTGATTGTTGCAGTCTTGTAGATAAAATTTGTTGGTAGAATCAAGTTATGTACATGCATCTAATGAGATATACATCGCATGAGTCTAGCGGTGCATGTAAATTACATGCACCGCTAGACACAAGAAAATGAAAATGATGATAATAATGAATATGTGAAGATTTTTCTATTTTTAACTGAGATTAGTTTCTGAAAATTCATAATGATGATGAAATACATTTACAAATGGAATTAGGAATTGATTATTGCAGTCTTGTTGATAAAAAGTATTGGTGAATCAAGTTATTTACATGCACCGCATGAGATATACATCGAATGAGTCTAGCGGTGCATGTAAATTACATGCACCGCTAGACACAAGAAATTGAAAATGATGATAATAATGAATAATGTGCAGATTTTTCTATTTTTAACTGAGATTAGTTTATGAAAATTCATAATAATGATGAAATCCGTTTAGAAACGGAATTAGGAATTGATTTTTATAGTCTTGTAAATAAAAACTATTGGTGGAATCAAGTTATTTACGTGCATCGCATGAGATATTTATCACATGAGTCTAGTGATGCATGCCAATTACATGCATCGCTAGACACAAAAAGTGAAAATGATGATAATAATGAATAATGTGCATATTTTTATATTTTTAATTGTAATTAGTTTCTGAAAATTTATAATAATGCTGAAATCAATTTACAAAGGGAATTAGGAATTGATTTTTATAGTCTTGTAGATAAAAATTATTGGTGGAATCAAGTTATTTACATGCACCACATGAGATATGCATCACATGAGTCTAACGGTGCATGTAAATTACATGCACCGCTAGACACAAGAAAGTG
Organism: Haberlea rhodopensis; assembly: GCA_907163345.1. Lineage (NCBI taxonomy): Eukaryota > Viridiplantae > Streptophyta > Magnoliopsida > Lamiales > Gesneriaceae > Haberlea > Haberlea rhodopensis. The sequence goes on along the minus strand of CAJQUN010000503.1, from coordinate 363,685 downwards.
AAAATGATGGTAATAATGAATAATGTGAATATTTTTCTATTTTTAACTGAGATTAAGTTTTGAAAATTCATAATGATGATGAAATCCATTTACAAAGGGAATTAGGAATTGATTGTTGCAGTCTTATAGATAAAAACTGTTGGTGGAATCATGTTATTTACATGCACCGCATGAGACATGCATCGCATGAGTCTAGCGGTGCATGTAAATTACATGCACCTCTGGACACAATAAAGTAAAAATGATGATAATAATGAATAATGTTAAGATTTTTCTATTTTTAACTTAGAGTAGTTTCTGAAAATTCATAATGATGGTTAAATCCATTTACAAATGGAATTATGAATTGATTGTTGGAGTCTTGTAGATAAAATTTGTTGGTAGAATCAAGTTATGTACATGCATCTAATGAGATATACATCGCATGAGTCTAGCGGTGCATGTAAATTACATGCACCGCTAGACACAAGAAAATGAAAATGATGATAATAATATATAATGTGAAGATTTTTCTATTTTTAACTGAGATTAGTTTCTGAAAATTCATAATGATGATGAAATACATTTATAAATGGAATTAGGAATTGATTGTTGCAGTCTTGTTGATAAAAAGTGTTGGTGAATCAAGTTATTTACATGCACCGTATGAGATATACATCGAATGAGTCTAGTGGTGCATGTAAATTACATGCACCGCTAGACACAAGAAATTGAAAATGATGATAATAATGAATAATTTGCAGATTTTTCTATTTTTTACTGAGATTAGTTTCTGAAAATTCATAATAATGATGAAATCCGTTTAGAAACGGAATTAGGAATTGATTTTTATAGTCTTGTAAATAAAAACTATTGGTGGAATCAAGTTATTTACGTACACCACATGAGATATTTATCACATGAGTCTAGCGGTGCATGCCAATTGCATGCATCGCTAGACACAAAAAGTGAAAATGATGATAATAATGAATAATGTGCATATTTTTATATTTTAAATTGTAATTAGTTTTTGAAAATTTATAATAATGCTGAAATCTATTTATAAAGGGAATTAGGAATTGATTTTTACGATCTTGTAGATAAAAATTATTGGTGGAATCAAGTTATTTACATGCACCACATGAGATATGCACCGCTAGACACAAGAAAGTGAAAATGATGATAATAATGAATAATGTGAATATTTTTCTATTTTTAACTGAGATTAAGTTTTGAAAATTCATAATGATGATGAAATCCATTTACAAAGGGAATTAGGAATTGATTGTTGCAGTCTTGTAGATAAAAACTGTTGGTGGAATCATGTTATTTACATGCACCGCATGAGACATGCATCGCATGAGTCTAGCGGTGCATGTAAATTACATGCACCTCTAGACACAATAAAGTAAAAATGATGATAATAATGAATAATGTTAAGATTTTTTATTTTTAACTGAGATTAGTTTCTGAAAATTCATAATGATGGTTAAATCAATTTACAAATGGAATTAGAAATTGATTGTTGCAGTCTTGTAGATAAAATTTGTTGGTAGAATCAAGTTATGTACATGCATCTAATGAGATATACATCGCATGAGTCTAGCGGTGCATGTAAATTACATGCACCGCTAGACACAAGAAAATGAAAATGATGATAATAATGAATAATGTGAAGATTTTTCTATTTTTAACTGAGATTAGTTTCTGAAAATTCATAATGATGATGAAATACATTTACAAATGGAATTAGGAAATGATTGTTGCAGTCTTGTAGACACAAGAAAGTGAAAATGATGATAATAATGAATAATGTGCAGATTTTTCTATTATTAACCGATACGAACTAAATAACAAAGGAAGTGAGCGATTACGAAGGGGAAGAAATAATTTACGGCCAACGCCATTATACCCATCAACTAATCCACGTTGGAAGTCATATAATAAAGTGGCCAAGAAACTGTTAAGAGGATTGCAGAACAAAATGTTGAATCGGCTCATTGGAAAGGCTCTCGTTCAATCAATTCTATAAAACACTTAACAAAATTCTCTGTAGCTTTAGACAAATCTTAGCTTCTAATTCATGTTAGTTCATGTCAATTTCTAGTTTGTAAATCCATTACCCTGTCGCTTCAGATTTTAGCATTGTTTACCTTTCATTTCGCAATCCTTTAGCTTGTAATAGATGTTTTATACATTTCTCATCAGAGACTCATGTCTATCAGTGAATGTTCCTCGCTGTTCCCATTTCATCTATTTTCTTCCGGTTTTTTTTCCAAATTACATCGAGGTGATGATAGCTAATGATCAAATCGAAAGTTACATAATTTGAGTGTGGCTTGCTCGAACTTTTCATCCAATTTAATGGATTCTCTATCGACAATTCTCCTGTAATAAAGAAGAAGCAAATCGATTTTTTTTGGAATTAGTTATCATAATTTGAATTTTTTTCTCGATTCTTCCAATTGTGTATTGCGTGTGGTGTTTGCAATTTCATGGCAGAAGCTTGGAGCGATGATCGCTGGAGGAAATTTTCAAGAAGAACAACCAAAAATTTCAGAGATATAGAAAAACGTGAATGGTGGAAAGTGGGCAAATGTTTGGGGATGAAGGTGTAGAGCAAGGGTATTTTAGTCATGATTAATGGACTAAGGCACCGTTTGGGGTGCGGGATAGGATTAGTAATCTTCGGATTATTAATCCTATCCCATGTTTGTTTCATTTTTTAAAAAAAAATTATCCTACTATATTTATCTCATTCTAATCCCAATTTACAACAAAATGACATAAATATCCTTACCACCTTTTTTTACTATCTCAAAATTTGAAATTCCCGCCAAAAATTAAAACTTATTTCATACAACTTTATTTTTATATTGAATTATTTTATTTATTTCATTCTTATTCTTATTATTTTATTATTATTATATAATGATTATTATAATATATTATATTATTATTATTATTAAAAAATAATAATTTAATATTATTCATTTATATGTGTGCATATATATATATTATGATTATTATATATATTATTATGTAATAATAACAATAATTATTATTATTATATAATTATTATAATATGTTATTCATATAATAATTTTATATATTATATATATTATTCTTATTATTATTATTTTTATATATATAAACACACGCACGCATATATATATATTATATTTATTATTATATATTATGATTATATATATATATTATAATAATGTATATAAATTATATATATATATATATATATATATATATATATACTATGTATATTATATATATTATAATAATATATATAAATTATATATATTATTATTATTATTATTATATATGCCATATATATATTATTACGTAATAATAATAATTATTATTATAATATGCTATAAATATAATAATTTATATATTATTATATATACTATTAGTATATATATTATTATTATTATTATTACTATTATATATATGTATATATATGCACGCACGCACACACATATATATATATATATATATATATTATAATAATGTATATAAATTATATATATATTACTATTATTATTATATACAATTATTATTATTTATATACCATTCGAGACCTCCTATGAATTCATCATGAACCTAGGACTTCTACAGAATACAAAAACCGTCAATCCTTGAACTATAACAGTACAAAACGCACTAATCGACACACCTCGTCATAAGCGGGCAATAGTACAATAGTTCTTAAATGCCAGTTTTACTATTCCAACCTAGAATGATTTATTCATAAGATACATAAGGACCAATTCAAGGCATAAGTAAGTAAATGAGATTTAAGCTAACACAAGTAAATAGTTAGCCTATCATAATATTTATGATAAAACAAAAATAAAATAAAAGAATACTTACAGAAATGAAGAGCAGAATAAAAGTAAGTGTAACCAAAAGCAAACTGTTTATTAAAATGGACGAGAATATTACAAAGAGTGGATGATTTTCAGTCTCCTAAACAAAGGAAATAAAAGCTCCTTATATAGGAGTGAGACATCGGATTTCAAATCCGGACTTCAAACACAAAATAAAAACAGTACAGACTAATAATAAAAAGTACAAACAGGAACCACACTAATTTACAACAGTAGACGCACTAACAAATAAAATAAGATAGTGGATGGAATATATGCCATCGTACAATACTTTATTAAAGTAATATTCCTCTTTAGTCATATCCACTAAAGATTGTCTGCCATTGAGCCGAATAATGCGGGGAATCAGCATCTTCTTTTATAGTGCTTTGTCTTTATCTTTTGAGGTGGATCCAGTAGACCCAGTTTCCATCATGGTGGCTTTGAATGTTTCAAAAATATCATCAAAAGGAATATTGGGATCCTGTGCATCCTGTAAATCTTCAGAAATTGATTTTCCAGACATGTTATCATCATCAAATCTGGTTAATAAATCCTTTTTCATTGCATCCAAATATTCTTCAATTATTTTCTCCTTAGTCATTACCTCGGATTTCATTCGACATTTTCGAGCAATGTGCTCAAATGGTGAAGGTTGCTCAAACGAAGTTTTAACAAAATTATCCGTCTGATAAGTAGCAATGGTATCCGTAATTAGTTCCAAAGTATCAATTCCAAACATTTGTTTGGTGTCTGGGTTTTCCTTTAACATTTTATCCCAGAATTTTGAATAAAAATTCCTTTTAAGGCAGGGGATGTGAGTATCAGTATAAGATACTTCTGGCGACCATTTCCAAATCCAAGGAATAGAAAATTCAACAAAGTAATAGAAAGATGCTATTCCTGTTATACCAGAACTTTGTTGTTGCATTTGATTTAATTTAGGAGATAAATCAATCCATTCATCAAAATAGGTTTTATAAATTTCTGGTAAAATTTTTTGCGTAGTGCCATATTTGCCCCACCAATTTATAAACCAATTTGGAATATCATGTTTATAAACTTCAGTACAAATTTTAATAAACCACGAATGTCGTTTTTTATTGTTTTCATAGAAGAAGACTTTATGAAAGGCTTCAACATAATCCCAATAATTATATTTAATCATCTGATTATTAGGAAAAGCAAATTCTTTTTCCTTAAGAGGTGATATGCCCCATTCAGTTGGAGTTATGACTCGCTTAATAATGATTTTACTAAAAGTAAAATTTTCCTTTTGTCCTAAAGGAAATCGCGTAATGTCGCATGAATTATTTATGAGTAATTGCTCATAATAATTTCGAGACTTATATGTCCCATAAGCAAATGATGCAGTGTCAATATACCTGCTCATAATCTTCCAGGGTTCATTGGCCCATTTTAGATCAATATCTTCAAGGAAAAATATGATTTCCTGAGAATCATTTTTGATAAAATTATGTGATTCTCCTTCATCGTTATTAACGATATTAGCATATGATGCTGTTGTTTCTGTGTCAGGGATATTACCCTCTCTCTGTTGTCTAAAAGCAAGGAATTCCTGATATAAAGGATCCTGCTCTTGAGATAAATTCCTGGCTATAAGCCTACGTGTTCCATGTTGAGCTATAATATGCTCTGGATTTTGTCCTCGGCCTCCTCGGCCACCCCTTCCTCTATAAGAGGAAGTTCCTCGAGAAGATTGACTCATACCTGAAAATATTTCAAGCATTTAAATATTCACGAGTCAAAAAGTCTGGAAGAGAATTTTCTTCACCTTTTTTATATATGATATCGAAATCAAATGGAGCTAAATGTGCTTGCCAACGAGCAAACATTTGTTTAGAAACATCATGTTTAAAATCTTTAGTAAACATAAATTTGGCTGACTTACAATCTGTTTTAATTATAAATTTCTGATTATATAAATCATCTTGAAATTTTAAGATACATTTAACAATTGCAAGAACTTCTTTTGCTATAGTTGCATAATTTTTCTGACTGTCATTCCATTTGCCAGAATAAAATCTAATTAGAAATTCATTTTTTGAAATAGGATCTATTTGTTTCAATATACCTCCATAACCAATATCAGAGGCATCTGTCTCAATAATTTTATTCCAATTTGGATTTGCTATCATTAAACAAGGTAAGTATTTTACCTTTTGCTTAATAGTTTGAACTGCCTTGGTATGTTCATCCGTCCAAGGTTTAGGAACCTTTTTAAGTCTATCATATAGAATAGCTGAATCTTGAGTTAAATTCTTATAATAAGCAGAAATATAATTTAGACTTCCTAAAAATCTTTGTAATTGAGTTTTATCAATTATTTTATCTGGAAATTTAGAAGCAAATTCTATACTTCTCGAAATAGGAATTATATTTCCTTTATTAATATTATGGCCTAAGAATCTTATTTCAGTTTGAAATAAAGACATCTTTGGTTTAGATATAACTAAGCCGTTTTGAATAATAATTTTCTTAAACATATCTAAGTGTTTTATATGTAAATCAATTGTTTTAGAATATACTAAAATATCATCTATATAAACAATTATAAACTCACTATAAGGAGTAAAAATATCATTCATAATTTGTTGAAATTCAGAAGGTGCATTTTTTAAACCAAAAGGCATCACATTCCACTCATAATGTCCTATTGGAACATTAAAAGCAGTTTTATAAGTATCACTTTGATTGACTTGTATTTGCCAATATCCTGATTTCAGATCAAATTTTGAAAATATGAGAGAATCATATAATCGATCTAATAAATCCTTTTTATTAGGGATTGGATGTCTTATCCATTTTAAGACTTTATTTAAAGGTTTATAATTAATAACTAATCTTGGTACTCCACGTTCTTGTTCACTCTTTTTATTAACATAAAAAGCAGTACAAGACCAGGGAGATTTAGAAGGCTTAATTAACTTCTTCTGTAATAAGGATTCAATTTCCTTTTTACATAATTCTAAATATTCAGAGCTCATTTGACATGGTCGAGCTTTTGTAGGGATTAATTTTTCATTAAAATCATCCTCATAGGGTAAAGAGATAATATGCTTTTTTCGATTCCAAAAAGCATTGGGATGATCACTACAAATTTCTAAAGAAAATTGTTGTGCTATTAACTTAATTTTTTCCTGTAATCTAGGATTTTTTAACTGATCACTTATTGTGATTGTATTTATTTCAAATTTTAAAAATTGTAATTGGTTAATTTTATTTTCAATATGATCATGAATAATATTGATGTATCGTGGTGAAGGAGCATCTAAGAATTTTAGGAAAATAGTTTTACCTTCAAAAGTACCACGAATACCTAAATTATCAATATATGTAATTGGGTATAATTGAGTAATAAATGGAGATCCAAGTATTACTTGATTAGTAATATCTTTAGCTAACAAAAAGCTAGTTTTTATGCATGTTCGATTTATGCAAATAGAAACTTGAGGAAGTTTATATTGTATGTCCAATTTTTGTCCACCAGCATGGGATAAACTATTAGTTGTTTTGGTATAATATCTAGTAGGAATTAATCCTTCCTGAATAACATTTAAATCTGCACCACTATCAATAAGTGCTGTAAATGTTTTGGAAAAATGATTATCAATTAATAAAGTAATCTGAGTATACCATTTTTGAGCAACTAGAATTTCTAATGTTGCCAGAAAATCATGTTCAGGTGGTAACTGAAAATTGTCCTTATCAGGAAATTTTGGAGATGTAATTGGAGAACTAGAAATTTGATTATCTTCTAATTTAGAAATTCGAGTATCAAATAATTTATTTTCATGTTGAAGAAATTTAATTTCTTGTTTAAGATTATCAATCTCTATAAACAAATCATTAATTGAAGTAGGGGTATCATTTGTTTGTTTTTGTCTTAGAAGCTTATAAACTTCTGTCATAGAATAAGGATTAGTAGAACTATCAATAATATTCCGAGGAATAGTATTGGAAGTGGAAGTGGAAGGTATATCTTCCATTTGATCAATTAATTTATATCTTAATTCAGGGTCTTTAACTAATTTAAGAAATTCTAATATATTGGTATTAGTTAAAGTACTTATATTTAAATCCTGAAATTGTGATAAAATTTTATAATGTAAATCATTTGATTCATCTGATATAGTCTTAATACAGGGTTGTCCTATAGAACAAGGTTTACAACAATCTGTTTCGGAATGACTAGATTCATTCTCTAAAACCTGAAGATGTTTTGATTCATCTGAATCATTCGAATCATAAGATGAGTCTGATGAATAATCAGAACTATCAGAAGAGTGTACTAATATTGTATTAAGAGCATCCTTAATATTATCAGGAATATCTAAAGTATTAATTTTTTCTTTCATCTTGCATCTATTAGCATAATGACCTGTATGACCACATCTAAAACAAGTTATATTTTGTTTTTTAGGTATTTGAGTTGATTGTCTAAATTTTTTCCTTTCACTTTTGTGATCTAATCTTTTCTGAGAATATTTTCTCTTTTTCTTATAATAAGGTTTTTGAAAATTTTTCTCATTTTTGTATGTTTTATTTTTAGAATAAATCTTATTTTGTGATGGTATATCCATACCAAATTGCTCACAAAATTGTCCTAATTGTTTTCGTTCAGATAAATTTTGTCTTTTAATTTGTTGATTTAATTTAATTTCATTGCATAGGGCTAATCCTTCTTGGATACATGTGCCAATAAGTTTTCCATATGTATAGGAATCATAAGGGATATTAATATGATCCTTTCTAAGATTCTTCCTAACTCTTTCAGCAAAGAGGTGAGGTAATCCATCAATAAATTTGGATTTCCAATGTGAACTATTACAATCTTGTAATTCCATAACTCTATTGAGAAATGTGTCTTTATACCATCTAAAATCAGTTAATGTTTTACATCTTAAATTCTGTAAAAGAGTTCTAATATTTTCATTTTGGTCAGAATATCTACCAGTAAAATGATCAATAATATTTACAACTAAAGTGTAGACAGCATTTTCTACAATGATGTTATGTTCTTGTTTAACTGTATTCAGGATTTCTTCTTTATTAGCGAGAGTTAAATAATTATCCCACCAGCCTTTTAATTGGCCAGTAAATCCAGCAATAATCATATTAGCAATATTTTTATCGGTATTTCCATTACTTTTACAAATAGTAGAATACATAAGCATTCTATGAGCCAGATTATAAATCTGTTTGTCAGGATATCCATCAATATTCCATTCATAAATATGTTTACCACTATAACTATTATTTCCATTAAGGTCAGTTTCTTCATGGAGGGTATCCATTGGAGATGGCCTACTATAATAAAATAAGCTTTGAGTGGGTTTAGTGGCCCATCTATTTTTTAATTTATTTATTTGATCACCAATGACTTGTTTGTGATTGCCATGAGATAATTGATCCTGGAAATCAGTATCTAAAACTGAAATAGATAATTTCAAATCTTTAAATTTATTTTCTAAAAATTGTTCAAAATCTCCCATTGATTTTAATTTAAAATCCTTGATTTCAGGGGGAGGTTGGATATTTGGAGTGGATAATATTATATCCGATGGTGGTGTCATTCCAACTAAAGGTTGAATGTGTGCAATTTTTGTACTAATATTCTCAATTCTATTATGTAATAGATTAATTTGTTCTCCTAAAATAACTAGGAAAAGATTTGTGTAATTTTGTTGTTTTAATAATTTATTAATATGGTGACATGTGAGTTGTAAAGTCTCATTTTCTAATAATTTTGAAAATGCTGAAAAATTAAGAATTGTTCCTTCCTTTTCAATTTCAAAAGGTTGTTGAGGAGGATATAAATTTGTCAAAATATTACCATTCGAAAGTTTATAAGTCCTTTCTAATACTTGAATATAGGGTTCAACATATGTTGATATAAACCATGATATAAAAGGTATATAAGCATTTTGTTCAGAACAAAATTTATAAAATTCATTTTGTAACAAAGTTCTTTTGTCTTTTGAAATATTGTCAAAAAACCATTTTCTAAATTGTTCCCATTTAGGTTGATTAAATTCATTTTTTATTTTCTGCCTGGCACTGGATCCAGGGCTAAAATCTATTTTGGGTGTATTATTCATAAAGATGAAAAATTCATTTCTGATTCAGTTATTTCTGATTCTTTTAATCCTCTGACAATATTGTCTGGATTAATGTATAATTTACTTATTCTTTCATATTGTAAATTATCAGGTAAATTCGGAACTGCAGATGTTGAAGCTCTATGTGGAGAATTATTTTCCTCCATTGGAGAAATATGAGAAAAAGATGAATATGACTTAGATGATTTAGATCTTAAAGATCTAGGTATTGATTGTAATAATTTTTGTTGATTATTTGGTTCAAATTGTAGTTGTATTGAACCATCATTTGTTTGTATAACATCAACTAAATTGTTTTGAATTCTGGTCTGAACAGGAATTGCATGTTCAATTGTCCAGTTATCAGGGAAAACAATTTCATCCCATTTAATAGCTCTACGGGTTGTAATGTTAGATCTACTAAAATTAGTTTCAATTAATATTGTTTCATTAATGGGTTTATCCATTCTCCTACATTGAGGATTTAATGTATGCAAAGGTTTAAAATAAATACGATAACAGATACAAATTATTTCTGTTCCTGGAGCATAATTATAACCATGAGTTTTAACATTTAATGTTAAAGCATCTAATATATTTATATCGGATAATGATAATTGTAAATTTGGATAAACATCAAAATAAACAGGGCCATGAGCCAAACTAGATTGAATAATTCCAATCAAAGATTGTTTCCAATTTAAATTTCTTCCATCTCGTAAAGCTGCTATAAAGCTTTCTGGTAATCCTTCTAAAGTTAAAGGTTTAAAAGCAATTTGCACTAAACCAATGTGAAGAAATTTATGAGTTTCGATATAAGGTAAAATATCCTTTTCACTAAGTAATTTTAAAACCATTTCATCATTATTTAATGATACTGCTTCTTATTAATATTATAATATAATAATAATTATTATTATTATATTATAATATAATAATAATTATTATTATTATATATTATATATACTATTATTATTATATATACATACACACAATTATTATTATTATATATTATATTATGATTATTAGATATAAACTATTATTTTTATTATATTTTATTATTATAATGATAAGGGTATTTTAGACATTATACCATATAATAATCCTTATCAACCATTTTATTCTCCAATCAAACAGCATATAACTTATCACATACTATTTTTACAATCATTTCACAACTTTTTAATCATTACATTACTTATCATATCCATCACTTCAAACGGTACCTAATTAGATTAGAGTTTGATAAAATAGACTTAGTTGAATATTTAGTTGAAAAAGATTTTTTTGGAGATTTAGTTGAAAGATATTTTGGAAAGTGGTACCTTCTTGTAATTTCCTCTTAAAAAAATTCGGTTCGATTATTTGAAAATATTTAGGTTTAATCGGTTATTTGAAAGTTCAGTTCTATTATCGATCGAACCGAATGAATGCACACCGTATGTTCAAGTTGTATTTTAATTTTTCCAAAAATACCATATCCACAAAGAAAATACTTGTATATACCCGGTTTAGGCCTCATTTATGAGTTAACTCAATACGTCTGGCCGTTTAGGCCTCATTTATGAGTTAACTCAATATGTCTGGCCTAAAAATGGTTGATATATTAGTTTATATATATATATATATAATGTTTTTATCTATTCAAGTTGTATTTTAATTTTTCCAAAAATACCTTATCCACAAAAAAACACTTGTATGTGCCCGATTTATGCCCCACTTATGATTAACTCAATATGTCTGGCCTAAAAATGATTGATATATTAGTTTATATATATTTTATTTAAAAAATATTATGTTTAATATTAAGTTGGTATATAAATATCAAAAACAGAATATATACAAATATTTATCTATCCGCGTGGGTGTAGGTTTCCATCAATTAAACCGGAGAAGATTGCATTGGCCCACTAAGCCTTAAAATTGGAAGTACTTATGTTGGGCTATAGTTATGAATTTAAGAATGGGCTTATGGGTTAAATGATAAAGGTAAAAACGGGCTTCCGTATAGTCGTTTTCGATTTAGATTTACTTGAACCGATTTATATTGGGAAAAAATCAGGCCGGCACAATGTGATGAAAAATTGTTGATCTTAGTCAAAGAAAAAAACATTAAATCACTTAGGTCCACTTTGAACCAAAAAGACAAATGTACCCTTACTTTTTACATTCTCTCTCTCCCTTTTTGATTTATCTCTCATACTTTTGTCATTCTCTCTCATCCTTTTCGGATTCTCTCTCATCCTTTTCGGATTCTCTCTCTTCCTTTTCAGATTCTCTCTCTTATTTTATGCATTCTCTCTCCTTTTTGAATTATCTATCTTCCTTTACACCAGTTATAATTACATGCACCAGTTATAATTTACATGCACCAGTTATAATTGCATGCACCAGTTATAATTTACATGCACCAGTTATAATTCCATGCACTAGTTATAATTTACATGCACCAGTTATAATTACATGCACCAGTTATAATTTGTATGCAACAGTTATAATTACATGCACCCGTTATAATTTACATGCACCAGTTATAATTTACATGCACCAGTTATAATTTATATGCACCAGTTATAATTACAAGCGCCGGTAATAATTTACATGGACCAGTTATAATTACATGCACCAGTTATAATTTACATGCACCAGTTATAATTTACATGAAGCAGTTATAATTTACATGCACCAATTATAATTATATGCACCAGTTATAATTTACATGCACCAGTTATAATTTAAATGCATGAATTATAATTTACATGCACCAGTTATAATTACATGCATCAGTCATAATTTACATGTACCAGTTATAATTACATGCACCAGTTACAATTTACATGCACCAGTTATAATTACATGCACAAGTTATAATTCTCATGCACCAGTTATATTTACATGCACCCATTGCACCCATTATCATTTGCATGCACCAGTAATAATTACATGCACCACTTAAAATTTGCATGCACCAGTTATAATTTACATGTACCAGTTATAATTACATGCACCAGTTATAATTTACATGCACCAGTTACAATTTACATGCACCAGTTATAATTAGATGCACCAGTTATAATTACATGCACCAGTTATAATTTACATGCACCAGTTATAAATGCATGCACCAGTTATAATTTACATGCACCAGTTATAATTACATGCACCGGTTATAATTTACATGCACCAGTTATAATTCCATGCACCAGTTATAATTTACATGCACCAGTTATAATTACATGCACCAGTTATAATTTGCATGCACCAGTTATAATTTACATGCACCAGTTATAATTACAAGCGCCGGTAATAATTTACATGGACCAGTTATAATTACATGCACCAGTTATAATTTACATGCACCAGTTATAATTTACATGAAGCAGTTATAATTTACATGCACCAATTATAATTACATGCACCAGTTATAATTTACATGCACCAGTTATAATTTAAATGCATGAATTATAATTTACATGCACCAGTTATAATTACATGCATCAGTCATAATTTACATGCACCAGTTATAATTACATGCACCAATTACAATTTACATGCACCGGTTATAATTACATGCACTAGTTATAATTCTCATGCACCAGTTATATCTACATGCACCCATTATAATTTGAATGCACCAGTAATAATTACATGCACCACTTAAAATTTGCATGCACCAGTTATAATTTACATGTACCAGTTATAATTACATGCATCAGTTATAATTTACATGCACCAGTTATAATTACATGCACCAGTTACAATTTACATGCACCAGTTATAATTAGATTCACCAGTTATAATTACATGCACCAGTTATAATTATATGCACCAGTTATAAATGCATGCACGAGTTATAATTTACATGCACCAGTTATAATTACATGCACCGGTTATAATTTACATGCACCAGTTATAATTCCATCCACCAGTTATAATTTACATGCACCAGTTATAATTACATGCACCAGTTATAATTTGCATGCAACAGTTATAATTACATGCACCAGTTATGCACCAGTTATAATTTACATGCACCAGTTATAATTTACATGGACCAGTTATAATTACAAGCGCCGGTAATAATTTACATGGACCAGTTATAATTACATGCACCAGTTATAATTTACATGCACCAGTTATAATTTACATGAAACAGTTATAATTTACATGCACCAATTATAATTACATGCACCAGTTATAATTTAAATGCATGAATTATAATTTACATGCAACAGTTATAATTACATGCATCAGTCATAATTTACATGCACCAGCTATAATTACATGCACCAGTTACAATTTACATGCACCAGTTATAATTACATGCACCAGTTATAATTCTCATGCACCAGTTATATTTACATGCACCCATTATAATTTGCATGCACCAGTAATAATTACTTGCACCACTTATAATTTGCATGCACCAGTTATAATTACATGCACCAGGTATAATTTGCATGCACCAGTTATAATTTACATGCACCGATTATAATTTCATGCACCAGTTAATATTTGCATGCACCAGTTATAATTTACATGCACCAGTTATAATTTGCATGCACCAGTTATAAAATACATGCACCAGTTATAATTACATGCACCAGTTATAATTTAATGCACAAGTTATAATTTGCATGTACCAGTTATAATTACATCCACCAGTTATAATTTACATGCACCAGTTATAATTACATCCACAGGTTATAATTTACATGCACCAGTTATAATTTACATGCACCAGTTATAATTACATGCACCAGTTATAATTTACATGCACAAGTTATAATTTACATGCACCAGTTATAAATGCATGCACTAGTTATAATTTACATGCACCAGTTATAAATGCATGCACCAGTTATAATTTACATGCACCAGTTATAATTACATGCACCGGTTATAATTTACATGCACCAGTTATAATTCCATGCACCAGTTATAATTTACATGCACCAGTTATAATTACAAGCGCCGGTAATAATTTACATGGACCAGTTATAATTCAATGCACAAGTTATAATTTACATGCACCGGTTATAATTTACATGAAGCAGAATTTACATGCACCAATTATAATTACATGCACCAGTTATAATTTATATGCACCAGTTATAATTTAAATGCATGAATTATAATTTACATGCACCAGTTATAATTACATGCATCTGTCATAATTTACATGCACCAGTTATAATTACATGCACGAGTTACAATTTACATGCACCAGTTATAATTACATGCCCCAGTTATAATTCTCATGCACCAGTTATATTTACGTGCACCCAATATAATTTGCATGCACTAGTAATAATTACATGCACCACTTAAAATTTGCATGCACCAGTTATAATTTACATGTACCAGTTATAATTACATGCACCAGTTATAATTTACATGAAGCAGTTATAATTTACATGCACCAATTATAATTACATGCACCAGTTATAATTTACATGCACCAGTTATAATTTAAATGCATGAATTATAATTTACATGCACCAGTTATAATTACATGCATCAGTCATAATTTACATGCACCAGTTATAATTACATGCACCAGTCACAATTTACATGCACCAGTTATAATTACATGCACCAGTTATAATTCTTCTGCACCAGTTATATTTACATGCACCCATTATAATTTGCATGCACCAGTATTAATTACATGCACCACTTATAATTTGCATGCACCAGTTATAATTACATGCATCAGTTATAATTTGCATACACCGATTATAATTTCATGCACCAGTTAATATTTGCATGCACCAGTTTTAATTTACATGCACCAGTTATAATTTGCATGCACCAGTTATAAAATACATGCACCAGTTATAATTACATGCACCAGTTATAATTTTCATGCACCAGTTATAATTTGCATGTACCAGTTATAATTACATCCACCAGTTATAATTTACATGCACCAGTTATAATTACATCCACAGGTTATAATTTACATGCACCAGTTATAATTTACATGCACCAGTTATAATTACATGCACCAGTTATAATTTACATCCAAAAGTTATAATTACATACACCGGTTACAATTTACATGCACCAGTTATAATTAGATGCACCAGTTATAATTACATGCACTAGTTATAATTTACATGCACCAGTTATAATTGCATGCACCAGTTATAATTTACATGCACCAGTTATGATTAAATGCACCAGTTATAATTTACATGCACCAGTTATAATTCCATGCACCAGTTATAATTTACATGCACCAGTTATAATTACATGCACCAGTTACAATTTGCATGTACCAGTTATAATTACATGCACCAGTTAAAATTTACATGCACCGGTTATAATTTACATGCACCAGTTATAATTACAAGCGCCGGTAATAATTTACATGGACCAGTTATAATTACATGCACCAGTTATAATTTACATGCACCAGTTATAATTTACATGAAGCAGTTATAATTTACATGCACCAATTATAATTACATGCACCAGTTATAATTTACATGCACCAGTTATAATTTAAATGCATGAATTATAATTTACATGCACCAGTTATAATTACATGCATCAGTCATAATTTACATGCACCAGTTATAATTGCATGCACCAGTTACAATTTGCATACATCAGTTATAATTAGATGACCAGTTTTAATTACATCCACCAGTTATAATTTACATGCACCAGTTATAATTACATGCACTAGTTACAATTTACACGCACCAGTTATAATTAGATGCACTAGTTATAATTAAATGCACCAGTTATAATTTACACGCACCAGTTATAATTACATGCACCAGTTACAATTTACATGCACCAGTTATAATTAGATGCACCAGTTATAATTCTCATGCACCAGTTATAATTCTCATGCACCAGTTATAATTTGCATGCAGCTGTTATAATTTATCACCAGTTATAATTATATGCACCTGTTATAATTTACATGCACCAGTTATAATTTACATGCACCAGTTATAGTTACATGCACCAGTTATAATTTACATGCACGAGTTATAATTACTTCATCAGTTATCATTTACATGCAGCAGTTATAATTACATGCACCAGTTATAATTACATGCAACAGTTATAATTTATATGCACATGTTATAATTACATGCATCAGTTACAATTTACATGCACTAGTTATAATTACATGCATCAGCTATAATTCTCATGCACCAGTTATAATTTACATGCACCAATTATAATTTACATGCACCAGTTATAATTACATTCACCGGTTATAATTTTCATGCACCAGTAATAATACATGCATCTGTTATAATTTGCATGCACCAGTTATAATTACATGCACCAGTTATAATTACATGCATCAGTTATAATTTACATGCACCAGTTATAATTACATACACCAGTTATAATTTGCATGCACCAGTTATAATTACATGCATCAGTTATAATTTATATGCACCAGTTATAATTACATGCACCAGTTATAATTTGCATGCACCTGTTATAATTTACATGCACTAGTTATAATTATATGCACCAGTTATAATTTACACGCACCAGTTATAATTACATGCACTAGTTATAATGACATGCACCAATTATAATTTGCAAGCACCATTTATAATTACATGCACCAGTTATAATTTTCATGCACCAGTCATAATTTACATGCACCAGTTATAACTACATGCACGAGTTATAATTTGCATGCACCAGTTATAATTTACATGCATCAGTTATAATTTACAAGCACCAGTTATAATTACATGCTCCAGTTATAATTTGATGCACCAGTTATAATTACATGCACCAGTTATAATTTTCATGCATCAGTTATAAATTACATGCACCAGTTATAATTACATGCACCCATTATAATTTGCATTCACCAGTTATAATTACATGCACCAGTTATAATTTGCATGCATCAGTTATAATTTACATGCACAAGTTATAATTACATGCACCAGTTATAATTTACACGCACCAGTTATAATTTGCTTGCACTAGTTATAATTACATGCACGAGCTATAATTTTCATGCACCAGTTAATAATTACATTTGCACCAGTTTAATTGATGCAAGCTATAATTTCATGCACCAGTTTATAATTACATGCACCAGTTATAATTTGCAAGCTCCAGTTATAATTTGCATGCACCAGTTATAATTTGCATGTATAAGTTATAATTATATGCACCTGTTATAATTACATGCACCTGTTATAATTTGCATATATCAGTTATAATTAAATGCACCATTTATAATTTATATGCATCAGTTATGATTACGATCCAACATATAAATTACATGCATCAATTATAATTTACTGTACCATTATAATTTTTGTACCAGTTATAATTTACATGCGCATGTTATTTTTTAAATTTTAATTATAATTTTGTACCAGTTATAATTTACATGCGCCGGTTATTTTTAAAATTTTAATGGCAATCGTAAATATCTTTTTTAAAAAAATCTAATGGCAAATAGATGAGAGGAGAATGCAAAAAGTAGGTGAGAGAAACAAAATGTATGTTTAAAAAAGAGTATATAAAATTTAAAAAGGAAGAGAGAGAATGCAAAAAGTATGAGAGAGATTGCATAAAGTAGGGGTATTTAGGGAATGAGAAAAGACCTTTTTTGAAACAAAGTTTGGAAAATGGACTTATGTGAAAATATATTTTTCCTCCCTGCATTTATTTGTACACTTTTTAAAAATGGAGATTTATGTCAAAAACTTGTTTGGTAAGAGTACTTAAATGTAAATTTCCCATTTATATTTATCACCGCGATTGTTCTAATTTATATTATTTGCACTATAATATTTAGTGCATAGAATAATAAAAATATGTATAATAAAACTCTAATCCAATTTCTCAATTTTTCTACTTCTGTTTACCTATTTTCAAATTTCTTCTCAATATTTAGTACATTCTTTAATTTACTGCCTCTCAACTTTGCTCATTCGCTAAGGTTGCTTATATTTTACTTTTTCTAACACTGAATTTCATCTATTAATAAGATTAATCTTATGAAAAATGTTTATAAATTATATCTCAAACACAACTCATATTTTCGTAACTATCCTTTGTAAGGAGTGCCTCTCAACTCCACAACAATCCAAAGAAAACTTTCCCATCTATCATCGCGGATCTCTTGAAGAGCCGACTTCGTATATGACACTAAGTTCACAACACGCAAAATATCTATGTTATTTTTTGCAATGCTTGACACAATATATATGGCACTCCCAATACTTCGTGCATCAAAAACAAAATAAAAACAAACGCAAATGATTTTATATCTAAGTATAAACCCTTAGCCTCTCCACGAATATTACTATTCAAACTCCATCAACAAGATCTTGAAGAAGTATACAGATTGAACAAACAAATCAATCGATCTTCAAACAGAGTAAAAATGTGAACTCCAACGATTAGCTCCAGCTCGTATCAAAGAACGTTCTTGATTAGCTCTCGTACCAATCTCAATTCCCCCCGATATTATCAAATAATTAATTTCAGCTTCTCGAACTGCTTTCAAATCACAATGACGTTTCGCATAAGCGCCAACAAAATTGATAATTGAACTTAGTTTTGGAAAAAAAAATGTCACACATCATGTACTTCTTTAGAAACTGCAACTAAAGCAAGTTGTAATGTATGAGCAAAACAATGAACATAATAAGCATGTGGACAATCTTTCAAAAATAAAGCCGGTAGTCCAATTCATTCAGATCACATATTGTTAGCACCATCATATCATTGCCCTCTTAAATTTTCGATAAACAGATTATATCGATTTAATACATTGCATATATCTTTTTTCAAAGTCAATGCATTTATATTTTCAACATTCACAACTTCAAAAAATCGCTCTTATAAACCCATCCCGATCAACATATCTTAAAATAATAGCCATTTGCTCTTTATTAGATTCATCAATTGTTTCATCAACAAGAATAAAGGACTTGCTATCACCAATTTCTTCACAAATTTTGTCCCTGACAGCATGGTGATATATATTTGGCATTTTTAGCTGATTTTTCTAGAACAATTCACAAATTTCTGGATATATTCTTCCTAATAGTTTCATCAATTCGATATAGTTCCTATGATTGCTAGAATCCTCTGATAGTCCGATTCATCATGACCTCTAAACGCACATCCTTGCATCGCCTACAAAGTGTGACCTTTAGAAGCAACCGGTTTTGCTCTATTTTCTTGGAAGATTGTTTTTGTATCCTCCTATCAATATGTTGATCATAATTTTTAGGTCTCCCATTTTATCATTGCAAAACTATGTCTTGAATTACTTTCTCTTTCAAGTCGTTTGAATGGACAACTTTTACAATGAAACTCATTTCCAATTTTTGAATTTGACAATGAATGTATCAAATTTCTCTGAATTATCATCAAAGATATAACATGGGAAACAAAAATGATAAGGATGAATATTACGTGTATTTGGCAATGATATGTATCTATTTTCGTGTTGATTTTTGGATGATATTACGTGTTTTGGTATTTTTTGTTTGTTTCAGGAATCTAGGTGGGAAGTGGAAGAAATAAGCTAGAAAGACGAAAACGGACCCAACCGAAGCTAGAAATGAAGATTTTGGAGACTGACATTCTCGATCGATCGGAAGCGGAGCTCGATCGATTGACCAAGGCAAAGATTTTGGCCAACAAGAAAAAGTGATGCTCGATCGATCGGTAACGGAGCTCGATCGATCGAGCATGGCAGAGAAATATCAAGCGAAACTGAAGAGTGCTCGATCGATCGAGCATGGCAGAAAAAGTCAGGGACGAGAATTTAAAGTGCTCGATCGATCGAGACATTTTTTCGATCGATCGAGCGACAGAATTTTCCAGGAAAAAAAAATACTTGATTGAGTTTGGTCTATTTAGAACACTTCCATCCACCTCCTCTTCTATAAATATGAGACCTAAGGCACGAATTTCAGGAGTCCATATCATATCATACAACACAAATCAGCCTCCTATCATCCTCCAACATCTACACAATTTAAGAAGAAAAAGCCTTTGAAGTGCAAGGAAGGAACAAGGGAAGAAGTAACGTTGCAACGCATGGATTCAACTCCTACGTTATCGTACTTCTAAACTTTATTTGTTTTGATTTTCAAATTTATTGATGTTTATGTGGTTGAGAAACAATTATACATCTTTTTAGTTGATTTGAATATTAAGTAAGTTTATTTTATCAAGATTAGGGAAGCTTGTGATCGAGTTAGTGATTTGAATGTTGTTTGAGTGGATTAATTCTTTTGTGCATGATTTATAATTTTAATGCTATCAAAGTCTTGCTAACTTTGATTGATTTGTGAATTATAATTAAGATCGAGAGATAAAATTATAATACGCTATAATAAATCATGTTGTATGCTAACGATTTAGATCGAGAGATTAAATCACATATGTGATAACTTTGGATTGTGAGATTTAAAGTTAACGGTTTTCATCGAGATTTATGCAATATTAAATTGGTTTAAGTGAACGAAAGATATTTGTTTCAATTTAATATTAGTTTCAATATAGGTTGCGAAAGTGTATTGATTATTTTAAGGGAATCCGTCACCTCAAGAATTAATTGGTTAGTAATTGTTTTACAAACAAATCATTGACGATAACACAAGTGAACCGACATCTTGATAAATTTCTCGAGTGGAATTCCTTCGCATCTTCAAAGGAGTTGTTTAAATTTTGAGTTGTTAAGTTTTCATTTTTATTAGATAATTATTCATATATTTCGTAGGCTAATATAATTTTTCTAATTTTATTTGGTACTTATATGTTAGTCCCAGTGGGTGTGAAATCCCTATTTCTAAATCACTATACTAAAACTTGACACCGTGCACTTGCGGAAATAAATCGCTACATTGGTATTTTCTGTTTAAAATAAAAGCGATCAAGTTTTTGGCGCCGTTGCCGGGGACTAATTTGTATAATATCATACAAGATTAGTTAATTGTAATTTAGCCAAATTTTTTTTTTGTTTTGTTTGTTTGTCAATTTTGAGTTTTTGGTTTACTACATTAGTGTTTCTCCTTTTGGGTTGATTTTTACAGGTAGTCATCTTCTTGGTACATGCTAAGGATTAGCAATCCCATACTCGAGCCTTTTTGACCCAGAAATTGAGCGAACGTTTCTTAGGAAAATATGGGAAGCTCGAACGATGGCGGATAATAATCAAGAAGGGGGCGCGAATAATGAAGCACCGAATCCAAGATCTATGATAGATTTTGCTCAACCAGCCTTCCATGGATCTCTGTCAAGCATAACGAGGCCAAGTATTCAAGATAACAATTTTGAGATAAAGCCTGCAATAATTCAGATGATCCAGCATTCAGTAATGTTTGGGGGAGCAGCCACACGCTCACATCTCCAACTTCTTGGAGATTTGTGACACACTCAAACACAATGGCGTTTCTGACGACGCCATCAGGTTACAGTTATTTCCATTTTCATTAAAAAGATAAAGCTAAAGCATGGTTAAATTCTTTACCTGCAGGATCCATTACCACTTGGGAGGGGATGACTCAAGCTTTCTTGTCTAAATATTCCCCCCTTCCAAAATTGCGAGGATGAGAAACGATATCACAACGTTTGGGCAATATGACCCTGAAACTTTATATGAGGCGTGTGATCGTTTCAAGGATTTGTTTAGGAGATGCCCACATCATGGTCTTCCTGTTTGGCTCCAGGTACAAACCTTTTATAACAGTTTATTTTCAACTAATCGTTCTATGATTGATGCAGCCTCAGGAGGATCCATCATGCGAAAAACACCGGAAGCAGCTTATGAACTCTTGGAAGAGATGGCTTCTAATAGCTATCAACGGCAATCAGAGAGGAATGTGCCAAAGAAACCGAGTGGAGTTCATCAAATTGACGAAATCACTGCAATGTCGGCTCAGATAGAAGCTTTGAGCAAAAAGATTGATAGCATGAGCATGACAGCAATGCAAGCTCAAGTTATCACTTGTGACTTATGTGGAAGCAATCATCCAAGCATCAAATGCCAGGGAGGTAATCCATTTACTCAGTCTAATGAATCTACTAATTATGTAGGAAACAGGTAGCCCAATAACCCGTACTCAAACACTTACAACCCGGGATGGAGGAATCATCCAAATTTGCAATGGTCCAACCGAAACAACGTGTTGAACCCACAACCATCACCGGGATATGTACCCAAGCCGAGTATGGAGGAGCTTTTGACCAAGTTAATTCATCGACAAAAACTAGGATGGAAAATCAGGATGCATCTATAAAAAACTTGGAGGTACAAGTGGGGCAACTTGCATCAATAATTCATGAACGAGCTCAAGGAACACTACCTAATGATACAATGAAAAACCCGAAGGAGCAAGAAAAATTGGACCACTGAGAAGGAGGTAGCAGTTCAGCTTGGGACTATAAATTAAGAACTTTCTTATCTATATCTCTTGTTTGTTTTTCAATTTTTTTGTATCTTTTTGCAAATATTTTTTCCCGAGTTTAACTCAGTGCGTTAATTTTCAGATGCAGAAAATGGAATAGATCAAATTGTGGTGGGGCGGATCGAACATTGAAATTTTTTTGGTGAAAATTGTTCTGGAATCCTCGATCGATCGGAAGCAAAGCTTGATCGATCGCCCACGGGTTACAAATAAATTTTTTTTTTTGGCGTTGTCGATCTAGAGAAGTTATAAAAAAAAAATAAAATTATGTCTCGCTCTATCGATTGAGCGAAAATCCCGATCGATCGAGCAACAGAAATTTTTGTTTTAAAGATCGAACTTCAGCAGAAATCTAACAAAACCCTCTCAGTATTTTCGAAGAACAAAATCGTTTTTTTTTGCCCTAATCCCCAAATTATTTCTTTAATCTTTACAACACCTCAAAGATCTCACAATATTAATATAACCTCGAGTCACAACACATGCACCATAATGCATAACCAAATCCATGTATGCTACCATGATGCATAATCAAATCCATGTATGCAACCATAATGCATAACCAAATCCAATGCGTAAAAATACATTTTACCGTCCGAAGCCCGTACGTCTCACTACGTACCTTTCCAAAAATGTAGAATTTGGTAGGACTCTATTTCCTTTGTTGTGTTGCTAGTCTCGCTCGATCGATCGCCAACACTGTTCATCATCTTCCATTTTTCAAAATTAAGCGCGATCGATCGGGCCCCTATTGTCGATCGATCGGTGAGCACTGACAAGCCTAAAAATGGCGTTTTATGGTTTAAAAACCCCAAATAAACAAATCCAACACCCATTTTACCAATAAACCCCAACATAAATACCACAAAACTTCCTTAAACATACCACCCGAAAAATCCTTAAAATCCAAAAACTCATACACAACTCAAACCTTAACCAAAGAGCACAAAACTACTACCAAATCGAAGATAAATGCGAGGAGAAGAATAATACCTTATTATCTTCGAGAAATCCGGCTCCCAAATTGAGCCTCCATCGATTTATGCTCAAAGGAGAAAAGGGAAGGGAAATGGGTTTGGGGAAGGGAGACGCTGGTGAGAGAGAGAGAAATGAGATCCAAAATGATTGAACACCGAGTCCACTTGGTATATATAGCACCAAGGCTAAAAAATCCCGAGTATCCCACAAATATATCATGACTCATTAAAAATCATCTGTGTTCAATAATTACCTCTCAATCTCCATTTCCATTACTAGTCTCAGCACAAAGTACTCCGGACACCAGATCCCACCAAAAACTAAATTCCAAGGTTATCACCACGATTAGAATATAATCTCAACCCTTGGATCCAACGATTCCAAATACCGGATTTAAAATCCTCAGGAGTCTCAATACCGTAATTAATTCATAATTGCCACCATTAAAATCCTTTAGGATTAATACTACACCGAGATTTACACCAATAGTTTTCGGGCATCACAGTATTAAGATATAATTTTACATTTTCTCTCAAAGTCGTGTTTTGATAGTTATAACCATAGGAGTTAGTTTGTGTATAAATAATTGTCTTCTTCTTCATTTTGTATACTTTTCCAGAAATGAGATATTATTTTCTCACCAAATCCCTAAACTTTAACAACCTTGTAATGTTTTGGTCTTTTTGTGCAGACCCATGCATACTCAAACGTACTCAGAATCGTACCATGAACCGAATCATTTTAATTCACTACATGTCCCTTTTTACAGAGTTAGACCACAAAATCGTGCTTATTTATTTTTCCTAAATCGTGCGACCCCAATTTAATTTTTTTTTTAACATTTCAAAAGTTTATTTATATGATGTGATAAGTTGACATAATTGATTTCTAGACCCCATGAGCACAAAAATAGGAGAGCGAAGGAGAGAATATGGTTCTAGGGATCCGGATAATAGGTGCTACCCCGGTACGGAGTCAGTACGGCCTCGATCCTAACTCCAGGGGTATAACCCGACCCGACTTCATCATTGGCGGCCCCCGCCCTCAGCTCGGCATGTCATCACGCCCTCAACTCGGCATGTCCTCATCTCGGCAGGTCCTCACGCCCTCAGCTCGGCATGTCCTTATGTCCTCAGCTCGGCATGTCCGCACGTCCTCAACTCGCATGTCCTTATGTCCTCAGATCGGCACATGCCCTTAGATCTACGTGCTCTAGGCCGTCCCAGCCCAGATTGTGAAAAGGGGACAACCCTTGCATAGTAATCAAGAATGTACCAACGCTGATATCCCAACCTTAAACAATTCCCCTAGTTTCTTCTTCGGCATTGGCCAAGTGACCACGTGAGCCCTAGTGTGGTCCTTCTCATCCGAGCTGTCTATAACAGGAGTTTTATTGATGACCACTCATAAATAAACCATTCAAAAAATGACTAGTACTCGAAGAATATCTCCCAGTACTATCAAGATCTCATAGGTGGCGCATCGTACAAGAGGCACAATATTTGTCGGTGGTCCCCCTATCTGGGACACCGACTCTCAGTTGCGTGTTCATAGTTGTCCCCAAGGCCCCTGCAGGCCGTTACATGGTTTTCTCTCTCACCATCACAGTATATATATAGGGCATCAGGTTTGCACAAGGGATAACTTTTTTCTGCTATTTTTTCCTGCCTAAAGCTTTTATTCCCTCTATCCTTTATTGATTTGATCGTCGGAGGGGCCTCGCATGTGAGGGCCTGATCCTAATGTGGTGTTTAATTATTACACAATGATTAATTTGCGTAAACATCGGAAAATTTGTTTCAAATGTCTGTCAAATGGCCCTAAAATTTTTTCGCTTTAGATGATACATATATAGTGATACATAAAATATGAAATTCCAGTTTCCCAATTCAACATGTTGCTCATCACATAAGCAATTATGTAACCAACCAGTAATAGAATACTTAAAATACAGATACTCGGGGCATACCCGGTAATATAAATGTAATTAAAAGTAATCTAACAATTACTGGGACTCAAAACTTAAAACATAAAACTGAGTTTGCTCTCACGGAGCTCTGGTATTCATCGATGCTTCACCTCGAGCATCCACAGTACGACCATCTATACCACCTATCATGCCCATACAACAAAGACACCCCCGCGAAGCGGGTCAGAACCCAGTACGAGAAATAAATAGATCATGTCAAGAGTGACACGATATCATGCAATGCATACCATGTATGAATGCAATGTATGAATGGGTATAAAGAATCGAATCTCAAGATACCAATATCGGAGTCCAAAGGAAGGTATCATAAATCAATATCAGCTCGAGCGGAGGGTGACAACACACACGCTTTGCGCTAGGAGAATCATCATGTGCTGTGCTCGTCATCCCTCGTGTCTAGGTCCGGTAGCAACGCGTGTGACTACAGTCGCTACCTATACTGTCTGTCATCGCCGTGCCCATCGTCCCTGACACTCAGAGTAAATCAACTCAGTCATCATCAAGGATATCAAAGAAATGGATAGATCAATATGATATGCCCCTGAATCCGCTATGCATCATATGACATATGCAACTCATTATGTCATGCAATCTCATGTGAAAAATCAATACATATCATGTAATTCACATATCATGTACTACAATGTATCTCAACATGTCATATAGTCACATAAGAATCATATATTGACAATTAAATCATATAAGTCAATTAATGACATATAAAATCATACAATAATATCATTACACGTCTTCGTCAGACTTCATGATAAAACTCATTTATACGTACCTCATACCAAAGCTAATCTACCAAGTACTCCTCGAATCAACCGAGATCTGTTAATCTGGTCATGTACACCGCAATTATATCATCAAAGTGTTCAATTATTTCAAATATCAAGTTTATAATCCAAACATTGACCCTTAGAAAATTTCTTAATTTTCAACTTACATGCTCGTAGTAATTGGCTCATAAATTTTCCAATACTTAACCAAATTACATGGGTCTAATTTAGTTTGAAAGCTACCTCGAAATGTGTCATTTCATACTTTTGACACTTTGCCAAATTTGTTCATTTACCTAAGGCAAATTGGGTCTAAACATTATTTATGCAAAACAGGGACATTCTAAATTTCATATTGATCACTTTTCGTAGAAACTTCATAAATAATTCATACGACATCCAATTGACCTGATTCTAGTTGGATAATTTAGCTAAGTCAAAATCCTACAATACATCTCTTATGAGCTTTAAGCTAATTAGTTCATCTTGATGTACATTATTTGAAAAACGCATAAGCCTAAAAACTCGTATGTAATCCTATTCCAGATTGAGCACTATGTGGTAAAATTAGCATAATTTTTGCATAAGAACTCCAAATTGAGTGAGGCCAATTCCAAATACAAGCTAACACCGAATACTAAAACCAAGAATTCTCTTTATTCATCATCAATCGAATCACTGTTCACGACCCAGGATTCTATTTTATCTTATTAGAGCCTAAAAATTCAAATTCGTAGCCATTTATTCCCAGAAAATCGAAGAACACGATGCATAGAAACTCGCATGCACTGAAATTTCAGATTGTACACATTGTGGTAAAACAACCATAACCTTTTCATCTTACATCCAAATTATCTGATTTTGGTGGCTAATTAATGTAAGGACCCCCGTGCCCTTAACCCGATATTAGTGTATTAACCACTGTACTTAGTGCGTACTATCATGTTAACAAGGGGAAAGTAATTACATGCAACTCTAGCATGAATGCCATCTATAAAATTCCTTTACATTAATCGTGTAATGTCTATACTTTCCCAACATATTCCATAAAACATGTCATGCACCTTTCAACATACACTAATATGCTCTCAATTCATTTAGCAATTCCATATTTAATTGCATGCTAACCGTGAATGAATAGAGAAAAGCCGTAGCTCATTTATACATTCCATATACACGTAATATGTACTCACATAAGAGCACCCAATGAATAAGCGTGTATCTAATGTATAAAACACTCTACGGGATACCATTACTGGTGCTTCGATCCTGAAAGCACCTCTCAAGCGCAACTCGATCTCGACTCTGGATCTGAGCGCCTATCCATCCAGCTCTGGTACCTCAATCCTGGAAGTACTTCAATCAACAGCCCGAGCTCAACTCCAAAGCTGCTGCTACACCTGTACCACGTGCCCCAACAGAGACAGCCCCCACACGGGGTGAGCATACCAATATCTCAAATCCAATAACCACAACAATACAATTCATAATTTAAAACAATGTAAATTGCTATGAAATACAAAATATACTCCCTGGATGGTATCATCCTCATCCGGGGTTTCCTGTACTGTCCCTGTTCTCAAAACACTGAAACCATCAGATTCCCAAATGCCAGTTAATCATTACATTGATTAACGAATTTATTAGCCATATACCGGTATCATAATCAATACTATCAAATCATTAAACAATGATTACAAATTCCCCATATATCTCACTTATGGTTCCATGGTTCTATTTCATAGCTCACTCTACAATAGCGGCGTTCCATTTCCACGCATACTCAACAGCAGCGGCGTCATAATCGATGTTCGCTCACAGGCGACAACATCCCAATCATTGCTCGCTCAAAAACGGCACCATGCAATTCTCAATGCATATATAGACATTTGAAGCAAGTACCACAAACCATGCATTTCAATCTCCGTTTATTGCTAATACCATGTGTCATGCATTTCCACACACATTCATTGCAATACAGAGTACCAAGCACTCAACAATTGCAATTATATTAAAGGGCTATGCTCGTACGTCATACGTACCTTATACTTTCCGTAGTTCAAGACCAAACCTTGCTTGAGTTCCATACCTCGAGAAATATGTGCTAAAACACATAAACAACCCACAATCAAGTATAAGCATGCAACCACGTGTCCAAGCACGTTCAAGATTCCCAATCATATCGTCAATCCATGACGATTACCAAAATAAAAGCCCCCGGCTAAGCATGCATAATACCCAAAATAACTCATTTTATATGTTTAATAGATAGCCAAAAACCCAACCAAAAGTTCCGTTTAATTAAACTTTGGCCTCAAACAATCCATTTTAAAAGTATAGCATTCTCATTGGAATGTAGACATTGCCCCGGAAACGGCCCCTTTAAACCACGGTTCCAAAATCCCGACATTTTTCCAAAAACCAAAAAAAAAACAAAGTCCTTCGGGTGGCGATCGATCGCCACCTTTATCGCGATCGATCGCCACACTCCAGTGGCCAAACCAGCTTCGAGGCGATCGATCGCCCATCAACGCGATCGATCGTTAACCAGCTCGCGATCGATCGCCTAAGCCATGCGATCGATCTCCTGAACTGTTCATCGTCTTCGAAAATCCGAGCAGCTCGTCGCGATCGATCGCCTCTCCTTGGAGATCGATCGCCACCTGCAATTTTCCGGAAAACTCGAGTTTCCATGGTGTTTTTGACACCCAAACTCAAATCCAACACTCAAATATCCTCCACATCTCAAATACACCAATTAAACTCCATAAAAACACTAAAAAAAATCAACATTTTAGATTTTTACCCAAAACCCCCAAAACATAAATCCAACCCAAAAGCTCAACCATAACACACCTTACTACCACCAAATCGAAGACAAAGACGAGGGGAAGATACTTACCAACTTATCTTCGAGAAATCCGGCTCCTAGGATGAGCCTCCATCGATTTTTCCTTGAAGGAGAAAGGGGAAAAGGGTTTGGGGATGGGTTATCGCAGGAGAGGGGAGAGAGGGGAGGAAATAGATTCCGAATGACGGAATCCCGAGTCCAACGGGTATATATAGCAAAAATACCCCAACACACCAATACCTCCACAAATACATCATGATTCATTAAAAATCATCTGTTTTCAAAAACTCTCTCTCCAACATCAAATCCCCATACAGGCCCCAACAAAAGCACCTCGGACTCCAAGTCCCACCGAAAACCCAACTCATAGGTTTTCCACCGAAATGAGAATACAATCTCAACCTTTGGATCCAACGATCCCAAATGCCCGATTAAACAACCTCGAGAGACGCAAAACCGCAATTAATTCCTAATTGCCACAATTAAAAATCCATCAAGGATTATAATCACACCGGGATTAACACCGTAAATCCCCGGACATCACAATTATCCCCCACTAATAAAATTTCGTCCTCGAAATTGCACCGGTGTACTCTACGTAACACCAGGACTACACAAACAAAACAAAGCCATGACCCCGATTCTGGACCTCATTAGAATCGAATCATCAACTGCGAGAACACCAATCTCGCGCCAAGCTCTACAATAGAGCAAACGCCAAAACCAACATAAACCCGAAAGATAACAACATACCTCGATGTAAATCGTCCCGGAAGTCAGTCCACCATGACTGCAAATCAATCAAAACCCCATTGGTTCTAACATAGATATCTCTCCGTGATATCCACCACTCGCCCACGATGCTTAACACACATCGTTATGATGGGAACCACTAGTATACAATCAGTATACTCCCGGAAAATCCGGTCTCGTTTTCCCGTTCATCTCCTCCAAAGGAGTAGTTGTACCCCTTGCAACCCGGATCGGGTAAACCACGGTCACTAATCCACACAAACACATCACTACAGATGGCTACAACCATATGTTCCAAGAAGTCCCATCTTGGTCCAAAACACACTATCGAGACTCTACAAGGTCTCAAGTTCCACAGGGGACATGTAAGACAAACAATTGCATTCCCAAACACGTGTCGACCGTGACACTAAACAAATCCGAATCCTGGCCATCCCTCATTTATCCTGGGATTCAACAATCCTAAAACAGGAAGGCTATCGAATTATCCAACAAGAACTACCATGGTTCCAAAACACGACAATCCCTCCTCAGGGGAAGTCAAACAACCCTCACGATCATTCATCAGAATGTATCGTGTCATCGAGATTACCGACCTCGAATTGCCACAATCTCCCACCGGAGATTCATCAAACCAAGCACACTAACCCGACGTTCAACAAGGAACGAAATAGAGTTGGCATTCGTATACATACACGGGTATACATGCCTAAGCACCAACACAACAGGCGCACTCGAAGCAATAGACTCGGGTATCTCTAAGCATACCCAAAGTCCCAAAACCTGTTGTCAAACCTCGATTATTCTCACTCCACGGAGAATAGTGGTCGACTGACCAAAGCCAAAGGGTGTGATTTCAACATCAACACCACACAAACAAAGCAATGAATCTCCCAAAAGATTCAACCGGCAGGTATATCAATACCGCCTTTCCCAAAAGGATAGTGTCATGAATCCATGACCCTCCAACCTCGAACCACCGTCCGCAAAATTGGATATACATACCAACATATATCTCGGAACCAAAATATGCAATTGGTTCAGAATAGCGCATCGAAGCCACTAACATCAAATCGAAACTCGTATACGCCAGGCATACTCAACCAACGATGCCCTGTACTATTGTCATAGTACTACACAACTCGAGCATCCCTCGGAGACGTCTCCTCGAACGTCTCACTGGAAGTACGAAGCCATCACCTAGTCCAACACTAGTAGGGCTTACCCTGGTTGATTCACGATCAACCCTCAACCAAAACTAGTTGTCTCCATGACAGTACAATCCAAATCTCTCCAAGAGATAAAGTCAATATAGTAGTGTAACCCCACTAACTATACCACACAATTCCAATTGTGACTTCCGTCGCATACCATATGCAAAGATGCTCAACCAGAGCTAACAACGACTTGTCGACGCTCACGTTGGTATTTCCAACAAAATTGAGTTGTCCCAAAACAAGTCTCTTAAAACATTTGACGTATAAACGTCTCCGTGAGGTATTCCCTGCCTCAATTATCATGCCACAAAGAGACTACAAGAGCTTACCAAAAGTCCTCATCGTATCATCATACGATTCACTGAACTCGAATCCAACGAGCAGTATAACGGCTATCAAAAGCACGCTATAACATCGCCACGATATCTGGCTAACAAGCGCTGCCTCCAAAGGCTCATATCAAGCCTACCAACGTCTCATACGTCCACTCGGTATACCATACCGTATCATCCATTTAGAGTAGTGGGTCATCACCCAATATTTCTCTAAAACCAAAGCATAATGGACATCCCGGTGTCCTTGCTCAACCACGAAGCAATCCTAATCCATTAGGACTTATCCCACACCCTCAGGGTGGGTTGTGACCATGCCTAACACATATCATAGTAACAAGCAAGTAGTTTCCTCGATGACTACTCTTACCACCAATCACTTGGCCTTAGCCAAACCAGCGAGTGTACCCAAGGGTATCATTACTCGAACAATATATACTCCAAATATGTGATGCGGTACAATCCCTGTACGGTGCACCCAATAATTCTTCGAGCAACTTGCTCGGCATAATGGTCTCGTCAACTAGTGACCCAGACACTATCATGTGCCCACCAAAGGCACTCAAACCATACAACTCAATACATAACATAAATGTATTAATCATCAAAACGACGCTACACGTCTACATAGAACATCAACTATGTCATCGTCATCCCATGACGGCATATGTCAACATATGACATCCAATCAACATCGTCAAACATATGACGGTACATGTCAATACACGACATCCATAATCTCATCGTCAAACACATGACGTAAATAACAACATGTAGTATCCACAATGATGCTAACAAAAGTAATATGCCACACCTCATCGCTATAAAGATAGCGGAATACCTGTATCCATCGTCCACCAGCGGTACACAAGTAGCACCCATCGCTCGTAGGCGACATAATCCAGCGCTACGCACATAGCGGTATAACCCATCGCTATAGAATCAGCGGCATGATCTCTCGTCATAGAGTCAGCGGCATAAGACATTGTTGGGATATGCCCTAAGACAAGTCATTAGATGATTGTTTAAGACATACAATGTTTATGGTTTTATGAATGGCAATTCATTATTATATATTATTCTTTTAACTGTGCATTGTGAATTACTATATATGTTAATGTCCTTAGAATAATATTATATTATTCTTAAAGATGTCCCTAGTCAAGTATTATCATGAATTGGGATAATGATAATACGTAGAGACTAGTATGTATTGATTGATGAATTGTTCATTGATATGAGATATCAAATCAATGCATGGGTACATGTTGGAGAACGATGTACTGGACAGACCCACCATGAGATTGCAACATGGATAGTTATATGATCGTCATATGCAATTCTCATAGTGATAATAATGTATGTAATCCTTACGACTTGTGATCATCAGAGATCCCAACATAAGGAGTTATGTATCTTGATATCGTCAAACGTTACCCGTAACAGGGTATACTATAAAGGCGACTATTGGATACACTACGAATTATGTAGAGGGATGTTGACTGATCGAGATAATATTTGTCCCTCCTATATAACAGGAGATGTGTTTGGCCCTTGATCAAGTGAGAACTAAAATGCATGGCCATGCTCGAATGAGTCGATATGAGATATCGAGCTTATTCGTTTATTCTAGTTCTACTTGGGGATCAAGAAATAAAGATTGGATATACGAGTATGACTATTCCATGACTCGTGTTCAATCTAAACACAAAGGACAAAGGGATTAAGTTACATGATTAATATTATCACAAGTTCTAAAGGTTATGTCGAGTCATTGACATTCTTGTAATTTGGGTAGCATTGATGTGTTGCTAGATCCCGCTCAATGCTTGAGACATAAAATGAGATTTTATGTCACTGCCAACATTACAAGATCCTATCGGGTCGCACAAAAGATTAAATCGAGAAGGGAAATTAAATTCATGGGATGAATTAAATAATTAAGAGGAGTCTTAATTAATAATCATAATGATTAATTAAATCATGGGCTTAAGCCCATGAGGCTTTATGAAAGCCTTTAATTAATTATATAAAATATGATTGCAAGGTGTTTAATTAGTAAGACAACTTCATAACACAAAAACCCTACACAAGCTAAAAGCTCTCGGCCGCATCACTTGAACTCTCGGCCTCCTTCAAAGTCGTGAGGTTCTTGGTGGTTTTCGAGCCATCTTTCGATTGTGAATCGAGTTAGCTTCGTGTATCGGTTTAATAACTTGTCTAGCAACTTGTTATTAAACCATCCCTTCACCCGATTTGATCGTGTGGATACCGTTGAGGCAAAACTCATTGAGTTTTGCTGGTGACTCGGAGAAGGCGTAGGACGTGGTGCTGCTCCGTGGATTCTGCTTCAAACACGCTACAAGGGTAAGACACTTGTAATTCCTTTATCCGATATGAATCCTATGTATAGATCTGCTGGTTAGTAATCCTAAAAATTTTATTCCGCTGCGTTGTATGCTCTTGGATTACTTACAGTGGTATCAGAGCCGTGTACAAGGCTCATATCGGATTTATGTGATTAAATTGTGTTAATCATATTAGAATTTATATTGCATGCTTATTAAAACTGTTTAATTCATATATGATATGAAATAAATATTTAGTTTTTGAAAATCATCGTAATAATTGTATTTGATATAATTGGCGAATAATAATATTTATTGAGCATCAATTTTCGGCCATCACCATCACCATCACAAATGACACGACGGCTAGCCACATGAGGGCTAGGGTTTTCGAACCCTTGGCTGGAGATGGCTTAGTCGTTGTGGCTAATAATTGTGCATGGAAGTGTCGAAACTTAATTAGGGTTTAGAACCCATTGGACGTGACGGCTAGCTCATGACGGCTAGGGTTTCGAACCCTAATAGCCATGCATGGCTCGGCCATCATCGCCTTATTTTCTAAAGTTTTGAGACGTGGATGAGTTTTTGAACTCTTTGACTCGATAATGGTTCACGCATGCATGGATTAGTAACTTTACCACATGAGAGCAAGGTTTTTCGAACCCTTAGCTCGAGATGGTTGAGCGAACCATGTGCATGGCATGACCGTGACTCGTGGCTAACAAATTCCAGCGTTTAAAACAAGATGGCTCGATAAAATACCATAAGGGTGCGAGGCGGCTAGGGTTTGGAACCCTAGCGCCGCCGCCGCACGAGCCAAGGCTCGGCCATGGGCTAGGGTTTCGAACCCTAGGCCCATCTATGGTCCAGCCGAGTGTTCATGGTTCGAACCATGGTGGTTCGTGTCTTAGTCGCTTTAGTTCGTGGCATGAGATGTCCCGAGCGTACGATAATTTTTCAAAAATTATTTTACAGTTTTAATTAGAATTAAATTTAAAATGTTTAGAATTTAATTAATTAAATGTTAATGCATGCTTTATGTGTTGTTTGAGCATGGTGCGTGGTTATAGCCCTTTGACCTATTAGATAGGATTTGTGGATGTTTGTAATTTATAATACGACCTGCGTGTCGTGCCTTTCTCTATTTCATTCTAAATGTAATCCCTCCCCTATGTTCCCCTCGAATGTGAATCGAGGAATTCTATATCTTGTAAATAGTGTAGTTTATTTTATTGATGGTGATCTATGAAGATGGAGCATCGTGCCGGGATGAGGAGGCCATTCACAAATTGGAGCCAAAGGAAGGTGCTTGTGAAGTTACCTTAGGTTGACTCATAGGATTTTCTCATTGGCTTGAGAAAATCATTAGTAGGGGCTATAACCATGTCATGTTTAATTATGTATGTTGATGCATGATTTATCTTATGTTTTAGTTTGATAATAGTATTACACATATATGTAGATATGTATACAACTATATGTAGTGGACATATTTTAAATTATCAAATTAATCATGAGATCAATAAATCCCTCTAAAATATTAAGTTTTAGATGCCTTCCAAAATTAAAAGTACTCGTCAATAACTTCGATTGTACATGTGTGGGTTTGCCAAAGCAAAGCACCGTGGCAATCTTAGTAAGGCGCGAAAGGATAAAAGTGATATCCGTTATACTTTAATTGGGTACGACTTAACTAGGTTATCTCAATAGGATTGGGAACCTAGAGGCATGGGTTGGATTATAATTCATTTGATGAATTGAAGAAAGTGTTGTTCGTCCAACTATCCAAGAATTATATGTGATGTAATTGACAAAGTGTTGTCTACCTAAATAACCGAGTCTTGGGTGATTAGCCAAAGCTAACTCAAGATTAGGCGAAATATGGATCTTGGCCCACTAAAGGTTTCGAGGGTTGATATTTTTCAAACAAAATAGTGGGAGTATCATTTAATATAAGACCATGTTAAATGATTTAAATCATAAACTTATTTTGCATATTTATATTGTAGATATCCATGACAACTAACAACGTTACTAGCACTTTATCACTGCGATCGGTCCTTGAGAAGGACAAATTAAATGGGACGAATTTCCAAGACTGGCATAGGAACTTGAGGATAGTCCTCAAACAAGAAAAGAAACAATATATCCTAGAGGAACCCTTGCCCGCTGAGGAACCTCCCCTAACAGCTACAAGAGCTGAAAAAGATGCTTACAAGAAGCATCAGAGTGACGCACTTGATGTTGGGTGCCTCATGCTTGCCACCATGAACTCTGAGCTTCAGAAGCAACATGAGGAAATGGAGGCGTTCGATATGATCGAACACTTAAAGCAGTTGTACCAACAACAAGCAAGACAAGAGAGGTATGACGTCTCTAAGGCGTTATTTCAGTGCAGGATGGTAGAAGGAAGCTTAGTTGGAACTCATGTACTCAAGATGATTGGGTACATTGAGAATCTGGACAAGCTAGGTTTTCCATTGGACCAAGAGTTGGCCACCGATGTGATCTTGCAATCGTTGCCTGAGAGCTTCAGTCAATTTGTAGTAAAGTACAATATGACTGACATGGAAAAGACTCTACCACAATTGCTTGGTATGTTGAGAACATATGAAGCAAATACTAAGAAGACTAAGGCCACAAATGTCCATATTGTGAATAAGGGCAAAGGAAGGGCCAAAGCTAAAGGCAACAAGAAAGCAAAGAAGGTCTTTGCTAAATCTAAGCCAAAGTCTTCTGCACTGAAGCCAAAGGGAGGGATAGCAAAGGAAGGGAACTGTTTCCATTGCGGTGAGACCGGCCATTGGAAAAGAAACTGCAAAGTATATCTGGAGGATCTAAAGAAAGGAAGTGTGACTTCCGCTTCAGGTATTTTTGTTATAGAAGTCAATTTATCTACTTCTTCATCATGGGTATTAGATACTGGATGTGGATCTCACATTTGTGTAAATGTGCAGGATCTCAAAAGGAGTAGGACGTTGGCGAAAGGTGAAGTAGATCTCCGAGTTGGAAATGGAGCAAGAGTTGCTGCATTAGCTATAGGAGATTATCATTTAGCTTTACCTTCTGGTTTATCATTGATTTTAAAAGACTGTTATTTTGTGCCTTCTATTACTAAAAACATAATATCTATTTCTTGTTTGGACAAGTATGGTTTTTCATTTATAATAAAGGACAACTGTTGTTCTATTTATTTAAATGATATGTTTTATGCTAGTGCACAAATGGTGAATGGTCTTTATGTATTAAATCTTGATATGCCTATCTATAACATAAATACTAAAAGGATTAAAAATAATGATTGTAATCCGACTTATCTCTGGCACTGTCGCTTGGGCCACATAAACGAGAACCGCATATCTAAACTTCATAAGGATGGAGTATTAGATTCATTTGATTTTGAATCATATGAAACATGCGAATCTTGTTTAATGGGCAAGATGACAAAAGCCCCTTTCAAGGGACATGTTGAAAGGGCAAATGTTTTATTGGGACTAATTCATAGTGATGTATGTGGACCAATAAGTACACAAGCTAGAGGTGGTTTTCAATACTTCGTTACATTTACTGATGACCTCAGTAGATATGGGTATGTGTACCTAATGAAACATAAACATGAAACCTTTGAAAAGTTCAAAGGTTTCAAGAATGAAGTACAAAACCTACTTGGCAAAAGTATCGAAATCCTTCGATCAGATCGAGGAGGTGAATACTTAAGCCAAGAATTTCATGACTATCTAAAGGAGTGTGGGATAGTCCCACAACTCACTCCTTCGTATACTCCACAATGGAATGGTGTATCCGAGAGGAGAAATCGAACCTTGTTAGACATGGTTAGATCAATGATGAGTCATGCAGATCTTCCGATATCGTTTTGGGGACACGCTCTAGAAACATCGATTTTCTGACTGAACCGTGTTCCATCTAAATCAGTGGAAAAGACACCATATGAGATATGGACTGGGAAGCGTCCTAGTATGTCTTTTATGAAGATTTGGGGTTGTGAGGCTTTCGTTAGACGTCACGCCACTAACAAACTTGGACCCAAATCTGATAAGTGTTTATTTGTGGGGTATCCTAAGGAAACGAAAGGATACTATTTCTATTATCCCACCGAGAACAAAGTAGTTGTTGCGCGGACTGGTGTATTTCTTGAAAGAGAATTTATTTCTAGAAAAACCAGTGGGAGAAAAATAGAACTTAGTGAAGTTCAACCACAAGAAAACACTGAACCTGAGATTGAGATGGAAACAGAGCAGGCACCGCAAGCTGTTGTGGAAGAAACACCTGCTCAAGAGACACAAGCCCAGCGTAGGTCTGTAAGAGTACACCGGGAGCCACAGAGATATGGATTTCTTGTGACTCAACAAGGTGACTTACTACTTATTGATGAGGATGAGCCGTCATCTTATCAACAAGCTATAATGGGCAATGATTCTGAGAAATGGCAAGAGGCCATGAAATCTGAGATGGAATCCATGTATGCAAACCAAGTATGGACTTTGGTTGATCCACCTGAAGGGGTACGGCCCATAGGGTGCAAATGGATTTTCAAGAAAAAGACCGATATGGATGGTAACGTACAAACCTATAAAGGTCGGCTGGTTGCAAAAGGATTCAAACAAATTCATGGTATTGACTATGATGAAACCTTTTCACCAGTGGCCATGGTTAAATCCATAAGGATCTTACTTGCAATAGCTGCATTTCATGATTATGAAATCTGGCAGATGGATGTCAAAACAGCTTTCCTTAATGGAAATCTGCTCGAGGATGTGTACATGACACAGCCCGAGGGTTTTGTCGATCCAAAGGATGCTGGAAAGATATGCAAGCTACAACGATCCATTTATGGATTGAAGCAAGATTCTCGGAGTTGGAATCTTCGTTTTGATGATGCAATCAAAGAGTTTGGTTTTATCAAAAATGAAGATGAACCTTGTGTCTACAAGAAGGTCAGTGGGAGCGTAATCATTTTCCTAGTGTTGTATGTAGATGACATACTTCTTATTGGAAATGATATCCCGGCCTTGCAATCTGTAAAGATTTGGCTAGGGAACTGCTTTTCGGTGAAAGACTTAGGAGAAGCCACCTATGTATTAGGAATCAAGATCTATAGAGATAGATCGAGAAGGCTTCTTGGTCTAAGTCAAAGTACATACATAGACAAGGTGCTTAAAAGGTTTAGCATGCAAGAATCCAAGAAAGGATTCGTGCCTATGACACATGGTATTTATCTCTCGAAGGAAGAGTGTCCTTCAACACCAGATGAGAGACAACGCATGAGTAAGATTCCATACGCGTCAGCTATTGGATCTATCATGTATGCCATGATATGTACTCGTCCCGATGTATCGTATGCTTTGAGTATGACGAGCAGATATCAAGTTGATCCAGGTGAAGGTCACTGGATTGCTGTCAAGAACATCCTGAAATACTTGAGAAGGACTAAGGATACATTCTTGATTTATGGAGGTGAGGAAGAGCTCAATGTAATGGGTTACACTGATGCAAGCTTCCAAACCGACAAAGATGATTTTCGATCGCAATCTGGATATGTGTATTGCCTAAATGGAGGTGCTGTGAGCTGGAAGAGTTCAAAGCAAGAAACAGTAGCCGATTCTACAACGGAAGCTGAGTATATTGCTGCCTCGGATGCAGCAAAGGAAGCTGTTTGGATGAGGAAGTTCATTTCTGAACTTGGAGTGGTGCCTAGCATCAAAGATCCGATAGAACTCTATTGTGGAAACAATGGAGCGATCGCATTGGCTAAGGAACCAAGATCTCACCAAAGATCCAAGCACATACTTAGGCGTTTCCATTTCATTCGAGAAATCGTTGAAAGGGGAGATGTTAAAATATGCAAAGTACCAACAGATGATAATGTATCTGACCCATTGACGAAGCCGCTGTCACAGCAGAAGCATGATCGTCATACTAGATCTCTAGGCATTAGGTATATGTCTGAGTGGTCTTAGTGCAAGTGGGAGATTTGTTGGGATATGCCCTAAGACAAGTCATTAGATGATTGTTTAAGACATACAATGTTTATGGTTTTATGAATGGCAATTCATTATTATATATTATTCTTTTAACTGTGCATTGTGAATTAATATATATGTTAATGTCCTTAGAATAATATTGTATTATTCTTAAAGATGTCCCTAGTCAAGTATTATCATGAATTGGGATAATGATAATACGTAGAGACTAGTATGTATTGATTGATGAATTGTTCATTGATATGAGATATCAAATCAATGCATGGGTACATGTTGGAGAACGATGTACTGGACAGACCCACCATGAGATTGCAACATGGATAGTTATATGATCGTCATATGCAATTCTCATAGTGATAATAATGTATGTAATCCTTACGACTTGTGATCATCAGAGATCCCAACATAAGGAGTTATGTATCTTGATATCGTCAAACTTTACCCGTAACAGGGTATACTATAAAGGCGACTATTGGATACACTACGAATTATGTAGAGGGATGTTGACTGATCGAGATAGGATTTGTCCCTCCTATATAACAGGAGATGTGTTTGGCCCTTGATCAAGTGAGAACTAAAATGCATGGCCATGCTCGAATGAGTCGATATGAGATATCGAGCTTATTCGTTTATTCTAGTTCTACTTGGGGATCAAGAAATAAAGATTGGATATACGAGTATGACTATTCCATGACTCGTGTTCAATCTAAACACAAAGGACAAAGGGATTAAGTTACATGATTAATATTATCACAAGTTCTAAAGGTTATGTCGAGTCATTGACATTCTTGTAATTTGGGTAGCATTGATGTGTTGCTAGATACCGCTCAATGCTTGAGACATAAAATGAGATTTTATGTCACTGCCAACATTACAAGATCCTATCGGGTGGCACAAAAGATTAAATCGAGAAGGGAAATTAAATTCATGGGATGAATTAAATAATTAAGAGGAGTCTTAATTAATAATCATAATGATTAATTAAATCATGGGCTTAAGCCCATGAGGCTTTATGAAAGCCTTTAATTAATTATATAAAATATGATTGCAAGGTGTTTAATTAGTAAGACAACTTCATAACACAAAAACCCTACACAAGCTAAAAGCTCTCGGCCGCATCACTTGAACTCTCGGCCTCCTTCAAAGTCGTGAGGTTCTTGGTGGTTTTCGAGCCATCTTTCGATTGTGAATCGAGTTAGCTTCGTGTATCGGTTTAATAACTTGTCTAGCAACTTGTTATTAAACCATCCCTTCACCCGATTTGATCGTGTGGATACCGTTGAGGCAAAACTCATTGAGTTTTGCTGGTGACTCAGAGAAGGCGTAGGACGTGGTGCTGCTCCGTGGATTCTGCTTCAAACACGCTACAAGGGTAAGACACTTGTAATTCCTTTATCCGATATGAATCCTATGTATAGATCTGCTGGTTAGTAATCCTAAAAATTTTATTCCGCTGCGTTGTATGCTCTTGGATTACTTACAGACATCGCTATAGATATCCGGCGGTATGAACCATCGCCATAGGTGTAGCGGAATGACCCGTCGCTATGTAATATCCGGTGGCACGAATCATCGTCAATAGAATACCCGGCGGCATGAACCATCGCCAATAGAATAGCGGAATGAGGCATCGCTATCAATATATCCGCCGGCAAGAACCATCGCCAATCAATATAGCGGAATGAACCGTCGCTATCAATATACTTGGCGGCAAGAACCATCGCCAATCAATACAAGCGGAATGAACCATCGCCAATCAATATAGCGGAATGAACCGTCGCTATCAATATACCTAGCGGCATAAACCATCGCAAATCAACACATCTGTCGGAATGAACCATCGCCAATCAATATAGCGGAATGAACCGTCGCTATCAATATACCTGGCGGCATAAACCATCGCCAATCAACACATCTGGCGGAATGAACCATCGCCAATCAATATAGCGGAATGAACTGTCGCTATCAATATACCTGGCGGCATAAACCATCGCCAATCAACACATCTGGCGGAATGAACCATCGCCAATCAATATAGCGGAATGAACCGTCGCTATCAATATACCTGGCGGCATAAACCATCGCCATAGAATAGCCGATCCCTAGTCATTGTCACAGTAATGTATTTTAATGCCCCTCGCTCAAATAAAACATGCGGTACTCCCACCCCTCGCTTCACATATAGGCGGCATAGAATAACCTCGCTTAAATGGACATGCGGCGCTCCACCCCTCGCTTCACATTTTAGCGGCAAATATTCTTTCCTCGCCTCATATGATAACCACGCTTCAATGTGACATGCGGCGCTCCCACCCCTCGCTTCACATTTTAGCGGCACAAAACAATAAATAGCAGCAAGCATTTAAAATCATCACTCATCCATAACAATGACTCATGGGATATTCACCAAGTATTCCGTCTATACGTGCAACACAAAGCATATTCCATATTCCAACATACATCATCATGAGTGTATTTTAATGCACCTCGCTCAAATGCGACATGCGGCACTCCCACCCCTCGCTTCAACATTTGGTGGCAGAGCATTAAAACCATCACTCTATTGTACACATGCAACCACAATGCATAATTCCATGATGTATATAAAAGCAGGTTACCGTTTCGTGTCTTTTAACTCTGGCCTTAGCCTTTCGTGTCATAGTGTTCCTACAGGAACAATCTCAAACCATGAGCATACGATAATCCATATTCACCACAATATGATTATAATGAGTAAATGCATAAACTACGAGTACAAAGTACTTCCCGTATCCCAATGCATTTCAAAATGCTCCATTTGGTTGTCCCTGTGTCACAACTCACAATCATAATCAACAGGTTATATTATGATTCTATAGATGTTATGACATATAATCGTTTCACTATGATCACATATCACAAATACACATAAGCCAAATAGTTGTGTCACACAACACTAACTACTATCATGCATAAATATGTGCTACTCATCCCTATCAGCATGTTCCAGGCCTTCAACAGCCCCAAAGAGCTAACCACTGCTCTGATACCACTAATGTAAGGACCCCCGTGCCCTTAACCCGATATTAGTGTATTAACCACTGTACTTAGTGCGTACTATCATGTTAACAAGGGAAAGTAATTACATGCAACTCTAGCATGAATGCCATCTATAAAATTCCTTTACATTAATCGTGTAATGTCTATACTTTCCC
Source organism: Haberlea rhodopensis (assembly GCA_907163345.1). Classification (NCBI taxonomy): domain Eukaryota; kingdom Viridiplantae; phylum Streptophyta; class Magnoliopsida; order Lamiales; family Gesneriaceae; genus Haberlea; species Haberlea rhodopensis. Next base: position 319,814 of record CAJQUN010000503.1, on the reverse strand, counting down.
AACATATTCCATAAAACATGTCATGCACCTTTCAACATACACTAATATGCTCTCAATTCATTTAGCAATTCCATATTTAATTGCATGCTAACCGTGAATGAATAGAGAAAAGCCGTAGCTCATTTATACATTCCATATACACGTAATATGTACTCACATAAGAGCACCCAATAAATAAGCGTGTATCTAATGTATAAAACACTCTACGGGATACCATTACTGGTGCTTCGATCCTGAAAGCACCTCTCAAGCGCAACTCGATCTCGACTCTGGATCTGAGCGCCTATCCATCCAGCTCTGGTACCTCAATCCTGGAAGTACTTCAATAAACAACCCGAGCTCAACTCCAAAGCTGCTGCTACACCTGTACCACCTTCCCCAACAGAGACAGCCCCCACACGGGGTGAGCATACCAATATCTCAAATCCAATAACCACAACAATACAATTAATAATTTACAACAATGTAAATTGCTATGAAATACAAAATATACTCCCTGGATGGTATCATCATCATCCGGGGTTTCCTGTACTGTCCCTGTTCTCAAAACACTGAAACCATCAGATTCTCAAATGCCAGTAAATCATTACATTGATTAACGAATTTATTAGCCATATACCGGTATCATAATCAATACTATCAAATCATTAAACAATGATTACAAATTCCCCATATATCTCACTTATGGTTCCATGGTTCTATTTCATAGCTCACTCTACAATAGCGGCGTTCCATTTCCACGCATACTCAACAGCAGCGGCGTCATAATCGATGTTCGCTCACAGGTGACAACATCCCAATCATTGCTCGCTCAAAAGCGGCACCATGCAATTCTCAATGCATATATAGACATTTGAAGCAAGTACCATAAACCATGCATTTCAATCTCCGTTTATTGCTAATACCATGTGTCATGCATTTCCACACACATTCATTGCAATACAGTGTACCAAGCACTCAATAATTACAATTATATTAAAGGGCTATGCTCGTACGTCATACGTACCTTATACTTTCCGTAGTTCAAGTCCAAACCTTGCTTGAGTTCCATACCTCGAGAAATATGTGCTAAAACACATAAACAACCCACAATCAAGTATAAGCATGCAACCACGTGTCCAAGCACGTTCAAGATTCCCAATCATATCGTCAATCCATGACGATTACCAAAATAAAAGCCCCCCGGCTAAGCATGCATAATACCCAAAATAACTCATTTTATATGTTTAATAGATAGCCAAAAACCCAACCAAAAGTTCAGTTTAATTAAACTTTGGCCTCAACCAATCCATTTTAAAAGTATAGCATTCCCATTGGAATGTAGACATTGCCCCGGAAACGATCCCTTTAAACCCCGGTTCCAAAATCCCGACATTTTTCCAAAAACCAAAAAAAAAACAAAGTCCTTCGGGTGGCGATCGATCGCCACCTTTATCGCGATCGATCGCCACACTCCAGTGGCCAAACCAGCTTCGAGGCGATCGATCGCCCATCAACGCGATCGATCGCTAACCAGCTCGCGATCGATCGCCTAAGCCATGCGATCGATCTCCTGAACTGTTCATCGTCTTCGAAAATCCGAGCAGCTCGTCGCGATCGATCGCCTCTCCTTGGAGATCGATCGCCACCTGCAATTTTCCGGAAAACTCAAGTTTCCATGGTGTTTTTGACACCCAAACTCAAATCCAACACTCAAATATCCTCCACATCTCAAATACACCAATTAAACTCCATAAAAACACTAAAAAAAATCAACATTTTAGATTTTTACCCAAAACCCCCAAAACATAAATCCAACCCAAAAGCTCAACCATAACACACCTTACTACCATCAAATCGAAGACAAAGACGAGGGGAAGATACTTACCAACTTATCTTCGAGAAATCCGGCTCCTAGGATGAGCCTCCATCGATTTTTCCTTGAAGGAGAAAGGGGAAAAGGGTTTGGGGATGGGTTATCGCAGGAGAGGGGAGAGAGGGGAGGAAATGGATTCCGAATGACGGAATCCCGAGTCCAACGGGTATATATAGCAAAAATACCCCAACACACCAATACCTCCACAAATACATCATGATTCATTAAAAATCATCTGTTTTCAAAAACTCTCTCTCCAACATCAAATCCCCATACAGGCCCCAACAAAAGCACCTCGGACTCCAAGTCCCACCGAAAACCCAACTCATAGGTTTTCCACCGAAATGAGAATACAATCTCAACCTTTGGATCCAACGATCCCAAATGCCCGATTAAACAACCTCGGGAGACGCAAAACCGCAATTAATTCCTAATTGCCACAATTAAAAATCCATCAAGGATTATAACCACACCGGGATTAACACCGTAAATCCCCGGACATCACAATTAAAGCTAACACAATATACTACAACTGTTATTAGGGGAGTCATCTTCAAATTCGAAGTTTAACCATGCGCAAAACTCGAAATACCAGACTATATACACTGCCTACTAGCTGAAACAGATTTGACAGCAACTTTTCTCTACATTTCTCATGTCAAGGCATCAAAATTCGACCCTTAATCCTACATGCAGGTTGATAAAACTCAAAAATGATATTATACCTTCACTTATCTTCAAGATTTGAAGCACAATCATCAACCTAGCTCAAACCAAGCTTTCCAAGAGCTTTCACCTCCACAAACACTTCCAATTCCAAAATTTCTTGAGGGTTCTTGCTCCTCTCCTCAATACCTATGCAAATCTATGTTTGCATGCAACATGCATCCACAAATTGACAAGAATTTGGGAGCTAAAATGGTTGAAATTTTCGAAATTTGGGTAGAGAGAAGGAAGAGAAAATTGTTTGAGAGGAATGAGAGAGAGAAGTTATGAGTAAAGAGTGATGGCTGAATATTCAAGTGTTGGTGAATGATTTTTTAATCAATTGATGTATTGTGGAATCCATGTGTCAATACATCACTATCTTGCAAGATTAATGGTCCAAAATCATGTATTAAACATGAGTTAATTAATTAGTGGCATGTGTTCTACAAGTGCCATGTGATCATCCACATGCACAAGCACTAAAAACTGTTGGGATATACCCTAAGACAAGTCATTAGATGATTGATTATGACATACAATGTATTATGATTTTATTAATGGCAAATCATTATTATATCTTATTCGAATATCTGTGCAATATGAATTGATATATAAGTTAATGTCCTTAGAATAATAATGTATTGTTCTTAAAGATTGTCCCTAGTCAAGTATTATCATGAATAAGGATAATGATAATGCATTGAGACTAGTATGCTTTGATTGATGAATTAATTCATGGATATGAGATATCAAATCAACACATGGGTACATGTTAGAGAACGATGTACTAGACAGACCCACCATGAGAATGCTACATGGATAGTTATATGAGTGTCATAAGCAATTCTCATAGTGATAATAATGTATGTAATCCTTACGACTTGAGATCATCAGAGATCCCAACATAAGGAGTTATGTATCTTGATATTGTCAAACGTTACCTGTAACAGGGTAAACTATAAAGGCATCTATTGGATACACTACGAATTATGTAGAGGGATGTTGATTGATCAAGATAGGATTTGTCCCTCCTATATAACAGGAGAAGTGTTTGGGCCCTTGATCAAGTAAGACTAAAATGCATGGCCGTGCTCGAATGAGTCGATATGTGATATCGAGCTTATTCGTTTATTCTAGTTCTACTTGGGGATCAAGAAATAGAGATTGAATATACGAGTATGACTATTCCATGACTCGAGTTCAATCTGAACACATGGACAAAGGGATTAAGTTACATGGTTAATATTATCACAAGTTCTAAGGTTATGTCGAGTCAATGACATTCTTGTAATTTGGGTAGCCTTGATGTGTTGCTAGATACCGCTCATTGTTTGTGACATAAAATTAGATTTTATGTCGCTGCCAACATTACAAGATCCTATCGGGTCGCACAAAAGATTAAATCAATAAAGGGAATTAAATTCATTGGATGAATTAATTAATTAAGAAGAGTCTTAATTACATGATTATAAAGATTTAATTAAATCATGGGTTTGGGCCCATGAGGCTTTAAGAAAGCCTTGAACCTTAATTAAATCATACATATATAATTTGATAACAAGGTGATTAATGAGATTAACACTACATATCATAAAACCTAAAAAGCTACTCTCACTCTCACTCTCGGTCGCCGCATCTATCTCACGACCTCATGGCCACCGCCGCCATGAATAGTGCCTTTGATCGGTTGTCGATTGATCGGTTTTGAACCGTGAGTTTAGCTCCTATTTAGAACGAGTCTATCAACTTGTTCTTGAACGTCCCTTCTTCGATTTGATCGTGTGGATACCGTAGAGGCAAGATCTTGGAGGTGTTGCTCGTGACTCGTGACATTGGCATCATTTCTGCATCAAACACGCTACAAGGGTGAGACTCTTTTAATCATTCCGATATGAATACTCTGTATAGGTCCTCGGTTAGGAATCCAAATTTTTATTTCCGCTGCACACTTGTGTGTTGGATTCCTTACAGTGGTATCAGAGCCAGGTTCAAAGCTCATATCGGAATTATGTTGTTAATCGTTTAATCATATTTTGATTTGTATTGCATGCTTTAAAACTGTATATTCATATATGATATGGAATAAATCGAGTTTGTGAAAATCATCGTAAAACTATATATGATATAATTGACAATTTATGTATACGATACACAATGGCGAAAATCGAGCCCATAGCTCTTGATGGTTCGGCCACCACCATCACAAATGACCCACGGCTGCCACATGAGGGCTAGGGTTTTCGAACCCTTGGCTTGAGATGGTTTAGCCGTTATGGCTCATGGTTGTGCATGGAGGTGTCGAAACATGGCTAGGGTTTAGAACCCTCCTTTTGGCTCGATATAATTTATTAGCGGCTCATGATGGTTCGATAATGGCTCACGAAAAATTGAAGGTCGACGGCTAGGACCACATGAGGGCTAGGGTTTTCGAACCCATTGGCTCGAGATGGTCAAGCCGCCAACGTCATGAATCGTGCATGAAAGGCCGAGAACTATAACAAGGTTTCGGACCTTGTGGCTCATGACGGCTAGGGTTTTGAACCCTAGCAGCCGTGCATGGCTCTCGGCCGCCGTCGCCAATTATTAGGGTTTCGAACCCTCGTGGTTGGACGTGGATTTTGGGGCTAAGGATCCGTGACATGTGATGCCCGAGCGTACGATAATTTCATAAAATTTATTTTACAGTTTTATTGGAATTATATTTTAAAATGTTTAGAATTTAATTCATTAATTGTTATAGCATGTTTTATGTGTTTGTTTGAGCATGGTGCATGTTTATAGCCCTATGCCCTATTAGATAGGAATTTGTGAATGTTTGTAATTTAATACGGCCTGCGAGTCGTGCCTTCTCTATTTTTCTGAATGTATTCCCTCCCCTATGCTCCCCCTCGAATGTAACTCGAGGAATTCTCTAAATCATGTAATTGTTATATAGTTTAGTTAGAGTTTTTATTGATGGAGATCAATGAAGATGGACCATGGTACCGGGATGAGAAGACCATTCACAAAAGAGAGCCAAAGAGGTGCTTGGAGAAGTAACCTTAGGTGGACTTTTAGGATTTTCTCATTGGCTTGAGAAAATCGCTAGTATGGGCTATAACCATGTCACGTTTACTTTATGTTCATGTATGAGATGCATGTTTACTGTTTTATTTAATATTGATGCTTGATATATATATATATATGTAGATATGTATATATTCATATATGTACCAGACATATTTTCAATATTAATAAAATCATGAGATCAATAAATCCCTCTTATAATATTAAGTTTTAAGATGCCTTCCAATTAAAAATACTCGTCAAGACTTCGATTGAACATGTGTGGGTTTGCCAAAGCAAAGCACCGTGACAATCTTAGTAAGACGCGAAAGGATAAAAGTGATATCCGTGTTATTTAAAATTTGGTTCGACTTAACTAGCGTTATCTCAATAGGATTGGGAACCTAGAGGCATGGGGTTGGAAAATAATTCATTAGATGAATTTGAACAAAGCGTTGTTCGTCCAACCATCCAAGAATTGCATGTGATTGTAATTGACAAAGAGTTGTCTACCTAAATAACCGAGTCTTGGGAGATTAGCCAAAGCTAACTCAAGATTAAGTGAAATATGGATCTTAGCCCACTAACGTTTTCGAGGGTTGATAATTTTAAACAAAATAGTGGGAGTGTCATTTAATATAAGACCATATTAAATGATTAAAATCATAAACTTATTTTGCATATTTATATTGTAGATATCCATGGCAACAAACAACGTTACAAGCACACTATCATTACGATCGGTCCTTGAGAAGGACAAACTTAATGGGACAAATTTCCTAGACTGGTATAGGAATTTGAGGATTGTCCTCAAACAAGAAAAGAAGCATCAAAATGACGCACTTGATGTTGGGTGCCTTATGCTTGCCACCATGAACTCTGAGCTTCAGAAGCAACATGAGGAAATGGAGGCGTTCGATATGATCGAGCATCTAAAGCAGCTGTACCAACGACAAGCAAGACAAGAGAGGTATGACGTCTCTAAAGCGTTATTCCAGTGTAGAATGGTAGAAGGAAGTCTGGTTGGAACTCATGTACTCAAGATGATTGGGTACATTGAGAATCTGGAGAAGCTGGGTTTTCCTTTGGACCAAGAGTTGGCCACTGACGTGATCTTGCAATCGTTGCCTGAAAGCTTCAGTCAACTTGTCTTGAATTACAATATGATTGAAATTGAAAAGACTCTACCACAGTTGCTTGGCATGCTGAGAACTTTTGAAGCTAACAACAAGAAGTCTAAACCTACAAATGTTCTTATTGTGAATAAGAGCAAAGGAAGGGCTAAAGCAAAAGGCTTAAAGAAGAACAAGAAAGTCTTTGTCAAATCTAAGCCTCATACTGCTGCACTTAAGCCAAAGGGAGGAGTGGCAAAAGAGGGGAACTGTTTCCATTGCGGTGAGACCGGACATTGGAAAAGAAATTGCAAAGTTTATCTGGAGGATCTTAAGAAGATGAAGGGAAGTGTGACTTCCACTTCAGGTATTTTTGTTATAGAAGTCAATTTATCTACTTCTTCATCATGGGTATTAGATACTGGATGTGGATCTCACATTTGTGTTAATGTGCAGGATCTTAAAAGGAGTAGGACATTGGCAAAAGGCGAAGTAGATCTCCGAGTAGGAAATGGAGCAAGAGTTGCTGCATTAGCTATATGAGATTATTCATTGTCTTTGCCTTCCGATTTATCTTTAGATTTAAAAGACTGTTTTTATGTGCCTTCAATTACTAGAAACATTATCTCTATTTCTTGTTTGGACAAGTTTGGATTTTCATTTATTATAAAGGACAATTGTTGCTCCATTTATTTAAATGATATGTTTTATGCTAGTGCACAAATGATTAACGGTCTTTATGTATTAGATCTTGATATGCCTGTCTATAACATAAATACTAAAAGGATTAAGAATAATGATTCTAATCCAACTTATCTCTGGCATTGTCGCTTGGGCCATATAAACGAGAATCACATATCAAAACTTCATAAGGATGGAGTATTGGATTCATTTGATTTTGAATCATATGAAATATGTGAATCTTGTTTAATGGGCAAGATGACTAAAGCTCCTTTCAAGGGACATGTTGAAAGGACAAATGATTTATTGAGTCTCATACATAGTGATGTATGTGGGACAATAAGCACACATGCTAGAGGTGGTTTTCAATACTTCGTTACATTTACTGATGACTTCAGTAGATATGTGTATATGTACCTAATGAAAGATAAACATGAAACCTTTGAAAAGTTCAAAGAATTCAAGAATGAAGTACAAAACCAACTTGGTAAAAGTATCAAAATTCTCCGATCAGATCGAGGAGGTGAATACCTAAGCCAAGAGTTTCATGACTATCTAAAGGAGTGTGGGATAGTCCCACAACTCACTCCTCCGTATACTCCACAATGGAATGGTGTATCCGAGAGGAGAAATCGAACCTTGTTGGACATGGTTCGATCAATGATGAGTCATGCAGATCTTCCGATATCCTTTCGGGGACATGCTTTAGAAACATCAATATTCATACTGAATTCCATCTAAATCAGTGGAAAAGACACCATATGAGATATGGACTGGGAAACGTCCTAGTATATCTTTTATAAAGATTTGGGGTTGTGAGGCTTTCGTGAGACGTCACGCCTCTAACAAACTTGGACCCAAATCTGATATGTGTTTATTTGTGGGGTATCCTAAGGAAATGAAAGGATACTATTTCTATTATCCCACCGAGAACAAAGTGGTTGTTGCTCGGACTGATGTCTTTCTTGAAAGAGAATTTATTTCTAGAAAAACCAGTGGGAGACATATAGAACTTAGTGAAGTTCAACCATAAGAAAACACTGGAAATGAGATTGAGATGGAAACAGAGCAGTCACCACAAGCTGTTGTGGATGAAGTGCCTGCTCAAGAGACACAAGCCCAGCGTAGGTCTGTAAGAGAACACCGGGAGCCACAGAGATATGGATTTCTGGTGACTCAACAAGGTGACTTACTACTTATTGATGAGGATGAACCGTCATCTTATCAAGAAGCTATAATGGGCACTGATTCTGAGAAATGGCAAGAGGCCATGAAATCTGAGATGGAATCCATGTATGCAAACCAAGTATGGACTTTGGTTGACCCACCTGAAGGGGGGAGACCCATAGGGTGCAAATGGATTTTCAAGAAGAAGACCGACATGGATGATAATGTACAAACCTTTAAAGGTCTACTGGTAGCAAAAGGTTTCAAACAAATTCATGGTATTGACTATGATGAAACTTTTTCACCAGTTGCCATGGTTAAATCCATTAGGATCTTACTTGCAATAGCTGCATTTCATGATTATGAAATCTGGCAGATGGATGTCAAAACAACTTTCCTTAATGGAAATCTTCTTGAGGATGTGTACATGACACAACCCGAGGGTTTTGTCGATCCAAAGGATGCTGGAAAGATATGCAAGCTACAACGATCCATTTATGGATTGAAGCAAGCTTCTCGGAGTTGGAATCTTCGTTTTGATGATGCAGTCAAAGAGTTTGGTTTCATCAAAAACGTAGATGAACCTTGTGTCTACAAGAAGGTCAGTGGGAGCATAATTATCTTCCTAATATTGTATGTAGATGACATACTTCTAATTGGGAATGATATCCCTGCCTTACAATCTGTAAAGATTTGGCTAGGGAATTGCTTTTCTATGAAAGACTTGGGTGAAGCCACCTATGTATTAGGAATCAAGATCTATAGAGATAGATCGAGAAGATTACTTGGCCTAAGTCAAAGTACATACATAGACAAAGTGCTAAAACGGTTTAGCATGCAAGAATCTAAGAAAGGATTCGTGCCTATGACGCATGGAATACATCTCTCGAAGGATCAGTGTCCTTCAACACCAGATGAGAGACAACGCATGAGTAATATACCATATGCGTCAGCTATTGGATCTATCATGTATGCCATGATATGTACTCGTCCCGATGTTTTGTATGCTTTGAGCATGACGAGCAGATATCAAGTTGATCCAGGTGAAAGTCACTGGATTGCAGTCAAGAACATCATGAAGTACTTGAGAAGAACTAAGGATACATTCTTGATTTATGGAGGTGAGGAAGAGCTCAATGTAATAGGTTACACTGATGCAAGTTTCCAAACCATCAAAGATGATTTTCGATCACAATCAGGATATGTGTTTTGCCGAAATGGAGGTGCTGTAAGCTGGAAGAGTTCAAAGCAAGAGACAGTAGCCGATTCTACAACTGAAGCTGGGTATATTGCTGCCTCAGATGCAGCAAAGGAAGCTGTTTGGATCAAGAAGTTCATTTATGAACTTGGGGTGATGCCTAGCATTCTAGATCCGATTGAACTCTATTGTAACAACAATGGAGCCATCGCATTGGCTAAGGAACCTAGATCTCACCAAAGATCCAAGCACATACTTCGGTGCTTTCATTTCATTCGAGAAGTCATTGAAAGAGGAGATGTAAAGATATGCAAAGTACCAACATATGATAATGTATCTGACCCATTGACGAAGCCACTGTCACAGCAGAAGCATGATCGTCATACTAGATCTCTAGGCATTAAGTATATGTCTGATTGGTCTTAGTGCAAGTGGGAGATTTGTTGGGATATGCCCTAAGACAAGTCATTAGATGATTGTTTATGACATACAATGTATTATGATTGTATTAATGCCAAATCATTATTATATCTGTGCAATATGAATTGATATATAAGTTATTGTCCTCAGAATAATATTGTATTGTCCATAGTCAAGTATTATCATGAATAAGGATAATGATAATGCATTGAGACTAGTATGTTTTGATTGATGAATTAATTCATGGATATGAGATATCAAATCAACACATGGGTACATATTAGAGAACGATGTACTGGACAGACCCACCATGAGAATGCTACATGGATAGTTATATGAGTGTCATAAGCAATTCTCATAGTGATAATAATGTATGTAATCCTTACGACTTGAGATCATCAGAGATCCCAACATAAGGAGTTATGTATCTTGATATTGTCAAACGTTATCTGTAACATGGTAAACTATAAAGGCAGCTATTGGATACACAACGAATTATGTAGAGGGATGTTGATTGATCAAGATAGGATTTGTCCCTCCTATATAACAGGAGACGTGTTTGGGCCCTGGATCATGTAAGACTAAAATGCATGGCCATGCTCGAATGAGTCGATATGTGATATCGAGCTTATTCGTTTATTCTAGTTCTACTTGGGGATCAAGAAATAGAGATTGAATATACGAGTATGACTATTACATGACTCGAGTTCAATCTAAACACATGGACAAATGGATTAAGTTACATGGTTAATATTATCACAAGTTCTAAGGTTATGTCGAGTCAATGACATTCTTGTAATTTGGGTAGCCTTGATGTGTTGCTAGATACCGCTCATTGCTTGTGTCATAAAATTAGATTTTATGTCGCTGCCAACATTACAAGATCCTACCGGGTCGCACAAAAGATTAAATCGATAAAGGGAATTAAATTCATTGGATGAATTAATTAATTAAGAAGAGTCTTAATTACATGATTATAAGGATTTAATTAAATCATGGGTTTGGGCCCATGAGGCTTTAAGAAAGCCTTGAACCTTAATTAAATCATACATATATAATTTGATAACAAGGTGATTAATGAGATTAACACTACATATCATAAAACCTAAAAAGCTACTCTCACTCTCACTCTCGGCCGCCGCATCTATCTCACGACCTCATGGCCACCGCCGCCGTGAATAGTGCCTTTGATCGGTTGTCGATTGATCGGTTTTGAACCGTGAGTTTAGCTCCTGTTTAAGAACGAGTCTAGCAACTTGTTCTTGAACGTCCCTTCTTCGATTTGATTGTGTGGATACCGTAGTGGCAAGATCTTGGAGGTGTTGCTCGTGACTCGTGACATTGGCATCGTTTCTGCATCAAACACGCTACAAGGGTGAGACTCTTTTAATCATTCCGATATGAATACTCTGTATAGGTCCTCGGTTAGGAATCCAAATTTTTATTTCCGCTGCGCACTTGTGTGTTGGATTCCTTACAAAAACATGTTCCACTAGTTACTTGACTCATCATAGTCAGGAACACCTTAATTCAAAGTCTATGGAGCGAACATCGGTTATGACGCCACTGCTGTTGAGCATGCGTGAGGTTAAATGCCGCTATTATGGAGCGAGCAATGAAATAGAACTATGGAATCATTGGTTAGAGATGTATGTGATATCTATGGTTATTTGTTAAATGGTTTAATCATATTTGATCATGGAACTGCTGCTATGGCAGGAATGGTTTTAGTTAATCAATGTGGTGATTAACTGGCTTTGGAAATTTGATGGTTTTGGTTATTTTGAGAACATGAACAACATAGGGGATCCCGGATGAGGACGATGCCATCCAGGGAGTATCTTTTAAAATTCATGGCATTTACATTGTGCAAATTATGAATTGTTATATTGTGGGGCTGTCTCTGTTGGGGCAGGTGGTACAGGTGCAGCAATGGCTTTGGAGTTGAGCTCGGACTGTTGATTGGAGGTACTTCCAGGATTGAAGTACCAGAGCTGGTTGGATATGTATAACGATAGATCCAGAGTTGAGATCGAGCTATCCATGGGAGGTGCTTCCAGGATCGAAGTACCAGTGACGGTATTTGGTAGAGTATCTTATACATTAGATACACGTCCATTCATTGGTGTTCTCATGTGAGCACGTTTTTATGTGTATATGGAATGTATAAAAGGGCATGGCTTTTCTCTCTTCATTTATTGTTTGCATGCAATTAAATACAGAATTGCTAAATGAACTGAGAGCATGTTAGTGTATTATGAGGGTGCATGTTATGTATGTGGTCTTGGTTGGGGAATTTGAATATTATGTGGTTCTAATGCAAGAAATTTTCTGGATGGTATATGATGCTATACTTGCATATGATTTTTCCCCCATGATAATTGATGTGACTAGAAATAGACACATCTTTAGTGCTTAATTGTCTACGATTTGGTAGGTTTTGATAGATAATTTGATACGTATGCTACCTAATCGTATATTTGTGTAATTGTAGGTACAATCGAAGAAAACGAGCTAAAAATGATGTGTAAAGACCAAGAAGAGACATGGATATGACAAGGACTCAAAGTTGATCAAGAAAAGGGCAAAAATGTAAATTTGGAGGTGGCAATCGATCGTCTGGAAGAGGAAATCGATCGCCTATAGACAGAAACTTTTGCAACAAAAATCACGGGTCAGCGATCGATCGCGAATGCCAGACGATCGATCGCCAAAGTCTACTGGAGCCCAGCGATCGATCGCGATAAAGTGGTGATCGATCGCCTCAAGAAATTCGCTGAAAAAAAAAATAAACTAGCGATCGATCGCCACACATCATGCGATCGATCGCCGAAGAGTCCGGAAATTAGGAAATTGAGTCTTTTACCATGTTTAAAAGATTGTATCCCATTTTTATCACTCCCATACCCTAAAACTCGAGACTAAGCCTCATTAACAGCAGTTTTTGATAGTTTTTCCTACTTTTAGAATAATTGGAGATTTTAGATTAATTTTCTTTGAAGTTTTATCAAGAACAACGAAGAACGGGACCGGAATCGACAAGCCGGAATCGTGACTATTATCAGTAATTTCTTCTCCTTTATTTAGTTAATGTTTTCGAATGATATTTTGTTGATTTTAGATTCAATTATGCTAGGCTAAAACCCTTTGATTCTTGGTTGAAGGGATACCTACTTTTGGATTTGAATCTTTTATGAGAATTCGGTTTGATTGTTGAATTAGATTTCGATTTCAATTTGTTTCTCAAATTTTGAATTCCATGATTGTTGTGTTTGTGTATTAGACCGATCACCTAATATTCAAGTACATAATCGATAGTTTGTTAAGAAACAACTAAGATCAATAATTAACCGGCTGTAGGTATTATTGAATTCTTAGGAGAAACGGTTGAGTAATTAATTTTAACGGCTGTAGTTTTCATTGATAAGATTTATCGAACTCATTAGTTTTGAAAACTATCATTGATTTAATCATTAACGGCTGTAGTGGTGATTAGAGATTTGGTAAGGGTTGAATTGAATGCTGTTTTCTCTTTGACTACGAATAAGATGAGTAGGAATTGAATTTACAGTCGATAGATAATCGAAAGAATTCGAATGTTTTGATTTGATGACTAAAAGATAATTTTCCAAAAGTACGGTTACCTGAAAACCAAGAATCGCTTTAATCCCATAAGTTTTAATCGTTTTAGTTAAACTCGTTTATTAGTTTGATTTTCGCTAAGTAGTAGTAATCCAATCCAAACTCCCATTGTCACTATTTGTCTGATAATTGGCACGAAATAAATTCACCATCCCTGTGGGATCGATCCCTACTTCCGATACTACATATTTTTGCTATTAACTGAAGAAGGGTTAATTTGGGCGTACGCGATAAGCGCTACCAAATTTTGGCGCCACTGCCGGGGAAGGCAACATCTATTATTGTCGATTTTTTCTATTTCGTTTTTGTTATTTGCTTTCCCGCACGACTACTGAGGTTTGTTGATGAGTACAGGCGGATCGTTTGATTACAAGGATAATTCATATTACGATCCAGAAATCGAGAGGACGCTGCATCAAAGAAGGAGAGTTACTCGGAGACAAGAAGCGGAGGGGAGGAACGATATGGCTGCAAACCAAAGTCTACGCCAACTGGCCAATCCAGATTTGGACCAACAACCTCTTTGCATTAATTTTCCTGCTTTCGCAACTAATGTAAGTTTTGAACTTAAATCGGGACTCATACATTTGTTGCCATCTTTTCATGGACTCGCAGGAGAGGATCCCCACAAGCATCTGATGGATTTTCATGTGGTTTGCACCACTATGAAACCGACGGGAATTACTGAAGATCAGATCAAGTTAAGGGCTTTCCATTTTTCTCTAAAGGACGTGGCAAAAGACTGGCTCTTCTACCTACCACCAGGCTCCATCACAACATGGACGGACCTCCAAAGCACATTTTTGGAGAATTACTTTCCAGCATCAAGAGCGGCTAACATACGCAAGGAGATCTACTCCATTAGAAAATTCATTGGAGAAACATTGCATGAGTATTGGGAACGCTTCAAAAAGTTGTGTGCAAGCTGCCCACAACACCAGATAAGTGCACACTTACTCATTCAATACTTTTATGAAGGTTTATTGTCTAGTGACAGGAACTTAGTCGATGCTGCGAGTGGGGGAGCCTTTGTCGATAAAACACCGGACGATGCACGGAGCTTGATAGCCAACATGGCGGCCAACTCACAGCAGTTTGGCAACTTTCGACAGGAACCAGCACAAAGGAAACAAGGGGAGGTAAATGTTTCCAGCCTCGAACAACAACTGATAGATTTAACATTTCTTGTGCGTGGTATGGCAGGTGGCAATGTGGGAAAGGTGAAACCTTGTGGTATATGTTTGGAGATGAGTCATACCACTGATGCATGTCCATCACTTCAAGAGACATCAGCTGAGCAAGTGCATGCAGCAGGGGGATTTCCGGGACAACCCCAACGAAGACATGACCCTTACTCCAACACATACAATCCAGGATGGAGAGACCACCCTAACCTGAGTTATGGACCGCAATCGATAAATCACGTTCCTCCTCAAGCGCCACAGCAACACCCTCCGCCATACAGACCACCTTTTCAGAGGGCAACAACAACAACCCAATTATCCTTCTACTACTGACAGGTTAGAGGTTATAATTCAAGATCTTGCTCACAATGTTACTAAATTTCAACAGGAAACAAGATCGAGCATTCAAACCTTGAATACCCAAGTGGGTCAAATAGCCACTGCACTTAATAGAGTTGAAGCAACCGGATCAACCACTCTACCATCCCAAACAGTGGTGAATCTGAGAGAAAATGCCAATGCAGTCACAACTAGGAGTGGGAAGGAATTGGAGGTGCCAGAGAAGATAGAGAAAGAACCATCAAAGGGTGAGGAAGAAAAGGAAGTTGGAGGAAAGACCGGGATAGAACACGAGGCACCAAAAGGTAAGCCTCCTTCTTTTTCTGAGTATAAAGTACCACCCCCTTTTCCCCAAGCTTTGAAAGATAACAGGAAAGACGCTGGACTCAAAGGCCTATATGAGACCTTCCGATGATGTGAGATAAACATACCATTACTGGACGCAATCCAACAAGTACCACGCTATGCGAAATTCTTGAAGGAATTATGCACTGCCAAGAGGAGTCATAGATTGAAGGGACCCCAGAAGGTTGAACTGGGAGAAAACGTTTCAGCGGTGATACAAAGAAAAATCCCTACCAAGTGTAAGGATCCAGGTGTGTTCTCTATCCCGTGCACCATTGGTACCACTCGACTTGAAAAAGCCATGTTAGATCTAGGAGCATCAATTAATGTTATGCCATATTCCATATATGCTTCTTTACAACTTGGTCCCTTGAGTCCTACTGGAGTGGTAATTCAATTAGCGGATAGATCTAGTGCATATCCTAGGGGTTTAATTGAAGATGTGTTGGTGCAAGTAAATGAACTAGTCTTCCCAGCTGATTTTTATATCCTTGACATGGAAAATGGTTATAAGAGTAGTCCTATATTGTTAGGAAGACCATTTCTCAAAACATCTAAGACTAAGATAGATGTGCATAGTGGTACCCTCACTATGGAATTTGATGGTGAGATTGTTACATTTAACATCTATGATGCCATGAAATATCCTTGCAATAATGATGATACTGTGTACTCTGTTGATGTTATTGATTACCTGTCCTAGGAAGTTTTTGAGAATACAGGGAAAGATGAACTGGAAAGCACTCTTACCATGGACATGGAGAAGGAAGACGAAGCAACACCCCTCATGGACGAAGTGAAGCACACCGTTGACGCACTGGATGATACACCTGAGCTATCTCAGTCAGGTACTGTTTCTTTTATATCACTACCTGTTTCTAATACCAGGATTCCCCCATCTGTTTTGCAGGCACCCAAAATCGAGCTTAAGCCGCTGCCAACTCATCTCAAGTACGTATTCCTTGGTGAAGGTAATACACTACCAGTGATCATCTCCAGCAAGTTGGGGGATGATCAAGAGAAGGACCTGATTCATGTGCTCAAGGAGCACAAGACTGCTATAGGTTGGACCATTGCAGACATAAAGGGAATCAGTCCCTCCACATGCATGCACCGGATTCTACTGGAGGAAGGAGGAAGCCCCACACGTCAACCACAAAGGAAGCTGAACCCACCCATGATGGATGTGGTGAAGGAGGAGATTCTGAAGCTCTTATCAGTTGGCGTGATATATCCTATATCAGATAGCCAATGGGTTAGTCCGGTACAAGTGGTTCCTAAGAAGACCGGTATTACTGTGATCAAGAATAAAGACAATGAACTTATACCCACACGCATTCAAAATGGCTGGCGCGTGTGCATTGACTACCGGAAGCTCAACGCTGTGACTCGAAATGACCACTTCCGTCTACCTTTTATTGATCAGATGCTTGAGAGGTTAGCATGCCATTCATTTTACTATTTTCTTGACGGTTACTCGGGCTATTTTCAGATTGCAATCGCTCCGGAGGACCAAGAAAAGACCACCTTCACATGTCCGTTCGGCACATTCGCATACCGTCGCATGCCCTTTGGCCTCTGCAATGCCCCAGCTACTTTCCAACGGTGTATGGTCAGTATCTTTTCTGAGTTTATTGAACATATCTTAGAAGTATTCATGGATGATTTTACTGTTTACGGTAACTCATTCAATGATTGCTTATCTAGCCTTACACTGGTTTTGAAGAAGTGCATCGATACTAACCTTGTTTTAAATTCTGAAAAATGTCATTTTATGGTCGAACAAGGTATAGTGCCAGGTCATGTTGTGTCTGCCAATGGTATAGAGGTCGATAAGGTGAAAATTGATGTCATGCAATCCTTACCTTATCCTACTTGTGTTCGGGATGTGCGCTCGTTTCTTGGTCATGCAGGTTTTTACAGGAGGTACATCAAAGACTTTGCCAAGATAGCTACACCTTTGTGTAAGCTACTACAAAAGGATGTCCCGTTTGAGATGACTAACGAAGGCAAGAGCGCTTTTGATACACTGAAGAAGTCATTGACTTCTACCCCTATTATCCAACCACCCGACTGGAACAAGCCTTTTGAGATCATGTGCGATGCAAGTGATTATGCGGTTGGTGCTGTCTTGGGACAAAAAGAGGGCAATGCTTCACATGCCATCTACTACGCATCCAAAACCTTGAATGACGCACAACGCAACTACTCTACTACTGAGAAAGAGCTATTAGCAGCCGTTTTTGCTCTTGAAAAATTTAGATCTTATTTACTTGGTACTAAGGTGATTGTTTATTCTGATCATGCAGCTCTTCGCTATCTGATGACGAAGAAGGAGGCAAAACCAAGGCTAATAAGATGGATTTTGCTCTTGAGTGAATTCGACATCCAAATCAAGGATAAGAAGGGCAGCGAGAACAAAGTAGCGGACCACTTAAGCCGTCTACCACATTTGGACGATGAGCTGTGTTTGAAGGAGGAGTTCCCGGATGAGCACCTTTTCGCCATAAACGACAATTTCCCATGGTACGCTCATATTGTGAATTTTTTAGCTTCTAATGTGCTACCCCATGAACTCTCTAGGGCCCAACGAGCCAAGATCAGAAGTGACGCCAAGTACTACGTATGGGATGACCCTTACTTATGGAAGAACTGTGTGGACCAAATCATTCGACGATGCATACCCGAGACAGAGGTAAATGCCATTCTTACATTCTGCCACTCATATGCGTGTGGTGGACATTTTGGAGCAAAGAGGACGTCGAGAGAGGTACTGGAATGTGGGTTCTTTTGGCCCACCCTATTTCGTGACTCATATCTTTTCTGCAAGAATTGTGCACAATGTCAACTGACAGGTAATCTCTCCCAAAGAAAGGAGATGCCCCAACAACCCATCCTCATTTCTGAAATTTTTGACGTGTGGGGCATCGATTTTATGGGACCTTTTCCTATGTCTTATGGTCATATCTATATACTGCTTGCTGTTGATTATGTATCGAAATGGGTGGAAGCTATAGCTACCCGGACTGACGATTCCAAGGTTGTTGCAGATTTTATCAAGCATAACCTTTTCTCTAGATTTGGAATCCCACGAGCTATCATCAGTGATCGAGGGACACACTTCTGCAATCGGACAGTGGAAAGTCTACTCAAGAAATACCACGTAACTCACAAGGTCTCCACTGCCTATCATCCGCAAACAAATGGCCAAGCCGAGGTCTCCAACCGAGAAATCAAGGCCATATTGGAGAAAACCGTCAACCCGACACGGAAAGTTTGGAGCTTGAGACTTGATGATGCACTATGGGCCTACAGGACCGCATACAAGACCCCGATAGGTATGTCCCCTTATAGACTGATTTTTGGAAAACCGTGTCATCTTCCTGTAGAGTTGGAGCACAAAGCGTACTGGGCAGTGAAGAACTTCAACATGAACTATGATGAAAGTGGAGTGCATAGGAAGCTACAATTGCAAGAGCTCGAGGAGATTCGCAATGACGCATATGAAAGTGCCAGATGTTACAAAGATAAGACAAAGGATTTTCATGACAAGATGATCTCTAGGAGGAATTTTGAAGTTGGTCAGAAAGTTCTCCTTTACCATTCCCGCCTTCGTCTATTTCCAGGTAAGCTTCGTTCCAGATGGCATGGTCCTTATGTAGTTACTAATGTGTTTTCCCATGGTGCAGTTGAGATTCAGAGTTTGGACACCACGAAGACATTCCAAGTGAATGGTCACCGATTGAAGCACTATTATGAAGGTGTCCAAAATGAAGACGGAGGACGAGTAGACATCAAGGTGGCTCTAGAAGACCCACCTACTTTCGAATGAGGAGCGTCGGGCCACCGACGTTAAACAGAGGCGCTGCTTGGGAGGCAACCCAAGGGGAGTTAGTTTCTTTTCTCCCTTTTCTTTTTATTGCTTTCATAGTTGGACTTTTCTTTTCTCTTGTCTTTTTGCCTTACATTGGGGACAATGTAAGATTTAAGTATGGGGGAGGGATTAGTAGTGTGTTATTGTTTTTCTTATTTCAAAAATACAAAAAATCGAAAAATTTAAAATTTTGAGCTCATAGTTAGTAATGAACGCGTGCTTAGAATCACTAGCCCATGATGAAACCTAATTGATATCATGCATGCTTTTGAACATAGGTGAATTGTTAACTTTGGAACACTTTGAACTCTAATGCAAAGTTTACTTTAACTTAGTAAGTGAATATTTTGAGAACAATTTTGTCATGATTTGTGAAGTGTGCATAACTTAGTGAAGATTGTGTGAAGCTTGTGATAGTCTTAAGAAGTCTCTAATACATGCTAGAACTTCACTACATGCTCTTTGAGGCGTATGTCTAGACTACTTGCAAACATGAAAGTGATATAGGCAATCTTTGATGCGTTTGAGCCTTTCAAGCCTACCATATGAACAAAATCTATCTTTAGTACCCTTTTTGAGCCTTAATGCAAAAGAATGGGAGTATGCTAAGCATACTCAAGACCCCCATTCAACATTCCTTGACTAGCTTATCATCCTTCCCTAATGAGCCTAAATGTGATTCTAATCCATACCTTTTAAGAGAGTATGATGTATTTCATTCAAATGCACTTGGGAATCATTGAAGTATATTTGTGAGCTTAATTATCAAAAGAATGGAATGCATGAAAGAAAAAGGGATGCCTTGAAAAAATAGATAAAAATATGACTCCAAGGGGAGCCAAGGCACAAAAGAAGAAAAGTGTTGAAATAAACCTTGAGAAAAGGATCAAAGTTGAAAAATTCATGCAAGAAGAGAAGCTTTTAGTGTGCATTTCATCATACTCTCTTGTTTGAATATCCTTACCCTTTCTTTCATAAGCCAATACCTAGGCCAAGCTACAAGCTAATAAAGACCTACTTGATTTGTGTTTGCAAAGTAGCTAAGATAGTGGAGAAGAGTGTGCAAGTGAGCTTATACTTGTGTTATTGTATGACTTGAACTATTATGGCTTTGCATATTTTGGATCTATAATTTGTACACAACACTTGTTTATGACCACACACACACGTTCACTACTTCGTTGGGTACGAAATATTTAGGGATTGAACTTGTTCCACGGTTAACTTTTCACCGCCGTTCATTATTATGCATGAGGCATTAAAGTGAGGACAAGTTGCTTTGTTATGAACCTATGAGCCAACCAAAAATATTGTAGTTTTATTTGTTTA
Source organism: Haberlea rhodopensis (assembly GCA_907163345.1). Classification (NCBI taxonomy): domain Eukaryota; kingdom Viridiplantae; phylum Streptophyta; class Magnoliopsida; order Lamiales; family Gesneriaceae; genus Haberlea; species Haberlea rhodopensis. The sequence goes on along the minus strand of CAJQUN010000503.1, from coordinate 298,915 downwards.
CTCGAGGTCGAGTAAAGAGTAAGTATGGGGGAGTTTGATGTGACTAGAAATAGACACTTCTTTAGTGCTTAATTGTCTACGATTTGGTAGGTTTTGATAGATAATTTGATACGTATGCTACCTAATCGTATATTTGTGTAATTGTAGGTACAATCGAAGAAAACGAGCTAAAAATGATGTGTAAAGACCAAGAAGAGACATGGATATGACAAGGACTCAAAGTTGATCAAGAAAAAGGGCAAAAATGTAATTTTGGAGGTGGCAATCGATCGCCTGGAAGAGGAAATAGATCGCCTATGGACAGAAACTTTTGCAACAAAAATCACGGGTCAACGATCGATCGCGAATGCCAGACGATCGATCGCCAAAGTCTACTGGAGCCCAGCGATCGATCGCGATAAAGTGGCGATCGATCGCCTCAAGAAATTCGCTGAAAAAAAAATAAACTAGCGATCGATCGCCACACATCAGGCGATCGATCGCCGAAGAGTCCGGAAATTAGGAAATTGAGTCTTTTACCATGTTTAAAAGATTGTATCCCATTTTTATCACTCACATACCCTAAAACTCGAGACTAAGCCTCATTAACAGCAGTTTTTGATAGTTTTTCCTACTTTTAGAATAATTGGAGATTTTAGATTAATTTTCTTTGAAGTTTTATCAAGAACAACGAAGAACGGGACCGGAATCGACAAGCCGGAATCGTGACTATTATCAGTAATTTCTTCTCCTTTATTTAGTTAATGTTTTCGAATGATATTTTGTTGATTTTAGATTCAATTATGCTAGGCTAAAACCCTTTGATTCTTGGTTGAAGGGATACCTACTTTTGGATTTGAATCTTTTATGAGAATTCGGTTTGATTGTTGAATTAGATTTCGATTTCAATTTGTTTCTCAAATTTCGAATTCCATGATTGTTGTGTTTGTGTATTAGACCGATCACCTAATATTCAAGTACATAATCGATAGTTTGTTAAGAAACAACTAAGATCAATAATTAACCGGCTGTAGGTATTATTGAATTCTTAGGAGAAACGGTTGAGTAATCAATTTTAACGGCTGTAGTTTTCATTGATTAGATTTATCGAACTCATTAGTTTTGAAAACTATCCTTGATTTAATCATTAACGGCTGTAGTGGTGATTAGAGATTTGGTAAGGGTTGAATTGAATGTTGTTTTCTCTTTGACTACGAATAAGATGAGTAGGAATTGAATTTCTAGTCGATAGATAATCGAAAGAATTCGAATGTTCTGATTTGATGACTAAAAGATAATTTCCAAAAGTACGGTTACCTGAAAACCAAGAATCGCTTTAATCCCATAAGTTTTAATCGTTTTAGTTAAACTCGTTTATTAGTTTGATTTTCGCTAAGTAGTAGTAATCCAATCCAAACTCCCTTTGTCACTATTTGTTTGATAATTGGCACGAAATAAATTCACCTTCCCTGTGGGATCGATCCCTACTTTCGATACTACATATTTTTGCTATTAACTGAAGAATGGTTAATTTGGGCGTACGCGATAAGCGCTACCAATAATATGATTGTATGCACAAATGGTATGGATTAATATACTAATAACGGGATAAGGGCACGGGGGTCCTTACAGGAGTTGAGGGATGAAGTTCGGAAAATGAAGAAGGGAATGGGTGGTTCTTGCGTCCCAAGGAAGGGCACCCCTTTCTCTCTATAGATAGTTTTCCAAGAACTCCCAAACTTTCGACCTCCAAGCGCCGGAGAGTATGACGAGAGCACGGACCCAGAAGAACACCTGGGCAGGTTTGAAAACACGTCCATGTTACACTGTTACTCAAACCATTTGAAGTGTAAAGTTTTCCTTACCACTTTGGTGAAGTGGGCCCAGTAGTGGTTTAATCAACTCGAGCCTTGCTCCATAACTTCTTTCAGAGAGTTTAGTTCTCTTTCCTTCATCAGTTCACCAGTAGTAAACGTTACAGGAAAACCTCATTAAGCTTGTTTTAGATGAGACAAGCAGAGAATGAACCCCTGCGAGAGTATATCAGGTGTTTCAATGTCGCGACCTTGGAGGTATCTACGTGCCCTTCAGAAATCTTGATTAGTGCTTTCACTCATGGGCTGAGAGGATGGGAGTTTTTTCGGTCCTTGATTAAGAGACACCCCACCACTTACGATGATTTACTGACCGGAGCTGAAAAATATATCAATGTTGAGGAGGCTCAAAAGCTGAAGATGAGAGAAGGCGAAAGGTTGGCGATAGGCAGTGCAAAAAAGGAGATAAGGCCTACGGAGGGAACAAGACTCGGTCGTTTTTTGCAGTATACCCCTCTAAAAGTTTCTAAGGAGAAGGCAGTCCGGATTTGTGAAAAAAACAGATTCTGTAAAAACCACCTCAACCTGATAAAGAGCAAAGTAAGGGGTCCTCCGACAAGTGCTGTGCTTTTCACCAAGGGCATGGGCACAGCACAGATGGCTGCCATCATCTAGATGAGCAGCTCGAGTAGGTCATGCAGAATAGTCCCCAGTTCAAAGAGATGGTGGCCTTGCCGAACACGCGCCCAGGAAGCTCTTTCCATGGGAGAGACCGAGGTGCTCCAAGAGGGTGAGGCTGAGGTGGACGCAATAATTTTTGAGCCCCATTCCAAGGTCGGGGGTGGGGTTATGAACTACCCCTGGGGCCTGATGAGAAAAGATCGATCCGAGGTAACTCCCCACCCCGGGGTGTTATCAACATGATTCGGGAGGAACTACTGATGGTGATTCCAATAGAGCTCAAAAGGCAGCAAACAAGAGAGAAACTCTGAGCATAGGGAGGACGGTGGGTGCCGAGGATGAGGTGGTAATCAGTTTTGGTCCTCAAGCGGATGGTGTGCAAACACCTCATAAGGATGCCTTTGTGATAAGGGTGACCGTCGCGAACTACGAGGTCGGGAGAGTGTTCGTGGATTCTGGGAGCTCTGTGAATGTACTGTTTCATGATGCCTTCCAACAGATGGAGTTAAGTGAGTACCATCTCGAACAAATCATTACGCCTCTTTTTGGTTTTGCAGGCCATACAGTGTATCCCATCGGGCAAATACATTGCCCATTTCCATGGGCTCAGGAGATGGTAGAAAGACCCAGCTGACTTCTTTCACTATCATGGAGGCCCCGTCTTCCTATAACGTCATTTTAGGAAGACCGACCATGAACGAGTCCAAGGTTGTTGACTCTACTTTCCACCAAAAAAAAAATTCCCGGTCAGAAAGAAGGTCGGAGAAGTGAAGGGCGACCAGCCCTCTACAAAGAGATGTTACACTGAAACAGTAAGGGTGGAAGCAAAGAGGTCGAGATGAGGAGAGAACGTGGAAACTCGTGGGGACCGAGGAGTTCATATTGTGCAAAAAGAGGTACAAGCAGTGCTGGAAGGGGAGGAAGCGATCATCTTAGTCCCAGGTCATCCCGAGAGGATAACAAGGGTAGCTTCAGATTTGGAAGCTGGTTTGAAGCAGGATCTCCTGAGATGCCTGTCCGAGCATGCTAAGCTATTTACATGGTCTTCCACCAAATTAATGGGGATTCACCATGCAGCCGCACAACACAGACTGAGTGTCAACCTGGGATCCAATGTACGAAGCAAAAGAAGAGACATTTTGGGCCAGAAAAAGATAAGATTATACGAATAGAGGTCCAAACCTTATTGAAGGCCGGGCAGATTAGGGAAGTGTAGTTCCCCACCTGGCTCTCTAATGTGGTTTTAGTACCGAAGTCGTTTGGAAAATGTAGGATTGGCATCGATTTCAGAGACCTAAACACAGCTTGCCCCAAAGATTGATACCCTCTGCCCCGAATTGACCAGCTCATAGACCACCTCAGGGTACGAGTTATTGTGCTTCATGGATGCATACCAAGGATATCACCAGATTCCCTTGGCTGAAGAGGACCAAGACAAGTTCAGTTTCATCACCTCAGATGGAACCTACTACTACGTAGCCATGACAATCGGCCACAAAAATGTCGGGCTACGTACCAGAGGTTGATGTCGATGATATAATGGTGAAGTTGAAGAACATATTGGATCTCATACCTGATTTGGAGAAGACATTTGACACCCTGAGTAAGTTTGGGCTAAAGCTGAATCCGACAAAATGTGTGTCCGGGGTGAAGAGTGGGAAGTTTTTGGGTTTCATGGTGACAGACAGAGAAATCGAGGTCAACTCAGAAAAGATCAGGGTCGTGCAAGACCCCTAAGAATATAAAGGAGGTACAAAAATTGACAGGTCGAATTGCTTCCCTAGCACTGTTCATATCCAGGTCAACACATAGGAGTTATCCTTTCTTCCAAGTATTGAGAAAGGCCAAGAAATTCGAGTGGAATGAAGAATGTGAAAAGACCTTTACGGACTTTAAAAATCATTTGGCTGAGTTACCCGTGCTGGTCAAGCCTGACCCTGGGGAAAAGTTGTGGGTTTACCTCTCGGCCACATAATACACATTAAGCTTGGTGCTGATCAAATAGGATGTAGTAGATCAAAAACCGGTTTATTATGTCAGTCATACCCTGTGAGGGGCGGAGCTTAGATACCCAGAGGTAGAGAAGCTAGTGCTAGCTCTAGTTATAACCGCGAGAAGGTTGATGCCATACTTTTTGTCTAATCCCATCTCGATCATAACGAATAGTCCCATGGGAAGGATCAAGACGCAGCCTGATGTATCAGGAAGGCTAATCAAGTGGACAATCGAGCTTGGTGAGTATGATATATCTTACAAGCCTCGGACATCCATCAAGGGTCAAGCATTGTCGGATTTCCTGGCAGAGATGATCAGATCTAAACAGGATGAGACATGGAAGGTGTATGTAGATGGGGCCTCGAACAGCGAGGGATGCGGAGTTGGGGTAGTGTTGATTCCTCCGATGGATGAGAGGATGAAAGTGATGGTCAAACTAGATTTTCGGGCATCCAACAATGATGCAGAATATGAAGCAGTACTAACCAGGCTCAAATTAGCTCGGGAAGTAGGAACTAGCAGAGTAGTCCTTCATTCTGACTCTCAACTAGTTGCCTAACAGGTGAAGGGGAGTTTTGAGGTCAAGAGCGAGAAGTTGATTGAATATTTAAGAGCTATCCAAGAAATGCCAGATAGTTTTGCGGAGTGGAGTATAGTACAAATACCCTGAGAAGAGAACCATGAGGCGGACCAACTCACAATGTGGGCCGCATCATTGGCCCCCCTGTCCCAAAGGGAGGTCGTATTCTAGATAGAGCTGACACCATCAACGCAGCCCGGTTTGGAGCCTGCCACGGAGGAAAGTTGGATTACCCCAATCTTGAAATATCTGATAAGGTCCGTGCTTCCCGCGGACAAAAATGAAGCGAGGAGGTTGAAAGGCATGCTTCCGGTTTACCTTGGTTGGTGATGCATTGTACAAGAGGTCTTTCGCTGGGCCCTGCTCAGGTGTCTGGCTGAAGAGGAGGCTATACGTACTTCACGAGATACATGAAGGTTGTTGCGGAGATCACCTAGGAGTCTAGCCCTGGATCAGAAAACTCTCCTGGCCGGGTACTTATGGTCTACTTTGCGGAGAGATGCGGTAAAGGTTGTAGATACATGTGAAGGTTGCCAGAGGCATAGTAGGTCCAAATCATAGCCAGCTGAGTTCATGAGATCCGTGATAGCAGCTTGTCCGTTTGACCAATGGGGGATGGATATTGTTGGACCTTTTCCCCTCGCCCCAAGGCAGAATAATTCTTGCTAGTTGTTGTGGACTACTTTTCAAAATTGGTAGAGGTTGAGGCCCTAGCCCGAATTACCGAGGAAGATGTGCTGAACTTCTTATGGAAGAACGTCGTCTGTCAATTCGGAGTTTTGAGGAGGTTGATTTCCGACAATGGGAGGAAATTCCAAGGGAGAAAGTTGATAGCTTGGTGCCAAGAGATGAAGATCGCTTAGGCCTTCATCTCCGTAGCCTACCCACTGAGTAATGGGCATGCAGAGGTCACAAACAGGTCTATAGTGCAGGCATTGAGGGCAAGACTATATGGGGTTGGAAAGGATTGGGTGGATGAGATGCCAAGTGTTCCGTGGGCCTATCGCACTACACCTCGAACCCCACGGGGGAGACGCCCTACATTTTTTCTCATGCAAAGTAATGAACCATCATTAACCACAAAATCGTTTTCACATAGACTTCCTATCATTCTTTTCTCAATATCAACTTTATGAAGTTGCATCAATATTAACACCGTATACATAATTACATACCTGTACAGATGCAATCATCAATAAGGTATATAACATCATCATGCTCATCATAGTACCCATATGCTCTAAAGCATCAATCTCTCCACATCTCATCACCCAGCTATCATCTGGTGTAAAATAAGTACTAATAAAGTATACACCAGCATCTATCATCATGCTCATCACAATACCCACATGCTCTAAAGCATCAATCTCTCTACATCTCGTCAACCAACTATCACCCGGTGTACAATAAGTACTAGAACAACATCATTAGTACTTCGCATATATACCTAACATAATCATGCACCTTGTCATTTACACATTATTGATATTCATGATGTCTCCATCATCAAACGAGTATATCCCTGCGTTAAAAGTTTCACGCATACATGTGCCACATCATGCTACAACATGCTATCACATATATGTGTGATGAAAATCAAAACAAGAGTCAATATCATACCTCAGTGACGTAATTCTTTTCAATGATTTATTCGATAGAGTACTATTTCATGAATGGACAACACATCACCGTGTAGTAAATATTCATCGCATATTATCATCTAACCAATACCTGACGCCAAGTAATTACTAGAGTAATTACCACATACATATATCATCATCTCTATGCATCTCAGTCACTAACTCAACCTCAAAACATAACAAATCATTCAATTGTGAATATACATATATTACATGCATTCTCATAATGACATTATTTTATTGTTCGTCACATCGTCTCTAACTCGACATTAATCAGTGCATGATTATTTATCATTGCTGTCACTATACACCGGAGGATAACATTACAATCTCATACTTATTCATGGCATTCACGATAGTTCCACGCCAACCTGTGACGTTCACAATGATCACATGTCCACATATGACATTCATAGTGATCCCACGCATCATGTGACATTCCATTTCATCTCATGACATACTCATTAATCTCATTCCCGCATGATTACATGCAACTCAACATAGTATGGTTAATAAATCATTAATCTCAAAGTATGCAAAATAAGCATGCTTCCACAACAATAAATATCATCTTCAAACAATATTCCTACTCAATCATTATTTCATCAATGATTACCGTAGATATAATGGTGTTACCACAACAGTGACACCTCGCCCTGTTTCATTACTCCAACAATAACTAATTAGCATAATAATAATATGTTTCATTTTAACTTCATCCCCAACTACCCCACATGCATAATTGATTATCGTAAATCAATAAGTATCAACATAGATAACTCAAATCAACATATATAAACATGTTAACTAAATAAAATGGTTACCTCGATACCTCTTCCTCCTGGACCATTCCAATATCCTCTTGGGCCTAAATTGTATGTACTTAAGGAACAATAATATAGGTGTGTATAACACAACTTTCACTGACATCTGCAATCAACATATCATCAATATACATTGCTAATGTAATAGCGGCAAATTAATATTCATTGCTAACAAATTAATATCCATTGCTAACACAATACCCGTATAACAATACTCATCGTCCAACGGCGGTACACAATACTCATCGCCCAATGACGGTACACAATACATCATTGCCCGATGGCCTTACACAGTACATCATCGCCCAACGGCAATATACACTAATCACCGCCCAATAGCATTACTCAATACATCATCCCCCAACGGCAGTACACAATAATCATTGCCCAACGGTGGTACACAATACATCATCGCCCAACAAAAGTACACAATAATCTTGCCCAACAGCTGTACACAATACATCATCAGCCAACGTCTATACACAATCAATACCCCTCGCTTCGACATACCAGCGGAAAAATCAATACCCCTCGCTTCTATATCTCAGCGGCATTCATAATACCCCCCGCTTCGACATATCAGCGGCATGTTCCTCACTACAATATTACAGCAGCAAGTATTCTATTTCCATCACTTCGATATACCAGCGACCCGCGCTACGATATGACAATGGCAAATATCCTGATCCATCACTCGATAAGACAGTGGCAAATATTCTGATCCATCGCTATTCGATATAATAGTAGCATCCCAATGATCTTAATATACTTGTAATCACAACGACAATATCAAGTCTTCTATTTTCATAAATCAAGTCTTCTGTTTTCATACAACAATTCAATATCAATGCACGTGCATAAATGCACATATATTTGCATTCTCATAATCATAAGGAAACATTACCCGATCATCACATTGTCTGTTGTCACATATCAACAGCACAGCACAGTTCACCATTTCATGTCAGACGGTATACCATATTTCTTATTTTCTGATTTCCTACAAAATCATGACTTCTTAGCACTGTATACATATATAACAAGTGCATAACTTCAATAAAATTCATTTATCTTTTCATTAGTAACAACATCAAGTTACTGTTAACACTGAATTCTATCAGTATAGTATCTCATTAGTCGTTAATTTAGAAACATAATTACTACCACAACAACCAAATCAATGATACACTATTCAATAAGTTACCGGCCTATTGCACCTCAAACATTACTACTTTTAGTGCATATGTTCATTGGCATCACCGATTACTTCTTACCATTACATTCCTTGTGTTTTATACGATCCTGCAACCACATCGATTAGCAATAATAACAATTTCCATCACATTATATCGTATTATGCACATAAGCGTGTAAAAATCTTGTCACACTACAAAAACACAATCATGCGTAAATCATTTGCTATATATGTCTATCAACACATCCTTAGGCCCTTAGACAGTCCAAAGAGCAACCCATTGCTCTGAAACCACTAATTTAGGACCCAAACTCCTAATACCGTCATTAGTGCATTTATCATCGTCATTAGTGTATACAATTATATATTAGGGAATCCTCATTACATGCTTCGTAAATGTGGCATGACTTATATATAATTTTTGACATAATCTCTCGTAAACCCGATTCCCAGCACAACTCAATACGCTTATATATACACTTTATAACACATTAATTATATTCTCAAATCATTTTGTGATTATACACTAAAATAAATTGCATGTCATGCCCAAATGAAAAGAGAAATGTCAAACACATTTATACAACACTCACATCGCAATTCTCACAGACGAGCATTAAATAGATAAATATGTATCTATTTGTATAAATTCTGTTACCAATACCATTACCGGTACCTCATTCCTAGGAGCATCATCATTCCATGGATTGAACTCATTTCCAGTACCAATATCGTACATGTTTTTCTTGTTTCAATAGAAACGGCTCCACATACGATGTGAGCATACTAACAACATAATCATAATATCAACGATTACGCAATAGTAAGTTTACATAATATAATGCTGTAATTTAAAGGAATACTTCCAAGATATATTGAAATCATTCTAAGATCTCCCACGTTGTTCATGTTCTCACAATATCCACAATCATCAATTCCAAAGTCAATTAAATCATTAAATCAATGATTTATTGTACTCATGCTCATAATCATCAATTTCATTATCAATAATAGCTAAATCATTGTAAGGACCCTAGTACCTTAAGTGCGGATTAAAGGCATAAGAAGATCTAAACATACATCTAACAGAGTAAAGAGTTCATGTTGATGCCCTGAGCTATTAGGATTACAATGCCAAAAATAAAATTCCAAAAAAGATTAATTACATTCCCACTAAATGAATGTTAATCCTATAGTCTTATACTACTCCTAGAGTAGAGACTATACAAAAGAATCCCGTCATCCTATACCAATAGCACTCCTCACAAGCTCACCTCAACCCGCTCCTTAGCCCTTCATGCCAAAATGTACCTACAGGAACAAACCCAAAACCATGAGCATGTAACAAACCATATCCATAATATTATGATTGTAATATAAAAATGCAGAAATCGTAAATACAGATCACTTCATGTATTTAATACATTTAAATGCTCCCTTTGGTTGTCCCTGCATCACAATCAATAGATTATATACCAATAATGTATGTCATGACATGCATCCAATCCATGAATACCAATAACCATTTCCAGTCTTACTATATCAGTGGCATAATACCCCTCGCGTTAACATGACAGCGTCATTAATACCCCTCGCTTCGACATATTAGCGGCATAATATCCATCGCAATAGTAATATGACAGCGGCATTATCCTTTGCTTCGACATATTTGCGGCAAATATTCTTCATCGCTATAATATGACAACGACAAGTATTCTATCATCGCTTCGACATGAAGGCGACAAATATTCTCCATCACTGGAATATAATCTCGAATCACAACACATGCACCAATGCATCCAATATACATATGCAACCATAATGCATAACCAAATCCATGTATGCAACCATGATGCATAATTAAAGCCATGTATGCAACCATAATGCATAATCAGATCCATGTATGCATCCATAATGCATAACCAAATTCAATGCGTAAAAATACATTTTACCGTCCGATGCCCGTACGTCTCACTGCGTACCTTTGTTCCAAAAGTGGAGATGCCATAGGACTTTATCTCCTTGGTTGTGTTGCCACCTGGGATGGTTCTACACATTCACATAAACCAATATTAGAAGCCAATAGTAGTCCGATACCAAAATCCCACAAAAATAACCAAAATCCCCATTTTTGGCGACTCGCAATCGATCGCTATAAAGCCCCGATCGATCGCGAGATCACACTGCCAAAGCCAACAAAAATCTATCTTCGGCGATCGATCGCCAAGTTTGGCACGAAAAATCGCGAGACCCACCGATCGATCGCCCAAACTTGGCGATCGATCGCCAAATGTTGCTGCTCGCTACTGCTTGCGTGCGATCGATCGCCGCGACCTGCAACCCGAAAATTCACCATTTATACACCTTAAACTTTCCCCAATCCATACCAACTCAAATACCAACAAACCAACAACATCAAAACACCATAAACCTTCAATATAAACCTTAATAATACCAAAAATCCAACATCCAACCAAATACAACACATACCCAAAACAAACCCATTTAATTTCCCAAAATACATACCCATTTCAACACCAAACATAATAAAACCATTTTAGAAGGAATCCATACCACTTGGAGCTTCAAAATCTACCAAGAATCAACAAAGAAAGCCCCAAGTTCCTCTCCTCTTCTCCTCCTCTTGTTCAACGGTTTTGGGGGTTTTTGGGGAAGGGTTTGGGAGTGATATGAGAGATGTGAGTGATTTGAGTGTAAAAAGAAGGGGTAATGGGTATAAATGTTGGGGTTTAAAATAACATGGTACCTCATTAATTAGCATGATGTATAAAATATCCCTACATGATATTTTAAAAGCATTTTCCAAAAATGCACCATAACCTCAATTAAAAACATGCTTTACCAAAATAATCATTATCCACCACAAATAAACCATGCCAACACCCAATTTCCCAACATGCATCACATGCATCCTGAAATGCATTACCAGGTCACTCCCACCACATGACTAAGCATTTCACCATATTAATTAATTCAACACTAAATTAATTAACACCATAAATATCATATAAGCATAATTAATGCCCAAATGCACATAATTATTTCAGAGATATCACAATCATTATAACAATGATTTATTGAAATCAAATACATATCGGTTATCAATTTATTAGTCATAACTCATCATATCACATCGCTCGCTCAACAACGTCGTCTCTATCATCCATCGCACACTCAATAGCGGCGGCATAATAACTATCTCACGCTCAACAGAGGCGGCACTATAATCTATTGCATGCTCAATAGCGGCGTCACACCAATTCATGGCACCATTTATTGGTGCTTTCAACACCTGTGAACACATTTCTCAACAATTATGTTAATTAATATTACATCTCAACTCTTGTAGGACTCAACGTACTATTTCAATCACAACAAGAATATATTATTCATTACACGTAACAATAATATGTTTACCTATTCTCGTACGTCACACAGACTTTAAGATCGACAACATGATTAAGACATCCTTGACAACCGGAGGTTCGTACAATATCTATATTGAATATCAGTTCAATATTAATATCAGTCAATATTAATATCTCATCAATAACTCCCAACATTATCAATATTAATCTTATAGATTCGACATGCCTCCTACCATAAACAATCACAATCTACCGTACTCCATATACTATTCAAACAATCTCGTTTTATCTTTCACTCAATTGAGTCATCAATTAACTCGATCAAGTAGTATATTCATTTCTAAAGTTCTTCAATTAACACCTTAATTCATTATCAGATTTCCTTAGAATATCATAGTCATCATGAAAAATCTACCATAAAATACCATATTCAAAATTCTACTATTTCACAAAATTTTCCAAAATTTGCAACTGGCGATCGATTGATCCGATTCTCGCGATCGATCGCCCGCTTTTTTTTTCTAAATTCGGTGCCGCGATCGATCGCTACCAGCCTGATCGAATAACTCCTACTGATCAATCGGGAAGTCCCGTTTCAGCCCAAATTCATGATTTTCAAATATAAATCAAACCCAGCACACACATTCTCAAATCCCTCAATATTTCAATAAAAACATACTAAAACACCCCATTTTCTCAACATCATAAATGACATCAAGCAATTCTCATTTCCAACTCAACAACCAATTAAAACCAAGAGTGAAGTAAGAATTAGCTTACCTAAACTCACTTGAGCACAATACCAAAGATCTACTTGACTTCAAGTCTTGAGTTCTTTACCAGCATACAATAATATTGGAGAGGGAGTGGAGGCGATTTTTGTAGGGGTTTTTTAGTGGGTGTTTTTGGTGAATGTATGTGAAGATGGGTTAATTGGGTTAATTAAATTGTTTGCCATTTTTGCAACTTAACCTCTCAACTTTTTAATTCACATTTCAATTTCACCCCAGTTATTTATTTATTCCCAATTTCATAACTATTGTCCAACTCCAATAATTTCACACTACCTCAAACTCATAATTATCTCCATTGTTTTAAATAACTCATCTTAACCATTATTCAATTCACCAATTATGATTTAAACATAATAATCAACCTCGTTCGATTTACTTCAAAACTGAGTACAAATACAAAATTGCACTCATTCATAATTACTTCTTAATTATCATATTAAACTCAATTTAATTAAGGTAATTAAGTTTTAGGCATCACATATATCACCAACATAAGGTCTCATAGGTGTCATATTGTTGTGGAGACCATGTTCGAAACACTATCGGCACATGTTGTGGGTACCTCCTCACCATATGTTGATAATGCTTTAGTCAATGCACCTAGCCACACCTCAAATGAACAGATGGTTCACCGAAGTATTCCATACTTCTCGAACAAATACTCTGAAATATATGCTGGCTTTTATCAGATTCCAATTTGGAAGAAAGGAAAATCTTATGATTTGAATAAAGGAATTGCTACAATGTTGGTGGGAATGGTGCGTCGCGATCTTTCATGCCAGATTAAGTATGCCCAGGAAACAGTGAAGGAAAAATTGGGCTTTCAAATATCGTATGTGAAAGCATAGCATAGCTTGAAGCAATCTCGTGAGATCGTTTATGAGACGTGGGAGAGTTACATACGGAAACTACCTAAATTTATGGGTGCTCTCCAACAATCAGATGTGGACATCTTATGCTATCAAATCGTATACACAATGGGAACAGCTCTCGAGTCGACATATTATCACATTGATTAATCGAGGGCAACAATCTGCTGGTGTTATCACTGGCCAACGATATGAACATGGTGGAAACAAGTATACCGTGAAGATCAAATCATGTGAATGCACATCCGGCAAATAGACTGAGTTTGTGATCCCTTGTTCACATGCACAAATTGTTTGCAAGACATATAAACTTAATGCAACAACATTTATAAAGTCATTTTACAAGACATGCATTTATCAGGTTACTTATGCTGGTGTATTTGAGAACTACTTGGCCAAACCTTATTGGGATGAAGCTGAGTTTCAGTTATTCCATGATAACACTCTTCGAATTGTTCCCCGGACTGGAAGGAATATAAGTTCACGAATACCTAATGAGATGGATTTGTCACAAACTCGTGCCAGACAACAAGCACGTCCACGAAGAGGTGCTATTCAGTAGGATACATGTTGGTGTCATTGTTGTAATATTAATTAAAGGTAATAAATACTTCTTAAAAATATCAAGTTTTATATTAAACTTTTCATTAAATATTATTATTTCAAACTATTAAATAATAAATATTTTAAAGTATTCAATAATAAATACTTAATTAATAAAACATTAAATGATTAAGTATTAAATAATTAATATAATTATAAAATTTATAATTAATTGAAAAAATAAGCGCATTAATTATCTGCACATGTGTAAGCAGATAGTGGTCAAAACTTGGGATCATTAAAATGGATCCACATTTTTTAATTATATAATACTATAATATAGAAAAAATAAAAAAAATTAAAGCAGAAACCGTTCTTAAAATACGATTTACGCTAATTGTGTAAAATATTTTCGGGTTATGGTAAATCGCAAAAAAAAAAAAAGAAATTTTTAATAATATTTTGGTTATTAAGCCCAAAATTATAGCTAATATTATATTTACAAAAGATTCTAATAAAAAGGTGATTATAAAAGGTGATTATAAAAAAAATCTAAATTTAGCATAAACAAAAGTAAAGAAATTAAAATGTCATTTTAATTAAAAAAAAATGAAGAACGAGATACAATGTCAAAGCTTTCAATGCTTCATCCGTAACATGTTTCATGGCAACTAAATTTACAAAAAGTGACAAACATAAAAATATAATCATTATGATCCAAATTTTCTTTTTTGAGAAACGAACGATATGGTATTGATCGACGTGGAATCTCAGACATTACGATATTATGGATAAAACCTGGATAACCTAATAAACCAGAAGTGGAAACCAGTGCATTTTAGCTAATTGGTGAACCGTTTCGTTTCATGTTCTTTGTACCAAGCTTGTTTGAGCTGATGCAAGACGTGCCATCAACCTCTGTATATCAGAAACTACAAGGCCAATTGGTGAAGTTTTCTGTTCGTTCATGTATTTTGTACCAAGCTTGTTTGAGCTGATGCAAAACGTCCCCATCAACCTCTGTATATCAGAAACTACAAGGCCAATTGGTGAAGTTTTCTGTTCGTTCATGTATTTTGTACCAAGCTTGTTTGAGCTGATGCAAAACGTCCCCATCAACCTCTGTATATCAGAAACTACAAGGCCATTTGGTGAAGTTTTCTGTTCGAGAGTTCACCGCATGTATTACATTCGGAGAATTACTCTCAAGGGTAATCCGATTCCATCTATGTTGTTGTGCCAATTCTATGCACTCTCTAAGATCCAGAGCCAGAGCCAGAGCCTCCGCCAACTCTGGTGTCTCTGTGTATCTGAAATTCTTGCTACACCAAGCTAGACACGTTCCCTTATGGTCCCTAGCTATTATTCCTAAATCAGCAGTAGATCTTTGATTGAAAACTGCCGCATCACAGTTTCTTGGAGCCATCGTATCCATAGCTGTGGCATTTAGGAATTGCAGTAGATAATCTCTGGCAAACTCCATACACCCAAGTTCATCGCATATGAAGTCCTCTCGCACTTTACTATTTCTGCATTCCACATAGTCCAACTGACTACCAACACTAAATCATTATGATCCTTCTTTAGCTTTGCCTGTAGGTTGCCAATCCAGTCCAACAGATCCCGATGTTCATGGGGAATATATTGGTGAGGTATGTGTTGGGTTTCCGTACCCCGGCGCCAGATCCAAACGCAGCGGAAATAATACAATAAACAGATCCGACCCAGGAACGGACGATCGCGCCTGATTCATCTATAAGCATGCAAATATCATAATATAATGCACGAAAGGGATTACCGATAACAGCGAAATCAATCTGATGGCGGTGATCCTTGAGTCCAATCAACCTGACCAGATCTGCAAGCCCGCACCAGTGCTAGTGTGATGGCGGCTATTCCATGAGATGAAGTGTATTGAATGGTCTTTTTTAACCCTAGAGTGAACCTTATATTTATAGTGTTCATGAGACAGCTAATGGGCTAGGGCTCATAAAGCCCATCGGGCCAACGTTTGGCTTGCTGGGTATTTTATGCTAACAATCTCCCACTTGCCCAAAAGCCAACACAAAACAATAAAATCATAATCCAAGTAAGTCAATCCAATTGAATAACTTGATGTACAACCACTGTACATAATTATGAAACATAAATATATCAAATGATTTAATTTTAGAACTTTCTATAGATGAAACACTTTCAAATATAGAAACTCCACTAGAATGAGGAGCTTTCAAAAATTAAATTCATCTATACTAAATCACTCAATTTGAGCACTTAACCTTTAAGTCTCAATTCTCATCGATAGATCGGCGGCCGGTTGATTGTGACCCAGCGAGGCTCAAGTGTATCATAGCAGTAGGATCACAACCTTTGTGATTTTAGAAGTCAAACAACTTCTTGGGCTTACCCTGAATGCCCCATTGTCAATTAAACTCATTTAATAGACAATAACGGAAATATAATTCCAGTAACAACCTATCGATCGTGGGTAGCGCCTAGCATCTGCGCTTCACGAAGACCTAGATACAAATGACTAGCAACGTACGAGAACCTGTCAGCCATAGTTAGCGTGCAGTACATTCCTTTCACTCAATATGTCCCGACTGAATCAAGGGCATTGGTTGATCGAGACCCTTTATGATTTCAATAACTATGTATTTGTTTCACGTTATATGATTCCTTGTGTGCGTATATGAAAAAGTCATTTTTCACAAGCACTACCCACTCTGGCCAGAGATTCCACGAATCATATATAGAAAAACACATAGGACATCCTGGTTCATCAAGACCAGTGGTGAATCCCCAACGACAATCATAGGTCTCTGACAGCATCACTGAATACCCAAAATAATGACTTTATGACCCACATGTGATCAGTCATTAAATCAAAATACACAGCTATCTATCAAGACCTCAATGATGCCTCGGGTCATGAGGAGTAATGGTGCACAACTATGACTAGAAATTCTATACTCGACAAGTGATAACCACTTATAGAATTCCGAGTAGGGTCGTTCAGTGAACTCATTCCTAATGAGCACCTATTCATGTGTGCTGACTTCTCCAAGCCAACGCCGATGAAACGCGGCGCACTACACTAGACACATCATGAATACCAGTCTCTAACGAGCATATATCGATATCCCATTCTCGAAGGCTCATCGACCAGGAACATTTAGAAATCGCAGTCTAGAATGTATTTCATGGTCACCATCATATGCGTAACCACATTCTATGGACTATAGCAACTTCAAGGACTTCATCAATACATCAAGATGCATGGGTAAACAGATGAAGAAGTGCCATATATATTAATATTCAAACAAAGATTTGTCATAATAAGATTATAAGTACAATCAATCAACTATTGATTTACTTAATCATGTATGACAACAATATCTTTCACTTTCCCAAAGCCAACTACTCATGTGTCTTAAGACCATCTTCCCAAAATGTCTAACAGACACCAATCGTTGTAAATGCTTTGTCAGTGGATTCGCTATATTTTTCTGTTGAAGCGATTTTCTCGATAATAATGTCGCGTCTACCATCTATCTCATTAGATGGTATTTTCTCAATATAAGTTTGGATACTGATGAGATCTTGGCTATTCATAATAGCTCAAATGTTGTCACAGTACCAGGGACTGTGTCAACCGTACTAGAAATTACACCCAACTCTTGGATGAAATTTCATATCCAAACTGCCTCTTTGCTGCATCGTATGCTGCAATGTATTCAGCTTCAGTGGTGGAATCCAATGTGGTGTCTTGCTTGGAACGTTTCCAAGAGACATCACCATCATTGAGCTTAAATACAAATCCGAACATCGATATGGTATCATCTACATCCAATTTAAAAACCAGCATCAGCTTAGCCTTCAACTTTTATTTCTCCACTTACAGATCCAAAAACCATGAACATATCATAAGTTCTTCATAAGAACTTGAAGATTATTTTCACAGTTTTCCAGTGACCTTCACCGGGATCTGTCTGATGTCTGCTCATTATTCTAAGAACATACATCAGGCCAAGTACATACCATAGCATACACTATGCTATTAAAAGTAGAAATATAAGGTACCAATGTCATCTTTTCTTTCTCCTCATCAATCTTAAAACCCATTGACCCGAGAGATGAATACTATGACATATTATGAAGTAACTCATTTTTCGACTATTCTATGCTAAACTCTTTTAGCACAGTGTTTATGTACGTAGATTGAGAGATCTCAAGCATCATTTAGATCTATCCCTATAGATCCTTATGCTAAGCACGTATGACGCTTCTCCCAATCTTACATGGAGAAATTAGTAGATAATCATGCTTTAATTGATTAATCCAATACCATTCACAATGAGCATGATATAATCGACTTAAAGCATCACAAATGTAACCATACTCCCATTAACCTTTTTGCACACATATGTCACTTCTGGATTTTTAACAAAACCAAACACTTTGATGATGTTATCAAAACGAAGGTTCAAACTTCGGGATGCTTTCTTAGGCCCGTAAATGGACCTCTGGAGTTTGCAAACCTTTTGTTCACTCCAAGAAGTTGTAAACACATCTGGCTGCTACATTTCTACCTCAATGCCACCACTGAGAAATGTTGTGTTCACATCCATTACTCATATCTCATATTCATAATATAAAGATATAACTAATAAAATCTAAATAGACTATAGCATCATAACCGATGAAAATTTTCTCATAAACAACTCTTTGCCTATGAGAATAATCGTTTCTCACCAGTCAAGCTTTGAAGGTCACTACCTTCCCATCCACTCCAAGCTTTCACTTATAAATCCATGCAGCCAATGAGAACAATTCCCAAAGATGATCTACTAAGGCCCATACCTTATTGGAGTACATGGAGTCCATTTCAGATTTCATGTCATCTTGTCAATGTCCCGAATCAATATCTGACATCGCCTCCTTGAAAGTCCACGGATCATATCCATGGTCTATTTCTTGACTACTTTCAAGGAGTAGATTCATTCTATCAGGAGCTCTTGAAACATTTTCAAATCTCCTTGGTGTGTGTAAATCAAAGGTTGTGATTAACTAAATTAATTTCACCGTTTTCACTTTTCTAGTGGTTTGTGGTTCTTGAACCCTTTCAAGTTATATTATTTTGTCATCCTTTCTAATAGAAACATTTTCTCTAGAAAGATTGCACTTGCAAAACAAACTCTTTGCCTGCAATTGATAATATAATTTCCACAAAATAACATAAGATGGATCAACTATCCAACTCATCTCCCACTGGCTGCTTCACATAAGCAGAACAATCTCAAAATAAAAATTTTGATTATTTTTCGATCCATATCGTATATGGAGTTTTGGTCACTGCATTGGTATGAATTATATTCAACAAATATGTAACTTTAGAGAGTTACTCAGAGAGATCACATTCTCTTTAAGACAACTCAACATCATCTTGCACTAACATTTAGTGCTCCACATACGTCCATATGAATCAAATTCAATGGACATTCAGCACATGCTAAATATATGTTGGATTTAAGTTATCATTCTTTTTATATTCTTTGAATATAATCATACTAATCATTCATAAGTTCACCAGATTTAATAAAACATGCATTCTTAAAAATAATGCAAATCGCATTCGCATATTTAAAAGAATATCAATCTCTATCAAAATAGGAACAATGTTCATGATTAAATCTAGAACAAATAAATAATTGCTCAAACCAGTTCCTAACCAGTTCAAGATTTTATATTAAATAAATGTTTCAAACAGCCATTGCAACAACTCTTGCTACAATGCTTAGCCTCAGGTAGGTTCACCTTCCTAGGGCTCTCTACTTCTTCACATCACATGCAACTCTTTGCAAAAATGCGAGCACAACTGGCATCATATACCAAAGAAGTAGAACCAATAGAAACATTTAATTTTAATATAAAACATACCCTTTCTAGAACGCTTCTAGTCTAGGTATTCCTTACAATTTTGCGCCAGTGACCAGCAGTGAAAACATAGATGCCTCTCCTTTCGTAGTTGCTACTATATCCTTTTTCGTCTTTTGAGGTTGGGAATCATTTCCCTTCCTCTTCTTTATTCTTGAACTCTTCCTACCATTGGAAGAAGATTCGACAAGAAGAACACGTTTCTCCGTTTGAATCAAGGACTCATGAGTTTCCAACATTTTGACTACAAGATCAAATCTATAGCCAGTTAATGAGGATTTGTCACATTCAGATTTTCCAATTTCTCAACAAGAGATATTTTTCTTACAACATGCTCATAGACCGAAGCCCCATCTCGCATGTGAAATGAAAATAGCTCTTTTGAAATCGCGAGTCTCAGTAATCGCGTCCGTTCACCAAACAACATTTGTAGGTGTTGGAAAATATCAGCAATGTGAACGAATTTCTCATATCTGTGTTGAAACTCATTGGTGACATTGATGCTATCATATAGCACATAGTCTAGAGATCATCGTCCCATCACCTCTCAAGTGTGGCAATCTCTTCATTAGACGAACCGGGAGACACTTCAACATGAGGCTCCCACCAAGGGTATATAGCAATCTTTTAGAAGCAATCACTATTTTAACATTAATAGTCAATCAGTATAATTTGGTGCGGTTACTTTGTTTGTATCGAGAATTGATGCAATCGGATTCACGGCAATCACAATACTGAGAATAAACAGAAAATATATGCAAACTGTTTGATTATTAGTTTATTCAAAAACTATGGGCTTTAGTTATTGAATGCTCCCACTAAATTTTTCGAATTCGTCACCCTCATGACAAATGAACGGAAAATCGTATTTTCTTAGTGGGCTTGGAGTCCAACTAGCTCATGATAGCCCCGGGCGAGGGTCCAGCCGACCTCATGATACTAAAGGTAGCTCACAATTGCATCATATGCAACCCCCAAGATATTCGTCTCGTGATTGACATAACCCTACGGAGGCAGGCCAATTATGTCTTCTCACGTCAAACTAACCCATCCCACGGATGGTAATGTTCGCCAATAAGACCCCACGAGGGTGAGTAATCTTAAAGGTTAACAGAACCCTATCCATAATTAAGTAGCAGTTAAACACACAGCTTTCCCATGCCAGATGCCCCCCACGAGGGTGAGACAAGACACCTGACACAAGTAGCGTCTAATGGCTTAACTGTTGATGGAAGACAGAAAGCAACAAACTCCTTTGAGCTCCCTTTACAGTTTGATATTAAAATATTTTGAATCATATTCAAAAGAGGGATTTAATAATTTTCAAATCTCATCAAGTACTTGTTTGTTTGATTGCCGGATTCATGCAACTATGTTTTATTCATGCAGTCATATGTACTAATAAAACATACAAACAAACATTTATCATACATCACATGCATAATAAAAATAAATATGGACGATTACGGCCTTTTCCTAATTGATCCACGTGAGCCATACGTGGATCACAAGTCTGTCTAAGGTGATGCAGGTATGCAATGCAATCCTATTACATTTTGTTTCCATCATACAAGTCTTGATCTTGGTGCTCCGTCTTCAATCTCGATCTCCCACTAATTCTAAAGATTTTACATTTAAATCGTGCAAACAAGAGAATAGGGATACAAATCCGGTGTGGGATACATCAGAAAATAGAGAGAGCAGGCTCGCAGGCCTGATAACCAAAATCACAATTATAATGAAACATTAAAAACCTAAACATTCACCTAAACACATTGGTCAAGGCCCGTAATCATCCATCATGCAATCACATCATATGTAATTAAACATTAAACTAAACAAATTACATCATATGTAATTGGACTAATTACATCACATGTAATTAGGGCACAATAATTAATTTATTCTATCGTTTCCCACTAATCGCATCATTAATTGAAAATAAAATTAACAAATTAAATAAAACTATTTTTATTTAATTTCTAATTTATTAAATTTCAATATGGTAAAATCTCTATTTTACCTTTTAGTCATCTTATTAATCGAAAATAAAATTAATAAATTAAATGAAACATTTTCACTTAATTTCTAATTAATTAACTTTTCAATTAATTGGTAAAATCCATATTTTACCTTTTAATCATAATACTAATCGAAAATAAAATTAACAAATTGAATGAAACACTTTCGTTCAATTTCCAATTAATTAAATTTTCAACTACTTGGTAAAATCACAATTTTACCTATAAATCATAATATCAGTCTAAAATAAAATTAACAAACTAAATGAAACATTTTCATTTAATTTACAATTAATTAAATTTTCAACTATTTGGTAAAATCTCAATTTTACACTTAATAAATTAAAAATCACATTTTTAATAAATTAAGTATTATGATTTATTATTTCAAAAATAATATCCGGATAAAACATCTAAAATGACCCAAAATAATTATGGACTCCAAACAATTTGGATCCAAAATTAAAAATGCAATTTCAACCCCAAAAATTAACCTTAATTTCGGATTTACAAAAAATAATTAATTTTTTTTTTTTTAAAAAAAAAAAAAATCGGAACACTGTTCATCTTCCCCAAACATATGAAATTAGGGTTCTTGGCTTAGGGTTTGCAGCCGCCGCCTAGTGTCCGACATTTACCAAAATTAAATTAGGGTTTCTGAATAATATTGCGTCGCCGCCGCTCGGAATCACGCGCTGAGAGTTGCTCAAATCGTTCGAACGATTTTCGCAGGGATGACGAGCGCGCGCAGCAGACAGCCATGAATCGGAGTAGCGCAGGCCTTCGCAGGCTATGCACGGTGGCGGAGAACGATTCTCCGCCGCATGTGCTGCCGCTCAAGGCTTGCCGCTCACCGCCGTCCCTCCACAAGGTACAATCGAAAACGGGAAAACAGCACCGTGCATGGCTGGTTTGGATCAACATGATTAAAACCTTTTTAATCTATATTCTATAATTTTCCGGATTCCAAAATTTCTGAAACTCAAAAGCGATTAGTTGTTGGGAAACAATCTAATAAAAATTAATTATCAAATACATAAATCAAAACGCAACCTGGCTCTGATACCACTGTTGGGTTTCCGTACCCCGGCGCCAGATCCAAACGCAGCGGAAATAATACAATAAACAGATCCGACCCAGGGACGGACGATCGCGCCTGATTCATCTATAAGCATGCAAATATCATAATATAATGCACGAAAAGGGATTACCGATAACAGCGAAATCAATCTGATGGCGGTGATCCTCGAGTCCAATCAACCTGACCAGATCTACAAGCCCGCACCAGTGCTAGTGTGATGGCGGCTATTCCATGAGATGAAGTGTATTGAATGGTCTTTTTTAACCCTAGAGTGAACCTTATATTTATAGTGTTCATGAGACAGCTAATGGGCTAGGGCTCATAAAGCCCATCGGGCCAACGTTTGGCTTGCTGGGTATTTTATGCTAACAGTATGTTCATGCAAGCCCAGCAAATATGAGCGAAGTGACAGTTATGAACTTGAACCTTTGGCATTACCGTTGGTTGTCCTCAACTCCCGCGATAGGTGTAAGCAGTCCTTAGCGAATGAGCAGGGGCATAACAATTCATGGGCAAAAGTGGGTTATTGCCCAGCAAACTTTTGCCCCAAATTTTCTTATATATATAGCCCACATATAAATACTTATGGCCCTTAATTAATCCAAAATATTTTATATATTTAACCCACATTAAAAATATTTGTAGCCCAAAATAACCCTACCTAATTAACTTTTTTGCACTACACATAATCACATGCCTCAGCCTAATTCCCTAACTCACGTCCCACTCCCCATCAAGACACCAATCACAATTCACCATCTATTTTAAATTTTTAGTTGGCACATTGAATTTAGTTGTTGACTCAAACTTGCTGCTACAGGTATGAATTTTTACTTTGGTTTTTGTTGTTAATATTTTGCATAATTATAGCATAATTATAGTGCTATTTAGATTTTAATTAGTATTGGTTTTGGATTAATTGTATTCATAGGACAATAGATTTTTGTGGATATACTGTTTATAAACTTTTATAATTATCAAACTTTATTATTAATTTTTTTGTGTTTTGTAGATTTTGAACGATTTTGATATTTTACATGACTTGTAACAAAATATGTATCACATTCTCCTTATAATTAATCATTTTGCTCACAGACAGATCATTAAAAATCGAAATATTTTAATTTTTTTCAATAAGAAAGATGATGCATCGACAATTAATGCAAATGGTCCAAAAGATTCATGTATTTCGACTTCAGAAAAACCATCAAATATTAAAAGACCTAGACTTGAAAATGAAGTTGATGTTACACCAAGTGACCATACTACCTCATATTATGAATAAGATCCTGGAATATTAAAATATCCGGTTGAGATATAGGATGAGGTAAGAAGAACATACATTGATAAATGACCTAGTCAACATAAATATAATTATTCTTCTACTGATTATGGGGCTCAAAATCGTAGATTTCGATCATCTTGGTTCCTAAAATAGGCATGGCTTGAGTTTTCTGTACAAAGGAAAGTGTTTTTTTATCGCTTTTATTTTAAACAGAAAATTCCAATGTAGCGATTTATTACCGCAAGCGCATGGTGTCAAGTTTTAGTATAGTGATTTAGAGATAGGGATGTCGTACTCACAGGGACTAACGTATAAGTACCAAATAAAATTAAAAAAATTATATTTAGCCTACGAAATATATGAATAATTATCTAATAGAAATGAAAACCTAAATCAAAATTTAAACAACTCCTTTGAAGATGCGAAGGAATTCCACTCGAGAAATTTATCAAGATGTCGGTTCACTTGTGTTATCGTCAATGATTTGTTTGTAAAAATAATTACTAACCAATTAATTCTTAAGGTGACGGATTCCCTTACAATAATCAGTACACTTTCGCAAGCTATATTGAAACTAATATTAAATTGAAACAAATAACTTTCGTTCACTTAAAACAATTTAATATTGCATAAATCTCGATGAAAATCGCTAACTTTAAATCTCACAATCCAAAGTTATCACATATGTGATTTAATCTCTCGATCTAAATCGTTAGCATACAACATTATTTATTATAGTGTATTATAATTTTATCTCTAGACAAATCAATCAAAGTTAGCAAGACTTTGATAGCATTAAAATTATAAATCATGCACAAAAGAATTAATCCACTCAAACAACATTCAAATCACTAACTCAATCACAAGCTTCCCTAATCTTGATAAAATAAACTTATTTCATATTCAAATCAAAATAAAAAGATGTATAATTGTTTCTCAACCACATAAACATCAATAAATTTGAAAATCAAAACAAATAAAGTTTAGAAGTACGATAACGTAGGAGTTGAATCCGTGCGTTGCAACATTACTTCTTCCCTTGCTTCCTTCCTTGTACTTCAAAGGCTTTTTCTTCTTAAATTGTGTAGATGTTGGAGGATGATAGGAGGCTGATTTGTGGTGTATGATATGATATTGGACTCCTGAAATTCGTGCCTTAGGTCTCATATTTATAGAAGAGGAGGTGGATGGAAGTGTTCCAAATAGACCAAACTCAATCAAGTCTTTTTTTCTGAAAATTCTGTCGCTCGATCGATCGAGAAAATGTCTCGATCGATCGAGCACTTTAAATTCTTGTCCCTGACTTTTTCTGCCACGCTTGATCGATCGAGCATAAACTGTCGATCGATCGAGCACTCTTCAGTTTCGCTTGATATTTCTCTGCCATGCTCGATCGATCGAGCTCCATTACCGATCGATCGAGCATCACTTTTTTCTTGTTGGCCAAAATCTCTGCCTCAGTCGATCGATCGAGCTCCGCTTCCGATCGATCGAGAATGTCAGTCTCCAAAATCTTCATTTCTAGCTTCGGTTTGGTCCGTTTTCGTCTTTCTAGCTTATTTCTTCAACTTTCCACCTAGATTCCTGAAACAAACAAATAAATACCAAAACATGTAATATCATCCAATAATCAACACGAAAATAGATACATATCATTGCCAAATACACGTAATATTCGTCCTTATCAACTCCCCCAAACTTAGACTTGATCGTCATCGAGCAAGCACTAAGATCAAAATGCAGAATTCATCATCTATACTTTAAATGAATTAACTTAGCAACTCAAATGTAAAAGCTCGGAAATCCCACTAACACATCAACCATAAGTCAATCCAAAAATCAACAAGAAGTGTTTTCTCCTAAGTCAAGCAATATATCGCAAAATCGGAACGTGCGCGTGTGTTAATGTCAATCTTGAGTTTCATACATATTTTCAGGATCAAATGATGCTATTAAACTCAAAGTCAAGATTACTATTAAGCACTCCATAAGCCTACTTTTCAAACACTTCTCCACTAATGTAATTATTCCCTAGACTTGGATCAAAAGGACTTTATAAGCTTATAATGTCAGGCATTGGGTGTCGATTTCAAAGAAAAGATAAGATAAGCACAAAGAAGAGAGTATAATCATATATAGTTCAAATTTTCTCACATTTCAAACTCCTCTTCTTTTTCTTGTCTAGCCTTGGCCACTTTGGGTCTTATACACGTTTTTTTTTCAAGGCTTTTTCTTCTCTTTTTGCTTTTTTCTCAATCCTCAATCATTATCACATTAACCTCCTTAAAATATAGTCATTTATGTGCATTTGATGAGATTCATTATACTCCCTTAGGGTAAAGATAAAAAAATTTCATTTTAGGCTACACAAGATAGGTATAATGAGTTTATCAACAAAAGTCGAATGGTGGCTGTTTTCCATTCTTATTCAATCAAGCTCAAAGATGGACACTAAATATTGATATAGACTAGGTAAGCTTGAAAGGCTCAAACGTTCCAAAGATCGCCTAAGTCATATCCAAGTCAAGTTCCTAATTATAAAATTTCGCCTCAAGTGCCCTCAAATAGGTTCTAGAATGCTTTAAGATGCTCAAGACAAATCATAGTTAACAAACTCTTTCCAATATATATTTCCCTCAATCGTGACTCGAAAGTGCTCAAGATGTTCCTCAATTTTGAAATATTAACGCAACCACAGATATTCACAAACAAGTCAAAAATCTTCAAGACTCTAGTTGAGATGGGGATTAATTTCATCATGTACTACCGTTGCAAATCTAATTCATTATTTCTTAAAGATGAGCTCATTTTCTAAAAAAAAAAAAAAATAAAATTTATGTGCTCAACAACAATCTAATCTCATGCTAGAATAGGCATGCAAGATAAGTAACAAGAGAAAACAACAGATATCAGTAAACACCCCCCCCCCCCCCAAACTTAGTACGTGCATTGCCCTCAATGTACAGTATACAAATAAGCGCAAAAGCTAAACACATACCTCGATGACGATCGTCAGTGATCGTCATCCTCATCATGCTCCGGTGGGGGTACTGGATAATAAGGCTCATCTGGCTGGTACGGTGAATATGGCGGATATTCAGGTGGCAGTGGTTGATATGGCGGATATGGTTGAAATTGCGGCTCGGGTGGAAACTGGATAACTGGGAAACTTGGGCCAAGGCATTGTTCCATGCACATTGATATTGCAGGAACTCCATATGGCGCTGACTCATCTGCACTTGGCCTAACTGTATTTCCCTTTGCAAATTTTGGATGTCATGCTGCTCCAGGCGTATGTCTTGGAGATCCCTGTGGAGGGAGCCCAAGGTGATAGATGAATGCTCTGCAGTGGAAGATAATGATGGGCCAGTATGTCTGCTGCTCGACGGCCTTGGCTCTGCCCTACGTCGGCCTGTAGGAGGTGGTGGTCCATCAACCACTATTGGGCCCTTCGGTGGTAGGAGTTCTTCATCGGCCCCCCACTTCACTCCACATCTCTTGCAAAGAGCAGTGATAGTAGATGGAAAGGGTAATGCGGAGGTGGGCGGACTCGTGCCAATGTCACTGATGTGATCATTGATAATGTACCCCAGATCCAATGTTTGCCCAGTGAGTATGGCAAATACCAGGGCAGCTCTCTCCTTGGTAACCTCATAAGTATGGGTTGATGGCATGATCCGTGAGGCTATGAAAGAAAACCACGCTTGTGCCTCCGATTTCAAGTATTTCTTTAGGACCAACTGGGGCTCTCCATTGCTGTTGCTTTGCCAATCAGTCCCTTCAACACTGATTACAGAGAGTACCTCATCGTAGTTGATTTGGCTCTTCTTGAAAGCTTTGTACTCATTGTCTTTTATTGAAGGCATCCGGAAAATTGCATTAATGTTGAAATGATCAAACTCCACATCTTTACCCCGTACATACACAACCTCCCTTGAATCCTGGTGGACAGTCCTTAAGTTTGTATAGAATTCCCACACAACAAGAACCACCGCATCAATAGGCTATTGAATAAACTCAAACAAACCTCCTCGCCTTACTTCTTGAATCACGAGGCATTCAAGTCGATCAATCATTCCCCTTCGCGACTGAGGGGTTACCGGTGATAACTGGGGTATAATTTCGCTGCTACGGAATTCACAAATCTACGCTCATCATAATCTTGAGACGAAGCGGTGGCTTCGACTTGCTTCTGTTTTTCTTGGGAGCCATTTATTATTATTTTCAGTTCACAATTCACACCACTTCAATCCCAACCACAACAAGTAATTCACACAACTTCACCAACAATCAACTACCATTACTCCAATTCCCCCAAAATTAGCTACTCAACTTCATCCAATACACCAAAATTCCAATCTTTGTATACCCAAACAAAAAATTATGCAATGATCTATGGATATGTAGAAAGGTTGAAGCCAAATACCATGGAATTTTGAAAATCTAGATGAAATTGTAGATTTGGCTTGAGTTCCTCCTTGTGATGAAATCGTGGGCGCGTGGCGATCGATCGGTCAGTCTCACCGATCGATCGCGCGCAAAGGATTTTTGTTGCCAAAATCTATTGTGGCTCTCGATCGATCGAGACTCATGTCCGATCGATTGAGAGGCCAATATTTTTGGGAAATTTTGTGTTGATGTTATGGAATCGATGCATGTTTCACCCGGGGTCTTTTAAAATGATTAATCGTCATTGATTGATGATATATTTGGGGATTGTGAACGTGCTTGGGCACGTGGTTGCATGCTCATAAATAATTGTGAATTATCAATTGTGTTTAGCACTTGATTCATCGGGGTCCCGGGACTAAGACAAGGTTGATTCAGACTACGGAATTATAAGGTACGTATAACATACGAGCCTAACCTTTTATATTATTGCAACTGTGAAATGCATGATATACCGTTAAAGCAATAAATTGGTAAGTATTGCAATTTATATAGTGCCGCTATGGAGCGAGCAATAGTTGGGATGTTGTCACTGTGGAGCGAACATCGGTTACGATGCCGCCGCTGTTGAGCGTGCGAGAGTATGAAATGCCGCCGCTATTGAGCGAGCGATGAAATATGATGTGATAGAACTATGGAACATGGCATGGACATGTGTTATCTATAATCATTGGTTGAATGATTTATTCGTACTTAATTATGAAACGGGCATGGTAGGAATGGACATAGTTAATCAATGTGATGATTGACTGGTTTTTGGGAATTTGATGATTTCAGTTATTTTGAGAACATGAACAGTACAAGGGATCCCGTATGAGGATGATACTATTCAGGGAGCGTCTTTTAAATTCAGCGCTTTACATTCTGTAAATTATGTAATGTGATTTTGTGATTATTGGATTGGTGGTATTGGTATGCTCACCCCGCGTGGGGCTGTCTCTGTTGAGGCAGGTGGAACAGGTACAGCGGTAGCTCTGTAGTTGAAATCGAGCTATGGATTGGAGGTGCTTCCAGGACCGAAGTACCAGTGACGG
Source organism: Haberlea rhodopensis (assembly GCA_907163345.1). Taxonomy (NCBI): domain Eukaryota; kingdom Viridiplantae; phylum Streptophyta; class Magnoliopsida; order Lamiales; family Gesneriaceae; genus Haberlea; species Haberlea rhodopensis. Next base: position 268,805 of record CAJQUN010000503.1, on the reverse strand, counting down.
TATTGAGCACATTATATTATACATTAGATACACATACATTCATTTGATGCTCGCATGTGAGCACTACTATATGTGTATATGGGTTGTATAAAAAGGCAAGGGCCTTTCTCTTTTCATTCATGTGTTGCATACAATTAATTAAGGAAATTGCTAAATGAATTGAGAATATGTTAGTGTATTATAAGATGCATACTTAAGGGTTGAGTGGTATGGGGATTTGAACATTATATGGAATAATGTAAAGAATTTTATTGTTGGTACATTATCTATAGTTGCATGTGGTTTTTCCCCCTGATTACATGATTGTATGCACTTAATACATGGGTTAATACACTAATAGCGGATTAAGGGCTAGATGTCCTTACATTAGTGGTATCAGACCAGTGGTTTGCTCTTTGGGGCTGTTGAGGGCCGAGGAACATGTTAATGAAATAATTATATGTCATGACATGTATGGAACCGTAATATAATCCGTTGATTTTGATTATGAGTTGTGATACATGGACAACCAAGGGGAGCATTTTTAAATACATTGGAATACAGGAAGTACTTTGTATTTATGGTTTATGCATTTACTCATTATAATCATATTGTGGTGAATATGGATTATTATGTGCTCATGGTTTGGGGTCGTTCCTATAGGTACGTGTTGAGCCTTAAACGCATTGTTGAGTTCAATGCTTAATTTATCTCTGAATTATTTGTGAGTTTTGATGATCAACAAAACTTGCAGCTGTTATACTAATGTGTCTACTTAGTGTACAGGGTTAGATGGTTCTGCAAGGAAATGGGCGGATCGCCCCATGCGATGGTGATCATCGCCCCAGGCGATGGATTCCAGGCGAGGCATCGCCGCGTCCATCAACACAGGCGATGGTGAAGCATGTGCGCTAAAGAGATCGCCCAGGCGATGCTGACCATCGCTTCAGACGATGGCTACCATTCAAGACAATGCCCTGCACATCGACTGAAGCGACGCTGAGGACTCCGCGCATGGCGAGATCGCCCGAGGCGATGAGGAGATTGCCTGAGGCGACGCATGGTTCGTTTGAGGCGATGGGAGTTTCTGATCATTTAAAGCTACGGCATTATTTTTGGCGAACAATCGCCTGAGACGATCCAGGGAACGCCTGAGGCGATCTGTGCAATATTTCGAGCGTTGGTGCGCGGCGATGGTGATCGCCCGAGACGATGTCCGAGGCGATCTTGGAGTGATTCAAGCCTTATGTGCAGCAACGGCTAGTAGGAGCCTTGGGAGCCTTCTACACTATAAATGGATGTTTTGGATCAATTTGAAGACAAGAAACAAGAGTATAAACTATAAGAAAGTTGTGTTCAATCAAAATCATTCTAGCATTGCAAACTTCACACATTTGTGTTGTATTGGAGTTTGTAATTTATTTCTTGTGTGAGAGCTTTTGATTCTTCATGTTGTTACACCGTGAAGGTGTTATTTGATTTATTGTAAGGTTCTCCAACACCGACGCAAGTTGGAAATTGTATAAGACATCAACAAGTGAAGTTGGTACAAGGGTGTGGCTATCCTTGGAGCCCTTAAGGCCAAGAAGACTCGTGAAGAGTGAGTGTAACTCGGGAAGAGGCCAAGATAAAAGTTGTTCTAGTGGAACCTCAGTTGGACGTTTTCTAGCTGGGAAGAGGAGACATAGACGATTCATCACCAAACTTCTATAACAAATATTTATGTCGTTTATCGCTTTATTTATTTTACGCATTTATTTATTACTTCTTTTTGTTTATTGTTAGATTGACATCAAGTATTCCGCAGCGCAAACTCGACTATTTGCAAATTCATTTTAAAACGCTAAAGTAGCCAAGGAACCTCATTCACCCCCCCCCCCCCCCCCCCCCCCCCTCCGATTCCAACAAGTGGTAACAGAGCCACTTGGTTTTATTTTTAAACCAAAATTTTTATGGCTAATCTAGCAAATGAGTTTGCTCAAGGTCAATCGACCAATCGACCTCCGCTCTTCACGGGAGATAACTACGGATATTGGAACAATAGAATTTCTCTATATATTCTCCGTAGATTATGACCTATGGAAGATAATTGTAAAAGGTCCACATATTCCTTTGAAGGAAGTTGAGGGAAGGAATGTTCCCAAAGAAATGGACGATTTTACAAGAGCGGATATGATTTTAATTTCTCAAAATGCTAAAGCTATTAACATTTTGCATTGTGCTTTAGATATGAAGGAGTACAACCAGATCTCGATGTGCTCAACCGCAAAGGAAATTTGGGACAAATTGCAAATTTGTCATGAGGGCACAAACCAAGTGAAGGAGACAAAGATAGATCTTCTACAACTTAAATACGAAACATTTGAGATGGAGTCCGGAGAAAACGTTGACTCAATGTTTAGAAGGCTCACTCAAATTATCAATGAGCTTGCCAAACTTGGAGAAAAGTATCCTCCAAAGCAAATATGGAGAAGAGCCCTTAGAGCTTTACCAAAAGAATGGGATGCCAAGAGGACGGCTATCATTGAATCCAACAAAAGTGATAATGCATCATATGATCTTAATGAACTCCATGGAACCTTGGTGACTCATGATCTTGAAGTGTCAACCCGGAAGGGATTAAAAAAGGAAGATAGATCCATAAGAAAGGGGGTAGCCTTGGTCGGGAGGAAAGAACAATCCGATGGTGAAGATGATGAAGAGATGATCTTGTTCACAAGAAAGTTCAAGAAATTCTACAACAAATACAACAAGCCAAAGACCTCCGGTGCCACCAAACATGATCCCAAACAAGATGTAACATGTTATAATTGTCAATATAAAGGTCATTATGCTAATGAATGTCCTGGGATGAAGAATGATGATAAGGGGAAGAAGAAAGATCTAATGGCCACATGGAGTGATAGTGACTCCGATGAAGAAGAAGCAACAAACCTTTTGTTGGGATATGCCCAAGACAAATCATTAGATGATTGTTTCGACATACAATGTTTATGATTTTATGAATGGCAATTCATTATTATATATTATTCTTTTAACTGTGCAATGTGAATAAATATATATGTTAATGTCCTTAGAATAATATTGTATTATTCTTAAACATTGTCCCTAGTCAATTATTATCATGAATCAGGATAATGATAATACATAGAGACTAGTATGTATTGATTGATGAATTGTTCATTGATATGAGATATCAAATCAATACATGGGTACATGTTAGAGAACGATGTACTGGACAGACCCACCATGAGAATGCAACATGGATAGTTATATGAATGTCATATGCAATTCTCATAGTGATAATAATGTATGTAATCCTTACGACTTGTGATCATCAGAGATCCCAACATAAGGAGTTATGTATCTTGATATTGTCAAACGTTACCCGTAACAGGGTAAACTATAAAGGCGACTATTGAATACACTACGAATTATGTAGAGGGATGTCGACTGATCGAGATAGGATTTGTCCCTCCTATATAACAGGAGAAGTGTTTGGCCCTTGATCAAGTGAGAACTAAAATGCATGGCCATGCTCGAATGAGTCGATATGAGATATCGAGCTTATTCGTTTATTCTATTTCTACTTGGGGATCAAGAAATTAAGATTGAATATACGAGTATGACTATTCCATGACTCGTGTTCAATCTAAACACAAAGGACAAAGGGATTAAGTTACATGATTAATATTATCACAAGTTCCTAGGTTATGTCGAGTCATTGACATTCTTGTAATTTGGGTAGCCTTGATGTGTTGCTAGACACCGCTCTTTGCTTGTAACATAAAATGAGATTTTATGTCACTGCCAACATTACAAGATCCTATCGAGTCGCACAAAAGATTAAATCGAGAAGGGAAATTAAATTCATTGGATGAATTAATTAATTAAGAAGAGTCTTAATTAAGTGATTAAAAGGTTTTAATTAAATCATGGGTTTGGGCCCATAAGACTTTAAGAAAGTCTTGAACTTAATTAAGCCCTTTTAATAACTTGGTATAATTAATTGTAGGAGACAATTTTAATATCATTCCACCCAAAACAAAGGAGCTCACGGCCGCCTCTTCCAAAGTAGCTCTCGGTTTTTCATAGCCGAAGAGAGACCAAGGAAATTTTCGTGCCATCTTTCGATTGTGAATCGAGTGTGCTTCTTGTTCCGGTCTAAGAACGAGTCTAGCAACTTGTTCTTAGACTATCCCTTCACCCGATTTGATCGTGTGGATACCGTTGAGGCAAAACTTGATAAGTTTTGCTAGTGACTCGAAGGAGGCGTTGGACGTGGTGCTGCTCCGTGGAATCTGTTCAAACACGCTACAAGGGTGAGACCTTTGATCCTTTATCCGATATGAACACCTATGTATAGATCCGCAGTTTTAGTAATCCATATTTTTTTTAAATTCCGCTGCGTTGTATGCTTCATGGATTACTAACACCTTTGTCTCATGGCCGAAGATGATGCAAATGATGAAGAAGAGGAAAGCGACGATGAGGTACCATCATTTGATGAGTTATTAGATTCCTATAATGAGCTTATTGATGTTCTTGGCAAAACCAAGATGAGTAACAAATTGTTCAAACTTGAGTTAGCCAAGAGAGATGAAGAAAATTATTCATTGAAAAATGAATTAAGTTCTTTGAAGAAATCCTTTTGCAAGTTTAGTGAGAGTAGCTTAAAGTTGGAAGAATTGTTTGGCTTGCAACGATATAGCGTCGATAAAGCCGGACTAGGCTTTTCAAGCAAATCATAAACCTTTTCAAACTTGTTGGCTTAAAGCTAAGCATAATTCCCCTACTTGCACCTATTGTTGTAAGGTTGGTCATGTTATAAATAAATGAAGATTTGTCAAAAATCAATACCAACCAAACAAGAGGTGGAAGTGGATTCCTAAATCCCCAATTGTTACTAACCAACATGGACCCAAAAAACAAATGGCTACCAAAGATCCTCCAATTGTTAACTTGTTTTGTAGGAACAACAAAGAGATGGAGGATGAAGGCACTAGCACCTCAATGGAGGAAATCATCTTATGCACCACAATAGAGGAAGCACGAGGCAAATGACCAATGATATGAAATTACTTATATCATCCAAAGGTAAATTCATTTTGAGCATCATAATAGCATAATTAGCTCTTTTACTTGGTTAATATTCCTTGAATTGAATGTTATAATTATGTGGTGAAATTCAATTACTTTGAAGGTGATGTTGAGAAATTGATTTTCAAGTACATTATTATGATATCATATTTAAGGGGAGCTAATTATATTCTTTTATGCATTTAATAGAGCAATTACACAATTTCATTGGCACAAATTAATTGTGATCAATAAATAATGAAGCTCAATATTTATTGATAGTAAAATCCATTTCCCCTTAGCATGCGCATATTTTTGTGACTATATATTCTCCATATGTTAGAACTCTTGTATAATCACTCGTATATGCCTATATGCTTGAATTTTGCAAATTGAGTATTGGATTGTTAAAATTGGTATAACTTGATTAAATGCTCATATTTGGCTTTGCACAATATGATTGAATTAAATGATATCTTATTATGATAATGAACTTTGTTGCATATTTGTTTAAATGCATGATTTATGCTTAACTCATTATGGTAAAATCTTATTATGTGCCATAAGTTAAATTGAATATGCAATGTGAAAATTAATTAAATGTGCTTAAGCATGCTTTAATTGTTTAGATGCTCTATTTTAGATCATAGAAATATGGCCTAAAAATTTCATACATCTTTATTGTGTAAATGTTTTTGCTCTCATCACATGCTCCTTACTAACTTATCAAATTGTTTATGATGATGCATTGAGCAATTTAATGATTATTGAGCATGAATGCTTGAATTTTTATGGAACATATGCACACGTCGCACATCTATAATTCATTATTGTTTAAAGCCTTAAACGCATGTTTGTCTTCCGTTCAATGATTTAATTTTATGCTTATTATGGCTATTACATGCTTGATGAGGAACATGTGCTAATTGTTAGACTATGGCTTTGGGTCAACATATTTGTGCTATGTTTATTTGAACATTGTGCTTTTTGATTATCACAAAAAGGGGGAGAATTTTGTGATAAAATTGAAGCTTAATTCATGCATGGTTTGAGGGGGGAAGTTATGCATGGTTTGAGGGGAGAGTTTTTATGCTTTACTTGGTAAAACTTGTATGTGCTATGCATTTGTTAAGGGGGAGTCTTATTTACTCATATTTCATGCATATTTCATTTACAAGTTTATCAAGTTTTGTGATCATAAAAAAGGGGGAGATTGTTGAGCCTTAAACGCATTGTTGAGTTCATGGTTTGAGGGGGAAAGTTATACATGGTTTGAGGGGTAGAGTTTTTATGCTTTACTTGGTAAAACTTGTATGTGCTATGCATTTGTTAAGGGGGAGTCTTGTTTACTCATATTTCATGCATATTTCATTTACAAGTTTATCAAGTTTTGTGATCATCAAAAAGGGGGAGATTGTTGAGCCTTAAACGCATTGTTGAGTTTAATGCTTAATTTATCTCTGAATTATTTATGAGTTTTGATGATCAACAAAACTTGCATCGTTATATTAATGTGTGTACTTAGTGTACATGGTTAGATGGTTCTGCAAGGAAATGAGCGGATCTCCCTAGGCGATGGTGATCATCGCCCAGGCGATGGGTGCCAGGCAAGGCATCGCCGCGTCCATCGACACAGGCGATGGCGAAGCATGTGCGCTAAAGAGATCGCCCCAGGCGATGCTGACCATCGCTCTAGGCGATGGCTACCATTCAAGACAACGCCCCGCACATCGACTGAAGCGACGCCGAGGACTCCGCGCATGGCGAGATCGCCCGAGGCAATGAGTAGATCGCCTGAGGCGATGCATGGTTTGTTTGAGGCGATGGGAGTTTCTGATCATTTAAAGATACGACATTATTTTTGGTGAACAATCACCTGAGGCGATCCAGGGAACGCCTTAGGCGATCTGTGCAATATTTCGACCGTTGGTGCACGGCGATGGTGATCACCCGAGGCAATGTTTGAGGCGATCTTGGAGTGATTCAAGCCTTATGTGTAGCAACGGCTAGTAGGAGCATTGAGAGCCTTCTACACTATAAATATGGATGTTTTGGATCAATTTGAAGACAAGAAACAAGAGTATAAACTACAAGAAAGTTGTGTTCAATCAAAATCATTCTAGCATTGCAATTTCATACATTTGTGATGTATTGGAGTTCGTAATTTATTTCTTGTGTGAGAGCTTTTGATTCTTTGTGTTGTTACACCGTGAAGTTGTTATTTGATTTATTGTAAGGTCCTCCAACACTGACGCAAGTTGGAAATTGTATAAGACATCAACAAGTGAAGTTGGTGCAAGGGTGTGGCTATCCTTGGAGCCCTTAAGGCAAAGAAGACTCGTGAAGAGTGAGTGTAACTCGGGAAGAGTTTGTGTGTGGCTATCCTTGGAGCCCTTAAGGCCAAGAAGACTCGTGAAGAGTGTGTTACTCGGGAAGAGTGTGTTTTGGCTAATTTGGAGCCCTTAAGGCCAAGATCAAAGTTGTTCTAGTGGAACCTCGGTTGGATGTTTTCTAGCCGGGAAGAGCAGACGTAGGCGATTCATCGCCGAACTTTTATAACAAATATTTGTGTCGTTTATCACTTTATTTATTTTACATATTTATTTATTACTTCTTTTTCTTTATTGTTCGATTGACATCAAGTCTTCCGCAGCGTAAACTCGACTATTTGCAAATTCATTTTAAAACGCTAAAGTAGCCAATGAACCTCATTCACCACCCCCTCCCTTCTTCGGTTCCAACAGTAGGTTTTGGCATGGAGGGAGGGTTGACGGGCGCCAAACGGTAACATGTATTTTATATACATCTTTGATTATGCATTGAGGTTGCATATACGTATTGGATGTTTGGTGCATAGCATGTATAGTCTTTGTTATACACGAGTGATGATTTTAATGCTTTGCAGCCGTCATTTGAAGCGATGATAGAATACTTGCCGCTGTCATATCGTAGCGAGGAAAGAATATCTGCCGCTAAATGTCGAAGCGATGGTAAATTACGCATGTGGCATTAAATTAAGATTATTCGATGTCGCTGATATGTCGAAGCGAGGGGTATTAGTGTCGCGGTCATGATTAGCGATGTGCATTAAAATACACTGTTATAACAAGACTATCATTGGTGATTAACATGTACTTTGTATACATATTGGATCATGCATTGTGGTTGCAAGTATAGATTGGATGCTTGGTGCATACCCCATGAGTCGTTGTTATATGCGAGTGATGATTTTAATGCTTTGCCGCTGTCATTTGAAGCGATGATAGAATACTTGCCGCTGTCATATCGTAGCGAGGAAAGAATATTTGCCGCTAAATGTTGAAGCGAGGGTAAATGCCGCATGTCACATTTGAAGCGAGGTTGTTCGATGCTGCTGATATGTCGAAGCGAGGGGTATTAGTGCCGCGGACATGACAAGCGAGGTGCATTAAAATACACTGCTATAACAAGGCTAGAGATTGACTAATTCTATGGCGATAGTTCATGTCGCCGGGTATATATGTAGCGATGGTCCATTCCGCTAATTCTATGGCGATGGTTCATGCTGCCGGATACATATAACGATGGTACATTCCGCTAGTTCTATGGTGATGGTTCATGCCGCCGGGTATATATATAGTGACGGTTCATTCCGCTAATTCTATGGTGATGGTTCATGCCGCCGGATACATATAGCGATGGTATATTCCGTTAATTCTATGGCGATGGTTCATACCGCCGGGTATATATAGCGATTGTACATTCCACTAATTCTATGGCGATGGTTCATACCGTCGGATATCTATAGCGATGACTATTCCGCTGATCCTATAGCGAGGGTTTATGCCGCTGATCCTATAGCGAGGGTTTATGCCGCTGATCCTATAGCGATGATTTATGCCGCTGATTCTATAGCGAGGGTTCATGCTACTGATTATTTACGATGTTTCATGCCGCTGATTATATAGCAAGGGCTCATACCACTGTTTTCATAGTTTGGGATTGTGCTGCCTTCGAGCGATGGGTACTGATTTTGTACCTTTATTGGGCAATGGGTACAAGTATGCCGTTATCTTATTAGCGATGAGTTATGTAGAGTACTATTCTATTAGCGTTATTGTGGATGTCATGTATTGAAATATACCGTCACGGGTTGACGATGTTATTGTGGATGTCATGTATTGACATATACCGTCACGGGCTGACGATGTTATTGTGGATGTCATGTATTGATATATACCATCAGAGCTGACGATGTTATTGTGGATGCCATGTATTGACATATACCATCACGGGTTGACGATGATATTGTGGATGTCATGTGTTGACATGTACCGTCATGGGTTGACGATGATATTGTGGATGTCATGTGTTGACATGTACTGTCACAGGATGACGATGACATAGAGGATGTTCTATGTGGACGGATACCGTCGTTACGATGAAAAATGCAGTTAGGTGTATGTATTTAGCCGTATGGTTTGAGTACCAATGGTGGGCATGGTAGTGTCTGAGTCACTAATTGACGAGACCATTATGCCGAGCATGTTTGCTCGATAAATTAAATGAATGCGCCGTACAGGTAATTGTACCGCAGCGCGTGTTTGAGGTAAGTATTTTACGAGTGGTGGTACCTTTGGGTATACTCGTTGGGATGGCAATGGCCAAGTGACTGGTGGTAGGAGTAGTTATTGAGGAAACTACTTGCATTTACCTATGTGACGTATGGTAGACATGGTCACACCCACACATGGAGGTGTGGAATAAATCCTAATGGATTAGGATTGCATTGTGGTTGAGTAAGGACCTCGGGATGTCCGTTGTACTTTGGCATTAGAGGAATGTTGGGTGATGACCCACTACTCTATTGGATGGTACGGTATGGTATACCAGGATGGAACGTATGTTACTTTAGTAGGTTTGGTAAAAACCTAAGGAGACAGCGATCTGCTAGCCAAGTATTGTTGCAGTATTATATTGTGCTTGTAGTAGCCATTATATTACTCGTTGGAAACGAGTTTGGTAAATCGTAGGATGATATGGTGAGGGTTTATGGTGGACTATTGTAGTCACTATGTAGCATGAGGTTTGAGGCAGGAAATACCTCACAAGAACGTTTATACGTTAAATGTTTTGAGGGACTTGTGCTGGGACAACCCAATTTGTTGGGAATACCAACGTGAGTGTCGACAAGTCGTTGTTAGTTCTGGTTGAAAATCCTTGCATATAGAATGCAATGGGGGACACGATCGGAATTGTGGGAGATAGTTAGTGGAGTGACACTACTATATCAATTGTATCTCCTGGAGAGATTTGGAGTATACTGTCATGGAGACAGCTGGTATTGGTCGGGGGTTGATTGTGAATCAGCCATGGTAAGCATTACTAGTATTAGATTGAGTAATGGCTTTATATTTTCAGAAAGACGTACGAGGAGACGTCTCTGGGAATATGCTCGAGATGTGGAGTACTATGGTATTAGTACAGAGCGTCGTTAGAATGGGTATACATTGTGTATATGGATTTCGATTTGGTAATAGTAGCAAGGATGCACTATTCTGAACCAATTGTGTATTTATTGGTTCCGAGATATATTTTGATGTAAATATATCCAGGTTTTCCGAACTGTGGTTCGAGGTTGGAGGGTCATGGGTTCATGACACTTTCCTTGCGAGGAAGGGGGTATTCATATACCTAATGTGAATCTTTGGAAGATTCGATGAGTCGTTTTGTGTGGTGTTGATGTTGGGATCACACCATTAGTTGTTGGTTCGTCAATCAATATTCTCCGCGGGGTGAGAAAAACTGGGGATTGACAGTTGTATTTTTGGGCTTATGGGTATGATTGGAGATACCCGAGCCGAGTGCATTGAGTATGCATGTGGCGTGGTGCTTAGACATGTATACCGGTGTGTGTATACGAATGCCAACTTTTGGTACTTATTGAGCATCGGATTAGTATGCTTGGATGAATAAATCTCTGATGAGAGATTGTGGCATCTTGAGATTGGTAATCTCAACGACACAATGTATTTTGAAGAATAATCGTGAGGTCTGGATTGACTCGCTTGAAGAGGGATTGTCGGGTATTGAGGCCATGCTAATTCATTACTGGGTAATTTGATAGCATCCCTGTGTCAGGATTGTTGAATCCTAGGATAATCGAGGGATGGCCGGGATTCAATATGTAGGGTGTCATTGTTGACACGTATGGTGAGGATGCAATTGATTTTCTTGCATGTTCTCTAGGAGAACTTGAGACCATGTGGAGTCTCGATGGTGTGTTCGGACCGAGATATAATTTCTTGGAACACATGGATGTAGGCATCTTTGGAGATGTGTTTTGTGTTGATCGGTGGCCATGAGTTGCCCGATCCGAGTTGCAAATGATGCAACTACTCCCTCGGCGGAGATGGATTTGGAGAGCGGAGAAACCGGGTTTAGTATAAGTACACTGTGGTGCACTGGTGGTTTCCTTGGTAACGATGTATGTTTTACATCGTAGGCTAAGTTGTAGAGATATCATTGAGGCGATATCTATATTGGAATCAGGAATGATTCATTTGGTTAGCGGTTGGGGTTGACTGACTGCTTTTGGGTGGTTAGCACCGAGGCATGCTGACGTCCTTTTGAGATTGTGATGGTTTGGGAGGTTTACTCCATTCCAGAGAATTGGTGGGTGTCCTCGCAATTGGTGTGTCGTTCATGATCAGACGATGTGGATCAGCTTGGATTGTGTGGTCTTGGCAGTACGTGGAGTACTCCTGTGCATATTTCGAGGATGAAATTTTATTAGTGGGGGATAATTGTGATGCCCGGGAATTATTGGTGAAATCTCGGTGTAGTATTAATCCTTAAAGGATTTTAATGGCGGCAATTATGAATTAATTGCGGTATTGAGACTCCCGAGGATTTTAAATTCGGTATTTGGACTCGTTGGATCCAAGGGTTGAGATTATATTCTCATCGTGGTGATAACCTTGGAATTTGGTTTTTGGTGGGATCTGGGGTCCGGAGTACTTTGTGCTTGAACTGGTAATGAAAATGGAGATTGAGAGGTAATTATTGAACACATATGATTTTTAATGAGTCATGATATATATGTGGGAGACTCGGGATTTTTTAGCATTGGTGCTATATATACCAAGTGGACTCGGTGTTCAATCATTTTGGATCTCATTTCTCTCTCTCTCACCAGCGTCTCCCTTCCCCAAACCCATTTCCCTTCCCCTTTCTCCTTTGAGCATAAATCGATGGAGGCTCGGTTTGGGAGCCGGATTTCTCGAAGATAATAAGGTATTATTCTTCTCCTCGCATTTATCTTCGATTTGGTAGTAGTTTTGTGCTCTTTGGTTAAGGTTTGAGTTGGGTATGAGTTTTTAGATTTTAAGGATTTTTGGGGTGGTATGTTTAAGGAAGTTTTGTGGTATTTATGTTGAGGTTTATTGGTAAAATGGGTGTTGGGTTTGTTTATTTGGGGGTTTTAAACCATAAAACGTCATTTTTAGGTTTCTTCAATGCTCGCCGATCGATCGGCAATAAGGGCCCGATCGATCGCGCGTAATTCCGAAAAATGGAAGATGATGAATAGTGTTGGTGATCGATCGAGCGAGACTACCGATCGATCGCAACGATCAGTCAGCCTCACCAATCGATCGCGCGCAAAGGATTTTTGTTGCCAAAATCTGTTGTGGCTCTCGATCGATCGAGACTCATGTCCGATCGAACGAGAGGCCAATATTTTTGGGAAATTTTGTGTTGATGTTATGGAATCGATGCATGCTTCACCCGGGGTCTTTTAAAATGATTAATCGTCATTGATTGATGATATATTTGGGGATTGTGAACGTGCTTGGGCACGTGGTTTCATGCTCATAAATAATTGTGAATTATTAATTGTGTTTAGCACTTGATTCATGGGGTCACGGGACTAAGGCAAGGTTGATTCAGACTACGGAATTCTAAGGTACGTATAACATACGAGCATAACCTTTTTGTATTATTGCAACTGTGAAATGCATGATATACTGTTAAAACAATAAATTGTTAAGTATTGCAATTTATATAGTGCCGCTATGGAGCGAGCAATAGTTGGGATGTTGTCACTGTGGAGCGAACATCGGTCACGATGCCACTGCTGTTGAGCATGCGAGAGTATGGAATGCCGCCGCTATTGAGCGAGCGATGAAATATGATGTGATAGAACCATGGAACATGGCATGGATACATGTGTTATCTGTAATCATTGGTTGAATGATTTATTCGTACTTAATTATGAAAATGGCATGGTAGGAACGGACATAGTTAATCAATGTGATGATTAACTGGTTTTTGGGAATTTGATGATTTCAGTTATTTTGAAAACAGGAACAGTACAGGGGATCCCGTATGAGGACGACACTATTCAGGTAGCGTCTTTTAAATTCACCGCTTTACATCCTGTAAATTATGTAATGTGATTTTGTGATTATTGGATTGGTGGTATTGGTATGTTCACCCCGCCTGGGGGCTGTCTCTGTTGGGGCAGGTGGAACAGGTACAACGGTAGCTCCGGAGTTGAGATCGAGCTATGGATTGGAGGTGCTTCCAGGATCGAAGTACCAGTGATGGTATTGAGCACATTATATTATACATTAGATACACATGCATTCATTTGATGCTAGCATGTGAGCACTACTATATGTGTATATGGGTTGTATAAAAAAGCAAGGGCCTTTCTCTTTTCTTTCATGTGTTGCATGCAATTAATTAAGGAAATCGCTAAATGAATTGAGAATATGTTAGTGTATTATAAGATGCATACTTAAGGGTTGAGTGGTATGGGGGATTTGAACATTATATGGAATAATGTAAAGAATATTATTGTTGGTACATTATGCTATAGTTGCATGTGGTTTTTCCCCCTGATTACATGATTGTATGCACTTAATACATGGGTTAATACACTAATAGCGGATTAAGGGCTAGGGGTCCTTACAAATACTCCCCTCAAGCTTGGAACACATTTAAAACTCCAAGCTTAGATAGTAAATAAATATGCTGATTTTTTCCAAGAGCCTTCGTGAAGATGTATGCGAGTTGTTCGTTTGTCTGAATATGTGACGTCTTTATCAACTTTTATTGTATTTTTCTCTAATCAAGTGATACGTTCGTGATATACTAGGTTTACAGCTATATGAATTGTTGGTCTGTTGACACAAAACATGGTAACTGGTTCAGACAGATTGATCCCCAAGTTCCTCAGAACTCCAACTATCCAAATAACTTCCCATGTTGTAGTTGTCATCGCCCTATACTCTGCTTCTGCTCATGATCTCGACATTGTACTTTGTTTTTTTGGTTTCCAAGATATCAAAGACTCCCCAAGTTTTATGCAATAATCTGTTACTGATTTTTCTTTTCATGGAACAAGTCCCCCAATCTGCATCACAATAGGCTTTAAGTTCTAGTGTACCATTTAGCAATATCCCTAAGCCTGGTGTAGGCTTTAAATATCTCAATACTCTCAGTGCTGCTTCCATATGAGATTCTTTGGGCTGGTGCATGAACTGACTCAAGTTCTGTACAGCATGACAAATGTCTATGGTTACGTATATAAGTCGCCCAATCAATTCTGGTAAGGAACAGAGTCCTCGAGTAGTTTATCTTGTGACTTGTCCTTCCTTACACCTTCGTCAAATTAATTCGAAGTCAGTCTTAGATTCTTTCCACTGGAGTGTCAATTGGTTTTGCACCTGCTAAGACAACATCAGATACCAACTACAATGTGTACTTTCTATGATTCAAGCAAATTCCACGGCTTGATCGCACAACTTCAATCCCTAAAAAGTATTTTAAGGATCCCAAGTCTTTCACGTGTATTGCATATTGCAATAGGTTTTTAAGAGCCAAAATAGAATCCATATGATTCCAAGTAATCATTATATCATCCACATAAACCATTTACACCGTAGTATAATCACCAATTGATTTAAGAAACAAAGAAAGATCATTCTTTGACTGTTCAAAACCACCCTGCCTCATGGTGTAAGCAAACTTTTGATTCCATTGTCGTGATGCTTGTTTAAGTCAATACAAATATTTGAGTAAACGACACACTTTAAACTCCCCTTAACCTCAAATCCTTGTGGCAATGTCATATAAATATCCTCGTCTAAATCACCTTGTAAAAGGCATTAGCCACATCCATTTGAAATAAAGGCCACTTCAATATTGCTGTTATACTCAGTATCAATCTCACAGTTACAATCTTGGCAACAGGTGAAAAAGTATCATGATAATCAATACTATGCTCTTGTGTATATCATTAACCACAAGCCTAGCCTTAAATCTTTCTATACTTCCATCCTCATTTTAGTTCACCTTATAAACTCATTTATTGCATATGGCTCTCTTTCCGGAGGCAAATCTACTACTTTCCAACTCCCATTTCATTCTAAGGCAGCAGATTCTTGATCCGCGGCTAACTTCCAACGGGAATCAGTGATTGCCTCATGGTCTGTTGTAGGTTCTTCATTCAGATTTGAAGAAATCAAGAGCATTATCAGTCTTTTGATTTTAATGGAGGTTGAGAATTGATTTTATACCAGGGATATGGAATTTTTTATCATTGAAAGACATCTAACTTAGACTGCACGAGATAACCCAAGTGACTCTAGTGCAATCATCGACATTGGCAAGGAAATAATTATCCCCATTATAAGTTTTTATATGAAATGGACCCCAAATTTCCATATGAATGAGTTGAAAATGGAACTTTGACAAAGAATTATTTCGAACAGTAAATGGTTGTTTAACTTGTTTGGATTGTGGACAATTGGGGCAGTGGGACAATTCAAATGAAGTAGGCATGAAACAAAGCAATTTCATTCTAGAAAATGAAATATGTCCAAGTCTTTTATGCCAACTATCATAATCAACAAAGGTTTTATTCAAACATAACTATATTGACAGTAGCAGATCTCTCCAATCAATTCAGGACCAAGAAAGGAAACCTTTGAATAAAATGGAATTAATAATCAAGCTTGATGAGGATCAGAAAAGTGATGATTTGAATAAATTTCAACCAAAACAGGAAGACGATCCTCCAAGAATCAAGCTTGATAAAGGGAATGATTTCAATCAGAACATGGAAGGAAAAATCAATCAAAGCAAAGAAGGAAACCAAAGATTGTCAAAATGGTAACTCATGTCCATGCAGAAGGAAAATATTATACAAGGAATATCTTCAGTTTAGGACATGCAGAAGAAAATCAACATAAGATTCTTTGTACTACAGGCTATGAAATTAGTTTAAATATCTTCATTCTGTAACCTATGTGTTCACGTTGTGTAACATGCAATAAAATTTAAAAGATTCATTTACTCTTCCTACACAATGTCCAATAGGGTTTAAATTTTGTTCATGGTATCAGAGCCTGTTGTGAACACATAGAGGATTTCTAACCCAGTACCACTCCTTCAGAAAGCATTCACAACTTCGTTTTTTTTTTTTCTCTTCTTTTCTCGTTAGCCATGACTACCTTATCCTTAAATGTTGGAAATTTTATTACTCTCAAACTCAACCCAAACAACTATCCCTTGTGGAGAGAACAAGCTTTGGCTCTTGCAGAGAGTCAAGAATTAGTTGGGCACCTTACAAATGAAGAACCCGCACCAAGCAAATTCAAAACTCCAAATCAAATAGCTCAACTGACAGTGAAAACTCCACTCCACAATTGACAGAAGAATTCCTAGCATGGCGCAAATCTAATCGACTTCTCAGAGGATGGATCATTGGCACACTTTCTCAAGAAACACTTGGACTTGTTGTTGGTCTTGACACTGCTCATGCAGTATGGGAGGCTCTAAAAAATGCTTATGCTCAAGATTCCCAAGAACGTGAGTTCACTCTACGACAACAAGTGACTTACCTTCGAAAAGAACATCACACAACAATTTCAGAGCACATTAGCAAATTTAAAAACTTATGCGATAATTTGGCTGCCATTGGGAAGCCTCTTCCAGACCAAGAAAAAGCCTTCTGCCTCCTCACCAGCCTTGGTCCTCACTATGAAATGTTTACAACCACCATGATGAAACCCCCCAGACCAACATACTCAGAATTAGTATCTCAACTACAAAACTTCGATCAACGTCGTAACTGGTTTTCCAATCACACAGATGTACCAGCCCCCAATCTTACTCACCAAATGGCTTTCTATGGCCAACAACAACAGCGTCCTCATTCAAACACTTCTACCTATCGTGGTTCACCACAAAGATTCAACTCCAATGGGCGTGGCTTTCAGGCAAAGCAACAACGAAGTTCTAACAACAACCAACATAGTTTTTCCACAACAAACTCCCAATCCCGTCCACCACCACCAGGAAAACGTCGCATGACACATACTGAAAGAGATAAATACCGAGATGAAAAATGTCAAATTTGTGGGACAAATGGACACATTGCTAAGATCTGTTGGTGGCTACCCCAAAATCCCATTCAACAAGGTGAAATTCCCCAAGCTCTCGCTGCACTTACACTGGATAATACCATCATTGATACAAAATGGACAACAGACACTGAGGCTTCCAATCACATGACAGGTAAGCAAGGTATGTTAACTAACCTTAGACAATACACTGGTCCCGATTCCGTTTTAATTGGGGATGGCACCTCGATGCCTATACTTGCCATTGGTGAATCTAGTATAAAACAAAACCACAATACTTTGCCTTTAAAAAATGTCTTGTTGGTTCCAAATTTAAAAAAAGAATTTACTATCTGTAAGTCAATTAACATCACAATTTCCTGTTAACTGTGAATTCTCTAATGTTGATTTCTGTGTTAAGGAACGGGAAACAGGGAGAGCGATGATAACAGGGAAACGCAAGGGTGATCTCTATGTCCTAACTCCTTCTCCTGAACTGCACTTCTCCCATCGATTCAAGTCTGGAACCACTGATGTTTGGCACCAACGCCTAGGCCATCCTCAATCTTCAGTTGTGCAAATTCTGAAAAACAAGGGACTCATTGATGTCAAAGGATCAACAATAAATCATTCCTTCTGTGATAGTTGTCAATTAGGCAAACTTAGTCGCTTACCTTTCTCTAAATCTGAACACTCTAGTACTAGTATCTTTGAAAAAATTCATTGTGACTTATGGGGTCCTGCCCCTATTTTATCTATTGAAAAATTTTGATATTACGCTTGCTTAGTGGATGATTTTTCTAAATATACTTGGCTTATTCCCTTACGTAACAAATTTGATTTCTTTGATGCGTTTCTAGCATTTGAGCAGTATGTTGCTCGACAATTTGGTAAGCAAATCAAGGTTTTCCATTCCGATGGAGGTGGTGAGTTCATCAACTCTAAACTCTCTACTCATTTTTTCTCCACAGGTATTATTCATCAGGTTTCCGCACCTTATACCCCTGAACAAACCGGTGTGGTTGAACGACGTCACAGGACCATAAGGGAACTAAGGATGACCATGTTGTTTCATAGTGGTGCACCTTTATCCCTATGGATTGAAGCCTTCACCACCGCTGTTTACCTTATGAACCGGCTACCATCTTCCGCTTTGAATTTTCACACACCTTATTACACACTGCATGGCACTCACCCTATGTATTCTCATCTCCGTGTGTTTGACTCGAAGTGTTTTCCCTACACATGGGACACTCGAAAAAATAAATTTGATCCTAAAACTATTCTTTGCACTTTTGTAGGATACAGTGAAAAACATAAAGCTTATAAATGCTTTCATCCATCAAGTAGAAGAATATTCATCTCTCGTCATGTTGTCTTTGATGAGTTAACATATCCTTATAAGGCTACTACTGTGTCCTCTCCAGCAGCTCATCAATCGCATGTCATGAGTATTTTTGATACTTGGCTTCCGCACATGACCAACAACACATCCACTGAAGCTATTTTTTTATCATTCCTTTCCGAACCAACACTTGCCACTACCTACGATATCACCTGATCCCGAGCCACGCATTCCTCTCCCACGATTCCCTGAGCAAAACCACTATACTGACCGTATCACTCCCCTTGCCATACATAATACCACGAACCAAGAACCTCACGATACTCCAACTTGTACCTCCCCTACCCAACCAACTGAAGTTGCTTCACCTGCTACATCTGGTAACACGACCACACCTACAAACCACCCTATGGTCACTCGGTCCAAATTAGGAGTGGTTAGACATAACCCCAAGTATGCGATGCACTTGATCTTAAGTACCACTATCCCACGAGAACCTCACAATGTTAAATATGCCTTAGCCCACCCTGGTTGGAAGGCTGCCATGCATGAAGAACTCACTGCCCTAAAACAAAATTCGACTTGGGTCCTTGTCCCTCGCACACCTGATATGCATGTTATTGGCTCTAAATGGGTGTTTAAATCTAAACTCAAACCAGATGGGTCTTTGGATCGCCTCAAAGCCCGTTTAGTTGCCAAAGGCTATCATCAGATTGATGGAATTGACTATACAAAAACGTTCTCCCCCGTTATCAAGCCTGGAACCATACGCATGATCATTACAGTGGCTCTTGCTCGAGGGTGGACTATTCGTCAATTGGACGTAAAAAATGCATTCTTGCATGGTTTACTTTCTGAGGATATTTTCATGCAACAACTTCCAGGCATGCACGATCCACAACATCCCACGTATGTCTGCAAACTTCAACGTGCTCTTTATGGACTAAAGCAAGCTCCTCCAGCGTGGTTCGATCGATTTAGTGCTTTTCTCATTAAATATGGTTTCTTTTGTAGCTTGGCTGACCCCTCACGTTTTATTCATCATTCGCACCATGGCACATTAGTCCTTCTTCTCTATGTTGATGACATGTTACTCACTGGTTCCACTTCATTGCTTGTTTCTGATTTTATTACATTATTAACAAGTGAGTTTGCAATGAAAGACTTAGGTTCTCTACATCATTTCCTTGGCATTGAAATCATACCAACAGCAAGCGGTCTCCATCTCTCACAATCCCATTATGCGATGACCATCCTTGAACGCTCCAGTATGGTGGATTGTAAGCCTATGAGTACACCTCTCGAATCAAAAACAAAAATGACATCGAGTGCGCTCCCCTTGGACAACCCCAGCTTTTACCGAGGCCTTGTTGGAGCCTTACAGTATCTAACACTCACTCGACCAGATCTCTCTTATAGTGTCAATTATGTTTCTCAATTCATGCAATGTCCTACGTTATCTCATTTCAAAATGGTTCGCCGCATTTTACGTTATGTTAAAGGATCCATTGATCTTGGTTTAAATTTCTCTTCCCATACCACACTTGATCTTTCTGCTTTTTCTGATGCAGATTGGGCTGGATGCCCTACCACTAGGAGATCCACTACTGGTTATTGTACTTTTCTTGGGCGTAATCTTATTTCTTGGTGTGCTAAGAAGCAACACACTATCTCTCGCTCCAGTACAGAAGCAGAGTACCGTGCCATGGCTAACACCGCTGCCGAACTCACATAGTTGTCTTACATCCTCAAGAATCTTCGCCTTAACTTGAACTACCCTCCAACACTTTACTGTGATAACATTAGTGCCCTACATATGACTGTGAATCCCGTCTTTCATGCTCGGAGCAAACATATCGAGTTAGATTACCATTTTGTTCGTGAACGGGTTGCCCGTGGTCTCCTTACTACTCAGCATATTTCGTCTGACAATCAAGTGGCTGATCTTTTCACAAAGCCAATGTCGAAGGCGGCGTTACTTTACTTTCGCACCAAACTTTGCCTCCAACCCCGGAACGTTTACGGGGAGGTATTGATAGTAGCAGATCTCTCCAATCAATTCAGGACCAAGAAAGGAAACCTTTGAATAAAATGGAATTAATAATCAAGCTTGATGAGGATCAGGAAAGTGATGATTTGAATAAATTTCAACCAAAACAGGAAGAAGATCCTCCAAGAATCAAGCTTGATAAAGGGAATGATTTCAATCAGAACATGGAAGGAAAAATCAATCAAAGCAAAGAAGGAAACCAAAGATTGTCAAAATGGTAACTCATGTGCATGCAGAAGGAAAATATTATATAAGGAATGTCTTCAGTTTAGGACATGCAGAAGAAAATCAACATAAGATTCTTTGTACTACAGGCTATGAAATTAGTTTAAATATCTTCATTCTGTAACCTATGTGTTCACGTTGTGTAACATGCAATAAAATTTAAAAGATTCATTTACTCTTCCTAAACAATGTCCAATAGGGTTTAAATTTTGTTCAAACTATGTACACTAAATGGAACTATGTTTCATTGCATTTACAGCAGAAGAAGGTTTTTTGAAATTAAACTTTACAGAGTGTAAATGATACAATACATTAACTTCTTTGCCAATTCACGTTATCTTCCCAGTCACTTGCTCCTGAAATAAACAAAAAGAAAGGTAGAAAATGACAACACAATGATGGTCCTTGGCTAATTTTTAAACGAAAAGCATATTGGATTCAAAAGACGGTACTTGAAGGACATTTCTAGAGATATGCCATCAGAATATCTATATGTGATACTTGAAAATAATTAAGTGGATTACTACTTGATTATAGTAATTATGAAATAATTACGGACTATGTTTGAACTCGGTTCTGAGATGAACCGAGTAGGATATGATTATGTGTTCTTCATGGTTTTATTCAAATAATACGTAGAAGCTTTTTGGAGAAATTTTGAGTGAATTGTAATGGCATGAATTAAATCATTGTCTATGATCATGTGAAATGGGAGAAATAATCTTGTGATTAAAAAGGCATAACTTAAAAATTATTGTACATGTTTATTGGGGCAAGGAGTTAAATCAAGGCTTAAAGCATAGTGAATGTTAACTAGCTTAACATTTAAAATAAGAGGATGAGAAGCATTTGAGCCACAAAACATTATCCGCACACATTACACACTTTTCTCTACAAAAAAGTCCCCAACTCTCCCCTTCATCTTCTACCTACCATTCTTTGAAAGCTTGGATTTTAGCTTGGAACTAGCATCTTGAACTTGATTTGGAGGAGTACAAGGGGTAAGGAACTAAAGTTTGAGTTATGTTTAGTAATTGTTGATAATCTTTCTTTGTTGATGGTATTTGAATTTCAAGCTTGAGATGAGCTTTAATGTTGAGGAATGAGTTGTATTATGGTACTTGGGTACATTGTAGTTGAAATGTTGGAACCATGACATGTGTTGGTGCATTGAGTTGACGATGTGCAGGAAAATGTGAATTTTTCGAAGGAACAGGGCCAACCAATAATTGAGCAAAAAAGCAGCTCCACGATCGATCGTCGAGTTGGTCGCGGTCGATCTCGGAAGGGCAGTAGATTCTCGCGATCGATCGCGAGGTTCAGGCGATCAATCGTGAGTCTCAAATTTTTGAAAAATTACTTCTTGAGGATTTTGAGATGGGATCTAATATGGCTTCTAATATTGAATTGTTGCAATTGTGTAGAGCATTCCCAAGCAGCGGGACATCAAAGAGGATAATCTCTGATTTATCCTTCATTTTGGTGGAAAAATGTACATAGAGAGACGTATGAGCATTGACGGTAAAATGTACTTTGTAATGTTATGTGCATGGGTGATTTTTGTGGAATATTGTGAGTCGGTGTTATATCGAGTGAGAGATATACTACTTGCCGCTGTCATATCAAAGCAAGGTAAAGAATACTTGCCGCTATCGTATCGAAGAGATGGAATATAATACTTGCAGCTAATATGTCGAAGCGATGATTATGTCGATGACATATCGAAGCGAGGGGTATTAGAAATGCGGCTAATATGTCAAAGTGATTGGTATTATAAATGCCGATGTTATGTCGAAGCGAGGGGTATTATATAGTCACTGTTATAACATGACTGTGAATGTTGTACTGCTATGTTTATGTGGATTCATGTTATGACATCGAATAGATTGTAGAGTTGAGGGCATATTTTATAATATAATGATTATGAATATGAGTTGTGGAACAGGGACAACCGAAGAGAGAATGTTAAATGCACTGAATACATGAAGTACTTTTATGCTGGATATTTATGCATTTTACCATATGATTATTATGGTATGAATGTGGATGATTATATGCTCATGTGATGTGGGTTGTTCCTATAGGTATTTTTGGTCAAGGGTACTAAGGCAAGAGATGTCATTGTGAGCTAAGTGAAGGATAGCGCTATCAATCTAGAATAGCAATAGAAACTTTTGTAGAGTACACTACTAATGAGTAGTATGACACTATTAGCAATTACATTCATTTTGTTTGGGGATGTAATTTTAATTATGCATGAATTCGTGATAGCCCTCAATTGCACAATGAAATCGTTGTGAACCTTGTTACTCTGTTAACCAAATGAACTCTAAGTGTATGATTAAAGTGTTTAAGGTAGCGAGGCCTTACATTAGTGCTATCAGAGCAGTGGTTAGATAACCGGGTTAAGTGAAGGGTAGAATTAGTGAACAGTTGGATAAACATTCACTTATTAGCATGTTCATGCATTTTATTCATATTTGAGTATATACGTATTTAATAACATGCTTGATGACATTGATGTACTTGTATTGCTGGTTGATGTGAAGCTTATTTTATGAGTTGATTCTGGATTATTATTGTTAACCACTGCATTACTACATGGCAGCAAGAAATTCTATAAATCCCAATGAGGAGGTGGGGGATGCGATAACGAGTATCGCACGGACTAATCCTCTACCACCACCAGCTGTGGGTCTGGAACCTATTGCACAGCAGCTACTGCCAGGGGATTTGAGTTTGACTCAGTTTTTGGCATTTCAACTGCCACGTTTCGAAGGGACTGAATCGGGGGAAGAAGCTGAAGAGTGGCTTGAACAGATCTTTGTATCAGCACCATGTGCTAAGTCTGCCTGGTTGAGGTTAGATGGGTTCCAATTAGCTAAGAAGTCATCTACATGGTGGAAGACGACAATGATGGAGATGAGAGCACATGGAGTGAGATTGGAGTTTATTCAGAACTCGGTTTTTTAACGATATTCTCAGCTACTGCTAGATAAATGAAATAAGATGAATTTACCAACTTAAGGCAGGGCATTATGACCGTTTCTGATTATGCCCTACAATACTCGTCATTGTTGAGGTATGTATCTCATATTGCCACCAATGGCCATGCGAAGATGAGGCATTTCCTGAAGGGCTTGAGGCCAGAATTGTTTGATAGGGTTCTTTCTAAAAACCCCAGTTTGTTTGATGATGTTCTGACATGAGCTGAACTAGTAGAAATTAGAGTGGGTGCATACAAAGATTTGGTACCACCACCAGCACCACTACAAAGACCAGATATGAATTTGAAACCAAGAGGTGACCAGTTTAAGTTACGAGGGAGCTCATCAGCTTCTCGATTCAGCAGTCGACGGTCTGATTACCGCCATGTGGGAGATCACAAAAGTAATGCTCAATCCAACAAGGGACTGGCGCAAGCAAATAGGACCGGAGAAATAAAATGTTACCATTGTGGCAGACCATACCTAATGAGGGAGTGCTGCTTGTTATGAATGTGGCAAAATGGGTCACATTGCTCGGAATTGTCCTAATCGTGGGGGACAGCTAGACTTCAGAGATAGTAAAGGGAAATTTACTGATAGGGCGGTGCAACAGAGGCAGCAGTTCATGCCTCGATATTCGGGGGGTCAGACATTAGAACCGCCTCAGGGTCAAGTCTTTGCTTTGACTAGGGAACAGGCTCAGGCAACTCCATAAGAGGTTATGCGAGTAAGTGTTATTTATTTACTTACCCCGCTTTTATTTTGATAGATACTGGTGCCTCCCACTTTTTTATTTCTACGAAATTTGTTGAAAAGTATCATATGTGGCCATCTCCATTACCCATACATCTTCTTGTCTCGACACCCACTAGAAGGAATGTGAGCACTACCCGAGTATTATCTGATTGCCTCATTTATTTTGAGGGCAAAAACCTGAGAACAGATTTGATTGACTGTATTGTGGGTATTGATGTATTGAGCCGATATCAGGCAGTTGTGGATTGTCGTCAGATGACAGTTCGTTTCATGTCTGATCAGGGGAGTCAGTGGACGTTTTACGGGTGCGGATCTCGCCCGAATATTCTGTTGATATCTGCTATTAGAATGTCACGGTTATTGAAACTTGGACATGCGGGTTATCTGATATATGCTATCGATGTTGCGGAAAAGAAGAAAGATGTGAGAATATAAGAGATACTTGTAGTCGCTGAGTTTGCTGATGTATTTCCGGAAGAAATTCCAGGCTTTCCACTGAGTTGGGAAGTTTAATTCGAAATTGAATTATTGCCAGGCATGTCCCTATTTCTCGTGCCCCCTATAGAACGACACCGGTGGAGTTAAGACAACTGAAGGTTCAGTTGCAGGAACTCCTTGACAAGGGATACATACGTCCCAGTGTATGATCTTGGGGTGCGCCGATTTTATTTGTAAAGAAGAAGGATGGATCGATGCGTTTGTGCATCGATTATAGACAGCTGAACAAAGTGACAATAAAGAGTAAGTACCCTCTTCCATGAATTGACGGCCTGTTTGATCAGTTGCAGGGAATAATGATTTATTCAAAGATTGATTTGAGGTCGGGTTATCGTCAAATACGAGTTATAGAAGAGGACGTTCAGAAGACAGCATTTCGGACTCGTTATGGACATTATGAATTCTTGATATGTCGTTCGGAGTAACGAATGGCCCAGCTGTCTTTATGAGTTTGATGAATCAAGTGTTCCAGCCATATCTTGATCGGTTTGTTATAGTATTCATTGATGATATCCTGATCTATTCCAGGAGCGAAGAAGAGCATGTGAGACACCTACATGTAGTACTTCAGATTCTTATAGATAACCAATTGTTTGTCAAACTCAGCAAGTGTGAGTTCTAGTTGGATAGCGTAGTGTTTTCAGGCCATGTAATCTCTAGGAATGAGGTATCAGTCGATCCCAGGAAAGTCGAAGTAGTGATGGAGTGGTTTGCACCTACCTCTGTACCCGAGAGTTGAAGTTTTCTGGGCCTGGTAGGGTATTATCAACGTTTTGTCGAATGGTTTTTGAAGATTGCTAAGTTGTTGACATTGTTGACACAGAAAGGAGTACCGTTCTATTGGTCTGAGGCTTGTGAGCAGAGTTTTCAAGAACTGAAACATTAGTTCACGACTGTACCTATTTTAGTGATGAACTGAAACATTAGTTCACGACTGTACCTATTTTAGTGATTCCCACAGAGAATGAGAGGTGTGTCCTTTATACTGATGCATCACTACAAGGCTTGCGCTGCGCGTTGATGCAGGATAAGCATGTAGTAGCCTATGCTTCGAGACAGCTGAAACCACATGAGACTAGATATACAATTCATGATTTAGAATTGGCGGCCATTATCTTTGCACTGAAGATTTGGCGACATTACTTGTATGGCACGTCGTTTACAATATTTACGTATCATAAGAGCCTGAAGTTTTTATTTACTCAGGCAGAGTTGAAAATGAGACAAAGGAGATGGATGGACATATTGAAGGACTATGATTGTGAGATAGAATACCATCCAGGCCTGACTAGCCTGACTACTGATGCCTTGAGTCGAAAGGTGAAGTAGACTGTTGAAGATGTCATTCATTTGTCGGCCTTGATGACTTCCTACTTCCAGTTGGGGTACGATTTTGATGCGTCTACATCACCTGTACTTGTGTCTACATTATTAGCGGAGCCTGATAGTTTTGAGAACATCAGAGTAGCTCAAAAGGCAGACAATGAAATACAAAGATTGGTAGCACTGGTCTCTCAAGGACAGCCATCGAGATTCGGGATGGCTGATGATGGCACCTTAAGGCTTGGTGATCATTGGGTAGTCCCTGGTACATCCGGATTACGCTAAGAAATTTTACAAAGAGCTCATAGCAGTTAATTCAGTATCCATCCAGGTGGTAAGAAGATGTATAAAGACCTGTGTGACCAATTTTGGTGGTAGTAGATGAAGCGAGATGTATTATCATTTGTAAAAAGATGTTTGATCTGTCAGCAGGTGAAAGCGGAGAAGTAGAGGCCATGAGGTGTTGAAGAGTTTGAAGTGCCTAAATGGAAGCGGGAACATATATCTATGGATGTTGTAACTCATTGGCCAAGGACTGCTTTAGGATTTGATGTCATTTGGGTGATAGTGGACTGACTGACTAAAATAGCTCACTCTATACCTTACAGAGTATGGCTTTCTCGTACTTGAGGATGACCCAGCTGTACGTTCATGATGTAGTGAGGTTGCACGGGATCCTAGTTTCCGTTGTATCTGATCGAGATCCGAGATTTATTCTCACTTCTGTGAAGATCTACAGTCAGCTTTGGGGACTGAAGTAAGGTTGAGTACGACATATTATCCTCAGATAGATGGTCAGACACAGCGTGTTATACAAATGCTCTAAGATATGTTGAAAGCTTGTGTGTTGGAGTTTGACACTATGCGGCAGGATTCAATAGCCTTGGTGGAGTTTTCGTACAATAATAGCTATAAGACGAGCATTCAGATGGCTCCATTTGAAGCCTTATATGGTCGACGTTTTAGATCTCCACTGTGCTGGGATGACGTAGATCGTAAGTCAATCGGAGGGCCAGAGTTAATCCGGGAGATGGAGGAGAAAGTTAAGGTTACGGCTGAGAATGAAAGTAGCCCAAGATAGACAGACAGCTTATGCTAATAAACGTCGACGACCATTAGAATTTTAGTTGGGTGACAAAGTATTCTTGAAAATCTCACCTTTCAGGGGTGTTTTTGGGATGCGAGGAAATTTGTCACCGATGTATGTCGGCCCCTATGAGATCTTGCAGCATATTGGCACATTGGCTTACTGCCTAGCCTTGCCACCGTCGCTATCTGGCATCCACGATGTGTTTCATATGTCGATGTTAAGAAAGTATGAACCAGATCCGTTGCATATTTTACAGCCATAAGAAGTGCAGTTAGACTCTGATGTGTCGTATGTAGAACGACCGGTTAGAATTGTGGATCGAGCAGATCGCGGATTTCAAAATAAAGTGATACCGATGGTTAAAGTTCAATGGGATCGTAGAAGCCACGTGGGAGACGGAGCGACATATGATGCAACACTATTCGGAGCTATTTTCTGGTATGTAAATTTTGAGTTTTGATGATGAAATATTGGTGAGTTATACAATTTCGAGGTCATAATTCATTTAGTAGGGGAAAAATGTGATACTCGAAAATATTAAGTGAATTACTACTTGATTATACTAATTACAAAATACTTACGGACTATGTTTGAAGTCGATTTTAAGATTAACCGAGTATGATATGATTATGTGTTATTCATGGTTTTATTCAAATAATATGTAGAAGCTTTTTGGAGAAATTTTGAGTGAATTGTAATGGCATGAATTAAATCATTGTCCATGATCATGTGAAATGGGAAAATTAATCTTGTGATTAAAAAAGGCATAACTTACAAATTATTGTACATGTTTATTGGGGCAAGGAGTTAAATCAAGGCTTAACGCATAGTGAATGTTAACTAGCTTAACATTTAAAATAAGAGGATGAGAAACATTTGAGCTACAAAACGTTATCTGCACACACTACACACTTTTTCACACACTTTTCTCTACAAAAAAAGTCCCCAACTCTTCCCTTCCTCTTTTACCTTCCATTATTCGAAAGCTTGGATTTTAGCTTGGAACTAACATCTTGAACTTTATTTGGAGGAGTACAAGGGGTAAGGAACTAAAGTTTGAGTTATGTGAAGTAATTGTTAATAATCTTTCTTTGTTGATGGTATTTGAATTTCAAGCTTGAGATGAGCTTTAATGTTGAAGAATGAGTTGTATTATGGTACTTGGGTACATTGCAGTTGATATGTTTGAAACATAACATGTGTTGGTGCATTGAGTTGATGTTGTGCAGGAAAATGTGAATTGTTCGAAGGAACAGGGCTCCGCAATCGATCGTCAACCTGTGTGTCGATCGCATGAAGCCAACCAATAATTGGGCGAAAAATCAGCTCCGCGGTCGATCACCGAGTTGGTCGCTATCGATCTCGGAAGGGCAGTAGATTCTCGCGATAGATCGCGAGGTTCAGACGATCGGTCGCGAGTCTCAAATTTTTGAAAAATTATTATATCTTGAGGATTTTGAGATGGGATCTGATATGCCTTCTAATATTGAATTGTTGCAATTGTGTAGAGCCTTCCCAAGCAGCTGGATATCGAAGAGGATAATCTCTGATTTATCCTTCATTTTGGTGGGAAAAGGTACGTAGAGAGACGTACGAGCATTGACAGTAAAATGTACTTTGTAATGTTATTTGATGCGCATGTTGATGCATGGGTGATTTTTGTGGAATATTGTGAGTCGTTATATCGAGTGAGGGATATACTAGTTGTCGCTGTCATATCGAATCGAGGTAAAGAGTACTTGCCGCTGTCGTATCCAAGATATGGAATATAATACTTGCCGCTAATATGTCAAAGCGATGATTATGCCGCTGCCATATTGAAGCGATGGGTATTATGAATGCCACTGATATGTCGAAGCGAGGGGTTTTATAAATATCGCTATTATGTCGAAAATCATTGATCGTCGAACTAAAGTGAATTCGAAATTCTTAAAAAAAAAACACAAATCAAAGAACAATTAGCTTCGATCTGAAATGAACGTGGATCTCAACCTCAAACCTAGCTCTTTTACACCGTAGGAATTTGGTGAGAAAATAATATCACATTTCTGGAAAAGTATGCAAAATGAACACAAACTAACTCCTACGGTTATAACTATCAAACACGACTTTGAGAGAAAACGTAATGTTAAATCTTAATAGAATCAAATATAACTGACCATGGATCAATAGAAATTATATTACTGTGGTTAGATTTGTCCTTCATGCCAAAGGATTCCGTTCGAACCATGTTCCCATAACAAACAAATGCACCAAAATAGAGTTGTCATAACCCAAGTTTTCTACGAAATATTATGAATTGCGGAAAGCACTCATCAATTTATGGCCATAAAGTCATTTATTACGTCATTTGGGAGAGACACGATTTCGAGTCTCGGATAAAATGTTAGTCCCTCCCTTAAAATTAAAAAAAAAACAAAAAAATCTATTCTTAAGTTGAAATGTTCGTGACCATTTCAAAATCTTCTACTCTATAATATTTACAAGTCTTGATTCCAAGCTCACGGTAAATCTATTCTTAAGTTGAAATCTATAAAAACCGTTTCGGAGTTAGCAATCATCCAAATATATTTAATAAATTTCATTTAAAATTGGAAGAAAAAAAAAGGGCGTTTAAAGTGACTTTATACATGAATATTTTTATTCTGTTGAATGTTTTTTACGGATTTTTTGATGTTATTCTAGGAATAATTTGTGAATATTTTATTTGAAATATTCTCTCATAACACTCTTAAAATAAAATCAAATATAACTTTTTTAAAAAAAAATTGCATGTCTGGCAACATATGTACTATACAGGTTCGGCATTTATTAAATTTCACTATAATATTGACTTTTTAAATATTAAAAACAAAGAATTTAAATAACTTAAAAGATTAAATGGCTGCAATAAGACGACGTTTGGAATCAATAACCCCCGCCGACTATCAAAGCACCGCCTTACAACCAATCACTGTCATCCACGTATCAACCATAATATCAAATTTGATAAAGTCCAGCAAAAATATCAATACACGTAAGGACCATTCTCTGCTCTGCCGTTGGCCACGTCACCATAATTATTAATTTTCAGCCGTAGATTCTTTTCCAGGAAAGCCCGTGGACGCCAAAATTCGCAAAAGGTATTTATATATTTAAGAAGTTGGGAGTTTTTTCGTATTCTGTTCAGCTTCTTGTTTTTTGGCATCTGAATATTCAATCGCCGGAGAGAGGAAGCTCCGTGTCAGCTCGGTGAATTTGGATTGGAGGAGTTCTTTTTCTGTTGCTGAGGTATCTGCTTTAAATGTTGATGTTTTGAAATTTAATGTACATGTAGAAATGCTTTCTGATTTTTTGAAGTCGTTTTCCATGATTTATGGAAGTTGATGGATTTTTAAATCTGTTTTTGAATTTTATTGTTTTTTTAACTATGTTTTGTCTCTCCTTCTGGCGGTTTCACTGCTTAGTTTAGATTGTCTGATTAGCTAATGTGAAAAACTGGGTAACGTTTTTTTTTTTTTTACATATGATTAAGCATTGAAAAGTTGTTGAAATGTTCTGATGGTAGATTATCCAGCGTCTGCATGCGCTAGAAGCAATGTATTTTACAGAAAATTTAGCTTTTTAGACGAATTAATCTTAAGAACTTACGATCAGTTAATAGTAACAACATTGACGCCGCCACAAAATTAACTGTAATTTGGATTTTCAGACGCATCGGAGAATATCTTGGAGTGTGTATGATGTTTATAATGCAATTTACAGTGATGTATTTGACTTTATTGGCTTTTGATTATTTGCGGTATTGGTTAACTTCATGTAGTTTACCGTTTATATAGAATATATAACTTTGGTACTATTAGTGTATGCTACAGGATTTGAGTACCCAGGGCTTATCTTATTTAGAAGTAAACTTTTTTGGATCATACAACTTTGGCATGGGAGTTGTGACTGTTCCTAGTTCTGCTGCAAGAACTCCGTTTGGATTGAACTCAAGAATTTCATCTCGTATAGCTGTATTGAGAAGGCCGGTTATAGTCTCTTTCAAAACTGACAGAAGTAAACATACAGCTTTAATTGCGCCGCCGAAATCTGTGTCTTTACCTGTTGAGACTGATAAAGGAAATGAAAAAAGTTTAACAAAGGGGAAAAGACATCCGGAAAGAGTGCATACTGTGTCACTTGATGAAGCCTCTTCAAGCATATTAGAGTTGGATTACAATGAAGCTGCAGCTAAATTAGAAAATATATTCAAACGAAGCCATGGGACAGCTTTATCTGATAATGAAGTTAAAGATCATGTGGCTAAAAGAAGGCGAGAAGCTTTGGAGGAGGCGGAGGAGACAAAAACAGTGGACAGGTTCATTAGAAGTCTTAGGAAGAAAGATAAGAGATTGAGTCTTGAGAAGAGGATTGCATTGTTGATAAATAAGAAAGAAAGTGAAAGTCTTGGGTCCTCTCAGAAAATGAAACATGGTAGAAGTTATGGACATGAGAAGATCGATAGGCTTGTGAGGGACTATTCATCTTCCACCGACTTGGTCAGCTTAGATTGGAAGAAAATGCAGATTCCTCCGGTTCTTTCTTCATCTGAACATAGTTGGCTGTTTAAGCTGATGCAACCGATGAAGGTGAGCAAGTTAATTAACTTTCTCCTTAGAAGTAAGTGTAATTTGTATGGTGAAGTTGAACATACGAGAAAAAGGGGAAATGTATTCCCTTTTTGGGTGTTTTTCTGTCTGTGTATCAACATCTAGCTTTGGTTGTTGACATTCAGGGAATCCTCCAAGTAAAGGAAACTTTACAAAATGATTTAGGAAGAGATGTAAGGGACGAAGAATTAGCAGAAGCTATAAATCTGGATGCAACTCATATGCGAAAACAGTTGGGAGTCGGTCATGCTGCCAGAAGCAAGTTGATCAAGGTAATATGTTCTAATGAATATGTTTGGGTGTCTCTTGGTTTCAATTTCGAATCCTCAGTGTCATTTAACAGAAGAAAATTGGCATTTTTTTCTTTGAGTGACCTGGATTTGTATAATATTTGTTTGTGAATCTAGCATGTGATCTCATTAGCTTTGCCTTGTTAGTAGAAACATTGATGGTCCCGGTCCTAGACCCCTTCCTGCATTATAAATTAAAATTTTGCATGGAGTTACCAATTTCAGGAAAAAATTGTAACCGAATTCAAATGTTTTTTGATTGCAGCATAACCTCCGGTTGGTTTTATTTGTTATGAACAAATATTTTCAAGACATTGCAAATGGCTCAAGATTCCAAGACCTTTGTCAGGCTGGAGTGAAGGGTCTTATGACAGGCATTGATCGCTTTGAGCCAAAAAGGAAGTTCCGTCTCTCAACATATGGCCTCTTTTGGATCAGACATGCCATTATCCGTTCTATGACACTTTCAAGCTTCACAAAGGTCTCGTTTGGCCTTGAGTCGGTAAGCTGCTTGTATCAAAGTCATATTCTTTATCTTGCAACAAAACTGTAATTAAGCGTGAACTATTATCTGATGTAGATTAGAGCAGAAATCCAGAAGGCAAAGCAAGAGTTATTGTTTGAGCTTCAGAGATTGCCAACAGAAGAAGAAATCATAGACAGAGTCGGTCTAACTCCCGAAAGGTACCGTGAAGTGATGAGAGTGGCAAAGCCTATTTATTCTCTGAACGCACGCAATGGGGTAACTCAAGAAGAATTGATCAATGGTATTGAAGATGGTATTGAAGGGTATAAAAGAAATCAACCTGCACTTCTCAGGCTTGCTCTCGATGATGTGGTAAATTAACCCTAGTCATCTTCTATAATGCATGCAGTATATAATTGGTTACTCCCTCTGGGGCGAATCTAAGCCAAAATTAAGGATATATATATAAAATCTTTTACTTAATTTTAATTTATAACACAAAAGGGAAAGGGGAAAGTAATTTATAACACAAAAGGGAAGGGTTAACAAAATAAGAAAGGAAGAACTCAGCAGACTCGAACTCTTCGGGTTTAACAGATTAAACTGCCCAGCAAGGGACGGTGTTCAGAAACGTTGTGGTAAAAAACATATAATATTTGAGATTACATTAGCCCCTGCTCCCTCACATCCATACCTTGATTTAACTCACCTTTTTTGTGTGGGACGTTCCCAAATAGTTTCTCATTTCCTTACTGTCACATTCTTTTCTGAAACTGCTCCTTTACTTAACTGAAATATTTTGATATATATCTCGACACGGCCAATGACAATTTCGTAAAGATTGTATTTGGCTTATAGAATTTGATTTGGAGGTATGAATTGGACACTAAACAACAAATATATGTGGTTTCATTGGTTTAAATTTTTTGCTGCAATTAGTGTTGCATCTTCTACCATATTTATTGGATGAGTCTTAATGCAAGGTCCTCAGTAGGTATGTTACCGAACTGGATTGGATCGATTTCGGAATGGATTGAAAAGGTTCCAAATTATGGAATAATGAAATCATAGCAATCCTGTAGGTTACCGGATTGAATCTACAAGATTGTGAGTGTAATCCAATCCGAAACCGACCGATTAGATCTACCAGATTGTGAGTGTAATCCAATCCGAAACCGACCGATTGGATCTACCAGGTTGTGAGTGTAATCCAATCCAAAACCGAAACTGTATTGAACCAGATCTGAACCAGATCGGAACTGAATTGGAGTCATTTTTTCAATCATAATGTATCTAAAGAATTTATTTATGAAACAAGAGTACTAAAATTTTATTTATATTATTTATCCGGATTCAACCGAACCGGATTAAATGGTTCCAGATCCGTTTTCAAGATGCCAGAATTGGTTCAATCCAGATCCAATTTAATTGGTTTCGGATTAACTGGACTGGATTCACGTATACGTAATTATACTTGCTATGCTATTATTGCAAATGGGTCAAACAAGATATGCTCTCTCGTATTATGTGCATGGTGAATTTTTCATATGTCGTAGTCGAATTGCATAATGGTTTCTAGTCCAGTTCACTTCACCAATCTGCCATGTTCTTGTTTTTTGACAGCTTGATTCTTTAAAACCAAAGGAGAGTTTGGTAATTAGACAACGTTACGGCCTCGATGGTAGAAGAGATAGAACACTTGGAGAAATCGCAGGAAACTTGAATATTTCAAGAGAAATGGTCAAGAAACATGAAGTAAAGGCCCTCATGAAGCTCAAGCATCCAACTCGAGTCGATTATCTTCGGCGTTACATTTTCAAATGATCCCACTGGACCTCTAGCAAATACAATTTTCACAGCAAAGTTGATAATTCTTGTGTGCATATAATCTTCAACATGGTTTAACAACAATACATGAAGGTATATCTATAGATAAATAGAAAGATGTCACAATTTTTGTCTCTTCTCTCTTTTTACAACGTGTAATAATCGATAATAAACAGTTTTTATTCTTCAATAATAGAGTTTTATGATGAGAGGAGGGGTGGATTTCTCTAGATATGGGAACGCCAATGGTTAAAAGGAGTAAATAATAGTAAATATAGCTCCCGAACGGTAATGGGGACAAGTCAGCCAAAAAGGGCAAATATTCCAGAAAACTAAAGGAATAATTTAGTGAACACTTCCTCAAATTTTAGTAGTTTACTAATCTTTTCCTCAAGGTAAAATGAAAAGGTGTACTGGAAATACTAACTGCTATTTGCATGTGAAATGAATTAAAAAGACCATTTTATCGTTTGTAATCCTTATTTAGCATTTCGACATATTTACACCATAAGTTTAGATAAATTAGAGTAAAATCTTAAAACTTGGCAGAAATAATTATATTCTGATAAAAAAATACAGGTAGAAATTTGAGTTTGTTTTATCACCTTAATAGGATAACTATCCTTATTTACCCTTTTTTTAACGGGATACATCGGTTGATGATAATCTTGTCGCACCCATATTATGTCCGCACCAAACAGTCACTAATGCAGAAGAAAGCATTATGAAAAATGTGTTAGAAGTTTAACATGAATACTAAATCGATTTTCAATGTACCTAAACATATGACACACAAATCGAATATGCGGAAATAAAAGTTCAAGATCAGTACCTCCAGCCATTGATATGCAGTTTGATCCAGACAGATCTGAAGAACTGAGTCGCGATAGGGCGCTTCTAAACCTTAGACAATTCTAATAGATGGTGTATTTTATGAAGTGAATTGATTGGCTTAGGGACCTCCCGCAGTGTCCTTTATATATAAGTCTTGCCATCAAAGACTTAGAGTTTGACACAGTTACTCCACTTAAAGATAGTGAGTGGTATCCAGATAGTGCGCAATCTTCTGGATTAAATATTCTTGATATTATCTTAATAATATATTAACCAAATAATATTAATTATTAACATTCTCCCACTTGATTAATATATTCACAAACTGAATAATCAAAAATACATCATCATATCAAGAAACAAATACACGAATCATGGCGATGTGTCCTCTTATATTGAGTAGTATCTTCCATGTATCACGATGTATTATGCCTCTTAAACCCAAATACGGTAACCTTACCGAATGAATAAACCAATGCTTATTCTAGGTCCAACTTAAGTAATATTTCCCAAATAACTGAATATATACACAATTGAATAAGAGAAATATCATAACCGATAGAGTTTCATTAAATATACAAAAAATGTACGTACTATGAAATCACATAATGGAACCAAGTCTCATTCTAACCACATGATCCTTAAACCCCTTAGGTGGCATGCCTTTTATTAAGGATCGACAATCATCAATTCAGTACGCACGTGTTTAATAACCAATTTATTGTTTTTAACACGCTCCCAAATGGTTAAATACTTAAATGTCGATGTGTTTACTTCGACTTTCACTTTTATTATTTAGCCTTAAAAACTGTAGATGAATTGTCACTATATAACCTAATGGCCAAGATATAAAATCCATAATTCTAAGCCCATATATGAAACTCTTCAACCATACACCATGTGAAGATGCTTCAAAACAAGCAACGAACTTGACTGGCAAACATAAATATGTATCCAAATGTTGATTTAGCAAATCAACGCAACCGGCAAAGTCTGAATTGGAGTAGCCAATACCTCCAAATTATCAGTTCGTTTATACATAAGCATGCAATCCTTAATACCCTTAAGGTACTTTGTAACATTCTTTGCAGCTTTCCAAAACACAATACACATATTACTCTGATATATTCCAAACTTTCTCACAACAAATGCAGTATCAGGTCTAATACAGACTTGAGCATATTTGATGTCCGGGGATTAATGGTGTTAATCCCGGTGTGGTATTAATCCTTGATGGATTTTTAACTGTGGCAATTAGGAATTAATTGCGGTGTTGGGTCTCCCGAGGTTGTTAAATCGGGCATTTGAAATCGTTGGATCCAAAGGTTGAGATTGTATTCTCATTTTGGTGGAAAACCTTTGAGTTGGGTTTTTAGTGGGACTTGGAGTCCGGGGTGCCTTATGTTGGGGCCTGTATGGGGATTTGATGTTGGAGAGAGAGTTTTTGAAAACAGATGATTTTTAATGAATCATGATGTATTGGTGGAGGTATTGGTATTTTGGGGCATTTTTGCTATATATACCAGTTGTACTCGGGATTCCGTCATTCGGAATCCATTCCTCTCCTCTCCTCTCCCTCACGCCACTCTCTCACCCAAACCCTTCCCCTTTCCCTTTGATGGGCAAAATCGATGGAGGCTCGTCCTAGGAGCCGTATTTCTCGAAGATAAGTTGGTAAGTTTCTTCCCCTCGTCATTGTCTTCGATTTGTGTGATATGGTGTGTTATAGGTTGAGCTTTTGGGTTGGATTTGTGTTTGGGGGTTTTGGGTTAAAATCTAAAATGTTGATTTTAGTGTTTTTATGGAGTTTAAATGTTGTATTTGAGGTGTTGGTGGTGTATGGGGTGTTGGTTTTGAGTTTGGGTGTCAAAAACACCATGGAAGCTCGAATTTTTCAGAAAATCGCAGGTGGCGATCGATCGCCGAGGGGTAGCGATTGATCGCGACGAGCAGTCCAATTTTTGAAGGCGATGAACAGTGCTGGCGATCGATCGCGAGGTCTCGGCGATCGATCGCGAGCGGGTTGGTGATCGATCGTGAGAGGGCACTAGTTGGCCACTGGAGTGTGGCGATCGATCGCGATAAAGGTGGCGATCGATCGCCACCCGAAGGAATTTGTTTTTTTGAAATTTTTGGAAAATGTCGGGATTTTGGAACCGAGGTTTAAAGGGGCCGTTTTCGGGGTAATGTCTACATTCCAATGGGAATGCTATACTTTTAAAATAGATTGGTTGAGGCCAAAGTTTAATAAATTCCCGGTTGAATTCTTGGTTATCTTTTAAACTTGCTAAACGGTATATTTTGGGTATTATGCATGCTTAGCCGGGGGGCTTTTATTTGGTAATCGTCATGGATTGACGATATGATTGGGAGCTATGAACGTGCTTGGGTACGTGGTTGCATGCTTATGTTTGATTGTGAATTATTTGTGTTTTAGCACATACTTCTTGAGGAATGGGACTCAAGCAAGGTTTGGCTTGGACTGCGGAGACTTAAGGTACGTATGACGTACGAGCATGGCCCTTTATTGTAATTGTAATTGTGAGTGCATGGTACACTTTATTACAATAAATGTATATTGAATTGCATGGTTTATGGTAATCACTATGAATGGACACATATACATTGGGAATTATATGGTGCCGCTTTTGAGCGAGCAATGATTGAGATGTTGTCGCCTTTGAGCGAACATCAATTGTGACGCCACTGCTGTTGAGCATGCGTGAGAATGAAATGCCGCTAGAGTAGAGCGAGCAATGAGATAGAACTATGGAACCATAAATGAGATAAATGGGATAAACATGATCATTTCTTAATGATTTGATATTATAGTTGTGATATCGATATATATCATATGGATTCGTTAATCAATGTAATGATTAACTGGCATTTGGGAATTTGATGATTTCGGTTGTTTTGATAATAGGGACAGTACAGAGAATCCCGGATGAGGATGATACCATCCAGGGAGTATATTTTGTATTTCATAAGCATTTACATTGTTGTAAATTATGAATTGTATTATTATGACTGTTGGATTTGAGATATTGGTATGCTCACCCCATGTGGGGGTTGTCTCTGTTGGGACAGGTTATTAGGTACATCGATGGCTTGGAGTTGAGCTCGAGCTGTAGATTTGAGGTGCTTCCAGGATCGAGGTACCAGCGACGGTATTGAGTATGATACTTTATACATTAGATACACGCCTACTTATTTGATGCTCGAATGTGAGCAGTATTATGTGTATATGGAATGTATAAAGAAGGCAAGGGCCTTTCTCTCTTCATTTGTGTTGTGTGCAATTAATTATGAACTGCAAAATGAATTGAGAGCATGTTAGTGTATGTTTAAAGGTGCATCATATGTTTTATGGAATATGTTGGGAAAGTATAGCCATTATACGATTAATGTAAAGGAATTTTATAGACGGTATTCATGCTAGAGTTGCATGTAATCACTTTCCCCTTTAATAACATGATCGTATGCACTAAGTACGGGGGTTAATACACTAATAACGGGTTAAGGGCACGGGGTCCTTACATTAGTGGTATCAGAGCAGTGGTTAGCTCTTCGGGACTGTTGGAGGCCTGGAACATGCTGATAGGGATGAGTAGCACATATATATGCATGATAGTAGTTAGTGTTGTGTGACACAACTATTTTGCTTATGTGCATTTGTGATATGTGATCATAGTAAAACAATTATATGCCATGACATCTATAGAATCATAATGTAATCTGTTGATTATGATTGTGAGTTGTGACACAGGGACAATCAAATGGAGCATTTTGAAACGCATAGGGATACAGGAAGTACTGTGTACATTATAATCATATTATGGTGAATATGGATTATCGTATGCTCGTGGTTTGGGATTGTTCCTATAGGGACACTATGACGCGAAAGGCTAACGCCAGGGTTGAAAGACACGAGACGGTAACCTGCGTTTTATATACATCATGGTTTATGCATTGTGGTTGCAAGTGTACAATGGAGTGATGATTTTAATGCGCTGCCGCCAAATGTTGAAGCGAGGGGTGGGAGTGCCGCATGTCGCATTTGAGCGAGGTGCATTAAAATACACTCATGATGATGTATGTTGGGATATGAAATACGCTTTGTGTTGCAGGTATAGATGGAATACTTGGTGAATATCCCATGAGTCATTGTTGTGGATGAGTGATGATTCTAAATGCTTGCCGCTATTTGTTGTTTTGTGCCGCTAAAATGTGAAGCGAGGGGTGGGAGCGTCGCATGTCACATTGAAGCGTGGTTATCATATGAGGCGAGGAAAGAATATTTGCCGCTAAAATGTGAAGCGAGGGGTTGGAGCGCCGCATGTCCATTGAAGCGAGGTTATTCTATGCCGCCTATATGTAAAACAAGGGGTGGGAGTGCCGCATGTCGCATTGGAGCGAGGGGCATTAAAATACACTACCGTAACAATGACTAGGGATCCGCTATTCTATTGGCGATGGTTTATGCCGCCGGGTATTCATAGCGATGGTTCATTCCGCTATTCTATTGGCGATGGTTTATGCCGCCGGATATTCATAGCGATGGTTCATTCCGCTATTCTATTGGCGATGGTTCATGCCGCCGGGTATTCATAGCGATGGTTCATTCCGCTATTCTATTGGCGATGGTTCATGTCGCCGGGTATTCATAGCGATGGTTCATTCCGCTATTCTATTGGCGATGGTTCATGCCGCCGGTGTTCATAGCGATGGTACATTCCGCTACATCTATGGCGATGGTTCATGCCGCCAGATATCTATAGCGATGTTTTATGCCGCTGACTCTATGACGAGGGATTATGCCACTGATTCTATAGCGACGGGTTATGCCGCTATGTACATGACACTGGATTACGCCACCTACGAGCGATGGGTGATGATTGCGTACCACTGTTAGATGACGGAGACAGGTATGCCGCTATATTGTTAGCAATGAGGTATGGCGTATTACTGTTTATTTAGCATTATTGTGGATATCATGCGTTGATTACTTATGCTGTCATGTGTTTGACGATGAGACTATGGACGTCGTGTATCGACATATACCGTCACGAGTCGACGATGTTATTTCGAATGTCATATGTTGACAGGTACCGTCACGGGATGACGATGACATAGTGGATGTTCTATGTAGACGTGTAGCGTCGTTTTGATGATTAATACATTTATGCATATGTATTTGGTTACATAATTGGGTACCATTGGCGAGCACATGGTAGTGTCTGGGTCACTAGTTGACGAGACCATTACGCCGAGCAGATTGCTCGATGGATTATTGGATGCATTGTACAGGTGAGGGTACCGCATCACGTGATACAGGTAAATATTTTCGAGTAATGATACCCTCCGGGTATACTCGCTGGATTGGCTAAGGCCAAGTGATTGGTGGTAAGAGTAGTCATTGAGGAAACTACTCGCTTGTTGTTGTGATGTGGTGTAGGCATGGTCACACCCACCCTGAGGGTGTGGGATAAGTCCTAATGGATTAGAGTTACTTCGTGGTTGAGCAAGGATACTGGGATGTCCTTTGTGCATTGATATTAGAGATATAATGGGTGATGACCCACTACTCTAACGGTTTGTACGGTATGGCATACCGAGATGGAACGTATGGCTTGTTGGTGGGCTTGATATGAGCCTATGGAGGCAGCGCTTTGCTAGCCAGATATCGTGGTAATGATATAGTGTGCTTGTTGGAGCCATTATACTGCACGTTGGGACCGAGTTTGGTGAATCGTATGATGATACGATGAAGACTATTGGCAGGCTTTTGATTGTCCCTTTGTAGCATGATGTTTGAGGCATGTGACACCTCACGAGAACGTTTATACGTCTTTTGTTTTGAGGGACTTGTATTGGGACAACTCAATTTTGTTGGTAATACCAAAGTGAGTATCAACAAGTCGTTATTAGCTCTGGTTGAGCATCCTTGCATGTAGAATGCAACGGGGGTCACAATTGCAATTGTGCGATATAGCTAGTGGGGTAACACTACTATACCGATTTATCTCTTGGAGAATTTAGATGGCGCTGTCATGGAGACAGCCAGTATTGGTTGAGGGTTGATTGTGAATCAACCGGGGTAAGCCCTACTAGTGTTGGACTATGTGATGGCTTCGTACTTCCGGTGAGACGTTCGAGGAGACGACTCCGGAGTAATGCTCGAGGATGTGAAGTACTATAGCATTAGTACAGAGCATTGTTGGAATTAGTATACGATGGTGTATACGGATTAGATTTGGTAATAGTGTCTTGGATACACTATTCTAACCAGGTGTGTATTTCTGGGTTCCGGGAAATATTTTGGCATAAATATATCCAGGTTTCCGAACGGTGGTTCGATGATTGGAGGATCATGGATTCATGATATATTCCTTGGGAGGAAGGCGGTATTATGATACCTACCGGTTGAATCTTTTGGGGAGATTCGCTGTTTTGGTTCGTGTGGTGTTGATGTTGAAATCACACCCTTTGGTTTTGGTTTGTCAACCATCATTCTCCGTGGGGTGAGAATAATCGAGGTGTGACAGTGGTTTTGGGATTTGAGTATGATTGGAGATACCTGAGTCCATTGCATTATGTATGCATGTTGTGTTGGTGTATGGACATGTATGTCGTGTGTGTATACGAATGCCAACTTTATTTCGTTCCTTGTTGAACGTCGGTTTAGTGTGCTTGGTTTGATGAATCTCCGGTGGGAGATTGTGACAATTTGAGATTGGTAATCTCGATGGCACAATGTAATCTGAAGAATAATCGTGAGGTCCGTTTGACTTCCCTTGTGAGGTGATAGGCTTAGATTTTAAGTGTTTTTAGCTGTAATTTCTTCCCATTTTTCGTACTTTTTCCTGGACGATATTATGCTTTTTGGTGTTTATTTGTTTGTTTCAGGAAAATAGGTAGGAAGTGGAAGAAATGAGCTAAAATGAAGAAAACGGGCGAAATCGAGGCGAAAAAGAGATCAAATGAAGAAAGTGGATTTTTCAAGGCTTCGATCGATCGAGATTCATTCTCGATCGATCGAGCCAGGCAGAATGTTGAGCATCAAATTATTCAAAGCACCGATCGATCGAGATTTTGTCTCGATCGATCGATCGAGGCAGAGACTTCAGCAACAAATTTTGAGAAATGTCGATCGATCGGAAAAATATCTCGATCGATCGAGCGAGGCAGTGAGTTGAGAATCCTGAAGCAAACAGTGCACCGATCGATCGAAAAAACCTTTCGATCGATCGAGACACGAAATCCTGAAGATTTTATTTTCCATGTTTATCGTGATCTTCGGGGGTTTTAAGGGGGAAATCATTCATTCTCTTGGAGATCTCAGATCAGACGAAATTTCTCCACAAAAAGAGAACCCTAGCCGTCGCCTAGCCGCCGCCAAGGAGAGCCATCTTCTCCCGGTTTTCGTCCGAGCTTGAGCGACCGATTCCGGAGTGCAAGGAGGAGCAAGAGAAGAAATCACGGTGCAACGCACGGATTCATCCGCCGTTTATCGTATTTCTAGACTTTGATTTCTTTGATTTTCAGTTCCGTTTGATGTTTTTGAGGTCGAGAGACAATTAAACTTCTTATGTATTTGATTTGAATTAAATCTAGTTTATTTTATTGAGATTTAGTATCATTGTGTTTGATTTAGATTCAATTGTGTTTGAGTGTATTGATCCTTTGTTCATGAATTAATTGCTTGTTACGATCAAAGCCTAGCTAACTTTGATTGACTCTGAGAGTTATAACCGAGATCAAGAGATAACGTTATAGCACGCTCTATTAATTCATGAAGTATGTTTAAGATTGAGATCGAGAGATGAAATCACATACGTGAGGACTTTGAATCGAGAGATTTAGAGTAACGAGGTTTTGACGATTTATGCAATATTGAATTTGTAAATAGGTGCACGAGAGTGACTGGTTCTAATTTGATATTAGTTTCTTTACAGCTCGAGAGCGTGTATTGAATAATAGCGAAACCTCTCACCTTTAGAATCAATTGATTGATAATTTACTTATTCAGATGAATCATTAAAGATAACACAGTTGAACGAAGAGCTTGATAAATTTCTCGAGCGAATTACCGTTGCATATCCGGAACCATTCATTTTATTGTTTCTTGTTAAATTTTCGTTCCTTAGTTTAAGTTTGCATTAGTTAATCACCTTCTTTAATCGTAGGCTAAATATAATTTTGCTAGTCCTATTTGGTACTTATACATTAGTCTATGTGGATTCGACAACCCTTACTAAATTTTCACTATACTAAAACTTGACAACCGTGCACTTGCGGTAGAATCGCTTCACACTACACTTTGAAATATTTTCTGTTTAAAAATAAAGCGATCAAGTTTTTGGCGCCGTTGCCGGAGACTAATCTGTATAATATCATACGAGATTAGTTAATTGTAATTTAGTCAATTCTTTATTATTGCGTTTTTGTTTTTGTTTTTGTTTTTCTTTTTCTATTGTTGATCTTTGTTAATAATTTTGTTTATTTTTGTTGTCTCCTTTTGTCTGATCCAGTACAGGAAGCAATTGTCTAGTGCATGCTCAGAAGAGAGGAGCCCATTCTCGAGCCATTTGATCCGGAAATAGAGAGAATTCTACTAAGAAGATTACGAGAAGCTCGAGCGATGGCCGACAATAATGAAGCACAGAACCCAAGATCAATGATGGACTTTGCACAGCC
This sequence comes from Haberlea rhodopensis, assembly GCA_907163345.1. NCBI lineage: Eukaryota > Viridiplantae > Streptophyta > Magnoliopsida > Lamiales > Gesneriaceae > Haberlea > Haberlea rhodopensis. The sequence continues at coordinate 224,333 of CAJQUN010000503.1, read as the reverse complement.
GGCATTTCATGGATCTTTATCCAGTATTACAAGGCCGACGATTCAAGCAAACAACTTTGAGATCAAGCCGGTGATTATCCAAATGATACAGCATTCTGTAATGTTTGGGGGAGCTGCTACGGACGATCCGAACAATCACATCTCCAACTTTTTGGAGATATGTGACGCGTTTAAACATAATGGCGTCTCCGACGACGCCATCAGGTTAAGGCTCTTTCCTTTTTCATTACGAGACAAGGCTAAATCATGGTTGAATTCACTACCTGCAGGTTCAATAACAACATGGGAAGGGATGACAAAAGTATTTTTATCGAAGTACTTTCCCCCTTCCAAGACAGCAAAGATGTGGAACGATATCACGACATTTGGGTAGTTCGACCCTGAGACGTTATATGAAGCGTGGGATCGTTTTAAAGAATTGTTGAGGAGATGCCCACACCATGGTCTACCCATATGGCTGCAGGTACAAACTTTCTATAATGGTTTGTTTTCAGCTAACCGTTCGATGATAGATGCAGCATCTGGGGGATCAATAATGAGGAAGACACCGGAAGAGGCATACAATTTATTGGAGGAAATGGCGTGCAACAGCTACCAGTGGCAGTCAGAGAGGAGCATGCCATAGAAACCTATAGGAGTCCATCAAGTGGATGAGATTACTGCTCTTTCGGCTCAGTTGGAAGCTATGAACCGGAAGATAGACAGCATGGGAGCAGCAGCGATGCAAGCTCAAGCTATCTTCTGTGACTTGTGTGGAGGCGGTCATCCTAGCATCGAATGCCAAGCAGGTAATCAATTTAACCAATCTATTGAGGCTGTGAATTTTGTTGGTAACAGGCAGCAGAACAATCCATATTCGAACTCCTACAATCCGGGGTGGAGGAACCACCCAAATCTGAGATGGTCGAACCAGGAGAATGTGCTGAACCCACAACCACAGGCGGGGTTCACACAAAAACCGAGTATGGAGGAACTGATGGCCAAGCTGATTTCGTCGACGGAGGTGAGGATGCAAAATCAAGATGCATCAATTAAGAATTTGGAAGTGCAAATAGGGCAGTTGGCTACATTGATTTCGGGAAGGACGCAAGGTACGCTCCCAAGTGATTCTGTAAAGAATCCAAAGGAGCAATCGAATTGACAGACGAGGAGGTGACAGTCCAGCTTGGGACTATAAATTAAGAACTTTCTTTTCCTTCCTCGAGTTTTGTTTTTAATTCCTTGTTTTAGTTTGTTTTGTTGTTATTTGTGTTTCTAGTTTATCCGTGAATGAATTCGTGAAATTTTTATTGCAGGTGTGAAAACAAGAGTAATAAGGATGTAGGCGAGGCAACCCGAGAGAAAAGTTTTTGAAAAATGCAAAATTTTTGTCTTCAGGTGCTGGCGATCGATCGAGACAAATTCTCGATCGATCGCCCGGAACTTTTAAAATAAGATTTGAATTACTGCCTCGCTCGATCGATCGCGAATTATTTTCGATCGATCGAGCGAGAGAAAATTTTGAAAAAAAATAGGGCACCGAAGAGCTTCTGCACAAAATCATTTTCTCTCCTCGCCAACACAGCCCCAAATCGCCTCTCAAAAATTCTTCATCTAATCTCATCCTTATTCGATCCAATTTCCAATTTACTTCAAATCTTTGAAGTAATAATTGTCCTAATGAGATTTTAATTGCAGATTTGAAGAATTACAAGCCAAATTGGGTAGAAGTGCATCCAAAAGAGAATTCCACGCCAAGTGTCAAACTCGTCCAAGATCTGATTTTTAAGTGTTAATTGGTTTCAAATTTCACATCTTGTTATCTTTTGGTGCAATTACTTTGTGTAGTTGAATTGGGTTAGGAAGAATCAAAGTTTGGGGGAGCTTTTGTTGTGTTGAAGGGTGTTGGCTTTGCAGTGTTTGTGGTGTGGTGTTTTAGTTGCATTTAAGCGAGATATTTGAGAATAATTTAGCAAGATAATGGCTCCGAGAAAGAGGTCAAAGCAGGAAGAGGCTTCACAAAAGCAAAAGCAGGCGGAGGCCACTACTTCTGAGCAAGAGCATGACGAACAGAAGTTTGTCAATGCCACAGCTGCTGAGTTATATCCCACTTATCATAAGACACCCCTTAGTCGTGAAAGAGGCATGAGCATGGAAAAAATTGAGTGTCCGGTCATTAGGACAGTACGGGGTAGAGGGTGGTTTCAATTTGTTCAGACACCTATTGATGTTGTGGTTCCACTGGTGAGGGAATTTTACACAAATCTTCGAGTTATTCCACCAGGGCACCAAGTAAAGGTTTATGTTCGAGGGAAGGATGTGTTGATAGATCAGGCAGCAATCAATAATATTTACCGGATGTCATTCATACATAACTGTGCGTACCAATCCTTTCGAAAGAGTACGATCAATTATGATGAGGTACTCGCAGTTATTGGCATGCCGGGAGTAGATTGGCAGCGGAATGACAAGGGAGAGCCACAGGTGGTTCTCAAGAAGCATATGACACCAGAGGCCCAAGCATGGTTCTCATTTGTCGCCTCACGGGTCATGCCTTCGACCCACACTTCTGAGGTGACGAAAGACAGAGCAGCCCTGGTTTTTGCCATTCTCACAGGGCAGGAGGTGGATTTGGGTGAGATCATTACTGATCACATCCATGAGATCGGTAGCAGCCCACCTACCTCCGCACAACCGTTTCCATCTACCATCACGGCTTTATGAAAGCGATGCGGAGTGCAATGGGGAGAGGACGAGGAGCTACTCCCACCAAAGACCCCGATTGTTGTTGACGGTCCACCACCACCTACAGGCCAAAGAAGGGCTGCCCCACGACCCTCGGACACTACACAGGCCGGAGCATCATCATCCTCTGCTGCAGAGCGTACACGTGTTACATTGGACTCTCTTCACAGGGATCTCCAAGATATTCGCCTGGAGCAGCAGAGTATTCATAGCATGCAGCGGGACATTCACAGCATGCAGAGAGCATTGCAGATGGACCATGAGCAGGTAGCTCAGCGTCAGATGGAGTTCATACACTACCAGAGTGCATGGAACACGGTCATGGCCCAGGGCTTCCCAGGTTTCCAGTTCCCGCCAGAGCCACACTTTGCACCATATCAGCCGCATGCACCTCCACCTTCTGAATACCCACAATTTCCGCCATATCAAGGCGAGGAGCATCACTACCCAGTTCCCCCTCCGGAGCATGATGAGGACGACGATCAGTGACGATCGTTGTCATGGTATGTGTTTTTGTCATTGCATTTATTTTTTCTTGTTCATTGAGGGCAATGCGCATACTAAGTTTGGGGGGGTTTTGAGTATTTGTATATATCTTGTTTTTGCACATTCTGCTACTTGTCTTGTTTCTCTACTTGCATGACTGCACGATTTTGTGACTGATTCATCCTTGAGCATTACCAACAAAAAATTTTTTATTGAGTTATTCTTGAGAAATGAGGAATTAGATTTGCAACGGTAATACATGATGAAATTAATCCTCATCTAGATAGGAGTCATGAAAATGTTTAACTTGTTTGTATATATCCTTTGTTAAGCATATGTCAAAATTGAGGAATAATTTGAGCACGTATTGAGTCATGATTGAGTGAAGTATGTATTGATTAAAGTGAAAATTTGTGTTAACTATGATGAGTCTTGAGCATCTTAGATAACTCTACGATTTATTTGAAAGCACTTTGAGGCGAAATTTTATAATTAGGAACTTGACTTGGAGATGATTTAGGCGATTTTTGGACCGTTTGTGCCTTTCAAGCCTACCTTGTATTCATCATTCCTTAGTGTCCCCTCTTGAGCCATCTTCTCCCGGTTTTCGTCCGAGCTTGAGCGACCGATTCCGGAGTGCAAGGAGGAGCAAGAGAAGAAATCACGGTGCAACGCACGGATTCATCCCCGTTTATCGTATTTCTAGACTTTGATTTCTTTGATTTTCATGTTTTTGAGGTCGAGAGACAATTAAACTTCTTATGTATTTGATTTGAATTAAATCTAGTTTATTTTATTGAGATTTAGTATCATTGTGTTTGATTTATTGATTCAATTGTGTTTGAGTGTATTGATTCCTATTGTTCATGAATTAATTGCTTGTTACGATCAAAGCCTAGCTAACTTTGATTGACTCTGAGAGTTATAACCGAGATCGAGAGATAACGTTTGTAAGGACCCTAATCCTTAAGTGCGGATCAAAGGCATAAATAGAGCTAATATAAATGATCAGAGTGAATTAATCGTGTTGAGTCTATGAGTTTTAAGAATTACATGCCAAAATGAGGACTATCAATGGATTAATTACATTCCCCATCAAAAGAATGTTATCAACTATAGTTTTACACTACTCCTAGAGTAGACACTATACAAAATAATCATGTCCTTCATCTACCAAAAGTGTTCTTCAAGCTCACTGTCTCAACCCGTCTTAGCCCCCTTCATATCATGCCAAAAGTACCTACAAGGACAACCCCCAAACATGAGCAATAGTATCATTCATATTCAACACAATATGAATATAAAGCGTAAATGCATAAAACACAATTAAAACACTTCCTGTTTTCCCATGCATTTCAAAACGCTTCCAGTTTGGTTGTCCCTGTACCATAACTCATGAGTATAATCAATAGATTATTTTTAATGGTCTAGACATGTCATGACACAATACCATCTCATCAATATCAAATACCGGTCACCATTCCCTAGTCTGTCCATCACAATGTATTTTAATGCCCCTCGCTTATTTACATATAGGTGGCATAGAATAACCTCGCTTCAATGGACATGCGGTACTCCCACCCCTCGCCTCACATTGAGCGGCAAATATCATTTCCTCGCCCTATATGATAACCACGCTCAAATGTGACATGCGGCGCTCCCACCCCTCGCTTCACATTTAGCGGAACCAAAAACAAATAGCGGCAAGCATTAAAATCATCAAGGGATGACCACGACTCATGGGATGTGCACCAATAATCATATGCATCTACAATCATCATGCATAATTCAACATGTATTTGCATCCACAATGCATAATCACATATATACTCGCATCCACAATGCATAAACAATGAGTATATTAGATACATGTACCGTTGGGTGCCCGTACGTCCTCTACGTACCTTTCCAAAAGTGGAATTGGTATGGCTTCAGTTCCTTGGTTGCGTTGCTACCTGGGATGGTTCTACACAATCAACAACCCCATATTAGAAGCCAAATAATAGTCAAATACCAAAAATTCGACAAAAGAAAGCATTTCTCAAAATTCCACAGTTGGCGATCGGTCGCTTGGCTGAGGCGATCGATCGCCTCAATTTTTCCTTCGCGGCGATCGATCGCGCCAAACATGGCGATCGATCGCCTAAACCTTGGATTGGCTACTGCCTCTCGGCGATCGGTCGCCTCATAACAGGCGATCGATCGCCTGTCCCGAAATTTTGGTACTGCCCTTCGGCGATCGATCGCCCCATTTCAGGCGGTCGATCGCCTCGCACAGACTCGCGATTTTTCACCATTCTTTCATACCAAAACCTTCCAATCCATACCAACACTTAAACCAACCAACCAACAACATAATAACAACATAAACCTCCAAAATACACCTTAAAACAACTACAAATCCAACCCTTAACCAAAACCACAACAACCCAACACAAACCCATTTTAAAATCCTTCAAAACCATACCAAACTCAAATAAAACACTTCAAAATCAACAATGAGGTATCCATACCTCTTGGGGACCTCAAATCTCCCAATAAACTCCACAAATCCACTTTTGCAAGGATTTCTCTCCACCCTTAAGTTCAAGAACGAAAATGAGAGAAAATGAAGGGTTTGGGTGGTGGTTTGGTAAATGTAATGTAAAGGTGGGGGTTGGGGTATAAGGGTTTAAGTTAAATTAAAATGCATTCCTCAATCTATGGTGTATAAACACCTCAACATGATATTTTTAAAAGCATTTCACCAAAATGCACCAAAATATCAATTAAACTCATGATTTCCAATTAATTGCTAGCCATGGCAAATAAATCATGCTAATAACAATGTTCCCCAACATGCACAACATGCACCCTGAAATGCCCTCCCGGGTCACTCTATCATGTGACTAAGCATTTCCATAAGATTAATAAATCCAACACATAATTAATTACCACCAAAATTAATCATATAAACACAATTAATGCTCAAATTGCAATTAATCATTTCGGGGATATCACAATACTCCCCTACTTATAAGATTTCGTCCTCGAAATCACATGCACTTACCCCCAAACAGAAACTAAACATAATCACATACCAGAGAATAGTTCCGGGTAGTGCTACACCATATGCCGCTCCGTCTCCCACGTAGCCTCCTCGACACCCCTGCGATCCCACTGAACCTTGATCATAGGTATCACTTTGTTCCGAAGTCTACGGTCTGCTCGATCCAGAATTCTAACAGGCCGTTCCACATAAGACACATCGGATTCCAACTGGACCTCGGAAGGCTGCAACACATGAGATGGATCCGGCTCATACTTCCGCAGCATCGATACATGAAACACATTGTGTATACCCGATAAAGAAGGTGGCAGAGCTAGTCGGTAAGCCAAAGTGCCAATGCGCTGCAAAATCTCGTACGGTCCAACATACCTCGGAGACAGTTTCCCGCGCATCCCAAATCGCACAACGCCTCTGAAAGGCGAGATCTTCAAAAATACCTTATCTCCCAACTGAAATTCCAACGGTCTCCGCCGTTTGTTCGCATAAGCTGCCTGTCTGTCCTGGGCTGCTTTCATTTTCTGCCTTATCATCTTTATCTTCTCTTCCATCTCCCGAATCAATTCCGGTCCTCCGACCGATTTACGGTCCAAATCATCCCAACACAAGGGTGATCTACACCGTCTGTCATAAAGAGCTTCAAAAGGAGCCATCTGAATACTCGCCTGGTAGCTATTATTATAAGAGAACTCTACCAAAGGCACTGAATCTTGCCAAGAAACATCGAACTCCAAAACACAAGCTCTCAACATGTCCTCGAGCGTCTGGATAGTACGCTCGGTCTGGCCATCCGTCTGAGGATGATAAGCAGTGCTCAATCTGACTTCAGTTCCCAAGGCTGACTGAAGACCTTCCCAAAAATGAGATGTGAATCGCGGATCTCGATCCGACACTATGGTAATGGGGATCCCATGCAATCTCACCACATCTCGAATGTACAACTGCGCCATCCTCAAAAAGGTGAAAGTCATGCTATAGGGGATGAAATGAGCTACCTTAGTCAATCGATCCACAATCACCCAAATAGCATCAAAGCCTGAAGCACTCCTCGGCAGGTGAGTCACGAAGTCCATGGAAATGTGTTCCCACTTCCACTTCGGTATCTCCAAGCTTCTCAACTCGCCGCCAGGTCTCTGTCTCTCTGCCTTAACCTGCTGGCAGATCAAACACCTCTTAACAAAAGCGACGACATCAGATTTCATCCTCTTCCACCAAAACTGACCACGTAGATCTTTATACATCTTCTTCCCGCCTGGGTGGATGCTAAGTCTGCTACTATGAGCTCGCTCCAAGATCCCTCTACGCAACTCCGGCGTACTCGGAACCACCCAACGGTCACCCAATCTCAAAGATCCGTCATCGGTCACTCTGAATTTCGTTGGCTGACCAAGATGTACTAAAGATAACCACCTCTGAACCTCATCATCTGACCTCTGAGCTCTCCTGATGTTCTCATAGATATCTGGCTCAGCTAACAAGGTCGATACATACACAGGTGATGCATCAATGTCAAAATCATAGCCCAGATGGCAATAGGAGGTCATCATGGCTGACAAATGGATGACGTCCTCAGCAGAACTCCACACTTTCCGGCTCAAAGCGTCTGCTGTCAAATTAGCTTTTCCGGGATGGTACTCAATCTCACAATCATAGTCTTTGAGTAAGTCCATCCACCTCATCTGCCTCATGTTCAGCTCCGCATGAGTGAATAAAAACTTGAGGCTCTTGTGATCCGTGTATATGGTAAATGAAGTACCATACAAGTAATGTCTCCAAATCTTCAGGGCGAAGATGATAGCCGCCAGTTCCAAGTCATGGACTGGGTATCTCGTCTCATGCGGCTTCAACTGCCTCGATGCATAAGCTACCACATGCTTATCTTGCATCAGTACACACCCAAGGCCCTGGAGTGATGCATCGGTATACAAAACAAATCTGGAGTTCTCCGTAGGGATCACTAACACTGGCGCCGTCGTCAAACGATGCTTTAACTCCTGGAAGCTCTCCTCACAAGCTTCTGACCAAAAGAAAGGTACTCCTTTCTGGGTCAACTGTGTCAACGGCTTGGCAATCTTCGAAAAGCCCTCGACGAAGCGTCGATAATATCCGGCCAAACCAAGGAAGCTCCGAATCTCAGGTACAGAAGTGGGGGCAGCCCACTCCATCACAGCTTCGATCTTCCTGGGATCCACTGATATTCCACTGCTAGAAATGACAAGCCCCATAAATACTACACTGCTCAACCAGAACTCACACTTACTGAGCTTGGCATACAACTGGTGATCTCGAAGAATCTGGAGCACTGTCCTCAAGTGTTTCGCGTGCTCTTCCTCACTCCGGGAATAGATGAGAATGTCGTCAATAAATACAATGACGAACTGATCAAGATACGGCTGAAACACTCTGTTCATCGAGCTCATAAAGACCGCTGGAGCATTCGTCACACCGAACGGCATCACTAAGAACTCATAATGTCCATATCGAGTCCGGAACGCTGTCTTCTGTACATCTTCCTCTCTGACTCGAATCTGATGGTACCCGGATCTCAAATCAATCTTGCTATATAATCTGGTACCTTGCAACTGATCGAACAAATCATCAATCCTTGGGAGAGGATATTTGTTCTTTACTGTGGCTTTATTCAGTTGCCGGTAATCGATGAACAACCTCATCGAGCCATCCTTCTTCTTCACAAAGAGGACCGGTGCGCCCCATGGCGATACGCTCGGGCGTATATATCCTTTGTCAAGGAGCTCCTGCAACCGCTCCTTCAACTCTCTCAACTCTGCCGGTGCCATCCTGTAAGGTGCACGAGAGATTGCGGATGTCCCCGGTAACAACTTGATCCCAAACTCAACTTCCCTAGCCGGTGTAATCCTGGGATCTCTTCTGGGAATACATCAGCAAACTCTGCTACCACTGGTACATCCTCAACTCTCAATTCCTTATTCTTCCCAGACGTGTCCACGGCATAGATGAGATAGCCCGTGTGGCCACGTTCCAACAGCTGAGTCATCTTGATCGCTGAAATCAACGGAATCTTCGCACGAGAACCGTTGCCAAAGAAAGTCCACTGACTACCCAAATCAGGTCTGAACTTCACTGTCTTCTGCCGGCAATCTACCACTGCCTGATATCTGTTCAGAATATCAATACCCATGATGCAGTCGAAGTCTGACATACCCAATACGATCAAGTCTGCCTTCAACTCGTTGCCCTCAAAATAAATGAGGCAATCTGCCATGAACTGATCAGCAACGACATTTCTTCCAGTGGGTGTCGAGACAAGGAGAGGCGTGGGTAGAGAAGACGTGCGCATATGGTGTCTCTCCACAAAGCCAACAGATACAAAAGAGTGGGAGGTACCTGTATCTATCAAAATAAAAGCAGGGTACGTAAATAAATGACACGTACCGGCGATCACCTCCTCTGGGGCTTCCTGGGCCTGCTCTCTAGTCAGCGCATACACCTGCCCCTGGGACGGTCCCACTGTCTGACCTCCCGATGGTCGAGGCCCAAACTGCTGCCTCTGGTGTACTGTCCTGTCATCACACCTCGGCCTGTTGCCCTGGAACTCTGACTGTCCTCCCCGGGTGGGGCAATACCGAGAGATGTTGCCCATCTTGCCACAACTATAAAAGGCAGGGCACTTACTTGAAGAATGTGGCCCTCCACAGTTGTCGCACCTTGGCTCCCCCGATCTATTCCCTTGTGAAGGCCCTCGATTGGCGGACCAATTGCTCTTCTTGTTCTCCTGTTTCTGACCAAAGTACTTCTTTCCACCAAACCGTGAAGATAAAGAGGCACCACGAGGTTTAAATGGCTCTCCCCGGGGCCTCAAGCTGTCATTAGTTTGCCTCTGTTGTGGTACTTGTGGTGGCACAGCACTAGGATAAGCTCTCACTCCAAGCTCGGCAAGCTCCGCTCTTGTGAGAGCATCATCAAAAGAAGTTGGGTTATTGGTGATAACCCGGTCATAGAGCTCCGGTCGCAACCCCTTCATAAAACTCCTCACCTTTGCGTGCCCATTGGTGGCAATGTGGGGAACATACCTCAGCAACGAAGAGTACCGCGTGGCATAGTCTGACACTGTCATGTTCCCCTGTTTCAAACTTGTAAACTCGTCCTCCTTCGTCTGTCTCGCCGCTGCGGAGAAGTACCGGTTCAGAAACCGGGTCCTGAAGAGTGTCCAATCGATCACAGTACCCAGTGCTCTTAGCTCCATTACAGTGCCCCTCCACCACATTAGAGGTTTCTTAGCTAACTGGAACTCCGACAGCCTCAGCCACGCTGTAACAGCACAAGTAGCCGACACAAATATCTGCTCAAGTCTCTCCAGCCACTCCTCAGCTTCCTCCCCTGATTCTGTTCCCTCAAACCGGGGCGGGTGGTAAGACAGAAACTGAGTCAAGTTAATCTCACCGGGTAGCAACAACTGAGCCACTGGCTCCATGCCTACTGCTGGTGGAGGTAGAGGGTTCACTTGTCCAACGCTAGCGTTAACACTGCCCACATCGCCAACTTCTTCGTTAAGGTTCCCCGCATTCATAGCAGCCATGCTGTAACACAAAGGTTAACAACAATTCCAAAACAAATATACATGTTATGCCGTTAGATAACAGGAATGATAATAAGCATGTTAGTATAACAGAATATACATCAATATGCACCACATGCATAAACATGCTTCAAATGTAAGCACCTAGCCAATCAAGCTAAGGCTACCCTTCACTCGTTCCCGGGTTCTCTAACCACTGCTCTGATACCACTAATGTAAGGACCCTAATCCTTAAGTGCGGATCAAAGGCATAAATAGAGCTAATATAAATGATCAAAGTGAATTAATCGTGTTGAGTCTATGAGTTTTAAGAATTACATGCCAAAATGAGGACTATCAATGGATTAATTACATTCCTCATCAAAAGAATGTTATCAACTATAGTTTTACACTACTCCTAGAGTAGACACTATACAAAATAATCCTGTCCTTCATCTACCAAAAGTGCTCTTCAAGCTCACTGTCTCAACCCGTCTTAGCCCCCTTCATATCATGCCAAAAGTACCTACAAGGACAACCCCCAAACATGAGCAATAGTATCATTCATATTCAACACAATATGAATATAAAGCGTAAATGCATAAAACACAATTAAAACACTTCCTGTTTTCCCATGCATTTCAAAACGCTTCCAGTTTGGTTGTCCCTGTACCATAACTTATGAGTATAATCAATAGATTATTTTTAATGGTCTAGACATGTCATGACACAATACCATCTCATCAATATCAAATACCGGTCACCATTCCCTAGTCTGTCCATCACAATGTATTTTAATGCCCCTCGCTTATTTACATATAGGCGGCATAGAATAACCTCGCTTCAATGGACATGCGGTACTCCCACCCCTCGCCTCACATTGAGCGGCAAATATCCTTTCCTCGCCCTATATGATAACCACGCTCAAATGTGACATGCGGCGCTCCCACCCCTCGCTTCACATTTAGCGGAACCAAAAACAAATAGCGACAAGCATTAAAATCATCAAGGGATGACCACGACTCATGGGATGTGCACCAATAATCATATGCATCTACAATCATCATGCATAATTCAACATGTATTTGCATCCACAATGCATAATCACATATATACTCGCATCCACAATGCATAAACAATGAGTATATTAGATACATGTACCGTTGGGTGCCCGTACGTCCTCTACGTACCTTTCCAAAAGTGGAATTGGTATGGCTTCAGTTCCTTGGTTGCGTTGCTACCTGGGATGGTTCTACACAATCACACAACCCCATATTAGAAGCCAAATAATAGTCAAATACCAAAAATTCGACAAAAGAAAGCATTTCTCAAAATTCCACAGTTGGCGATCGGTCGCTTGGCTGAGGCGATCGATCGCCTCAATTTTTCCTTCGCGGCGATCGATCGCGCCAAACATGGCGATCGATCGCCTAAACCTTGGATTGGCTACTGCCCTTCGGCGATCGATCGCCTGTCCCGAAATTTTGGTACTGCCCTTCGGCGATCGATCGCCCCATTTCAGGCGGTCGATCGCCTCGCACAGACTCGCGATTTTTCACCATTTTTGCATACCAAAACCTTCCAATCCATACCAACACTTAAACCAACCAACCAACAACATAATAACAACATAAACCTCCAAAATACACCTTAAAACAACTACAAATCCAACCCTTAACCAAAACCGCAACAACCCAACACAAACCCATTTTAAAATCCTTCAAAACCATACCAAACTCAAATAAAACACTTCAAACTCAACAATGAGGTATCCATACCTCTTGGGGACCTCAAATCTCCCAATAAACTCCACAAATCCACTTTTGCAAGGATTTCTCTCCACCCTTAAGTTCAAGAACGAAAATGAGAGAAAATGAAGGGTTTGGGTGGTGGTTTGGTAAAGGTAAAGTGATTTGGTAAAGGTGGGGGTTGGGGTATAAGGGTTTAAGTTAAATTAAAATGCATTCCTCAATCTATGGTGTATAAACACCTCAACATGATATTTTTAAAAGCATTTCACCAAAATGCACCAAAATATCAATTAAACTCATGATTTCCAATTAATTGCTAGCCATGGCAAATAAATCATGCTAATAACAATTTTCCCCAACATGCACAACATGCACCCTGAAATGCCCTCCCGGGTCACTCTATCATGTGACTAAGCATTTCCATAAGATTAATAAATCCAACACATAATTAATTACCACCATAATTAATCATATAAACACAATTAATGCTCAAATTGCAATTAATCATTTCGGGGATATCACAACGTTATAGCACGCTCTATTAATTCTTGAAGTATGTTTAAGAATGAGATCGAGAGATGAAATCACATACGTGAGGACTTTGAATCGAGAGATTTAGAGTAACGAGGTTTTGACGATTTATGCAATATTGAATTAGTAAATAGGTGCACGAGAGTGACTTGTTCTAATTTGATATTAGTTTCTTTACCGCTCGAGAGAGTGTATTGAATAATAGCGAAAACCTCTCACCTTTAGAATCAATTGATTGATAATTTGCTTATTCAGATGAATTATTAAAGATAACACAGTTGAACGAAGAGCTTGATAAATTTCTCGAGCGAATTACCGTTGCATATCCGGAACCATTCATTTTATTATTTCTTGTTAAATTTTCGTTCCTTAGTTTAAGTTTGCATTAGTTAATCACCTTCTTTAATCGTAGGCTAAATATAATTTTGCTAATCTTATTTGGTACTTATACATTAGTCCATGTGGATTCGACAACCCTTACTAAATTTTCACTATACTAAAACTTGACAACCGTGCACTTGCCGTAGAATCGCTTCACATTACACTTTGAAATATTTTCTGTTTAAAAATAAAGCCATCATGAGGACTTGTCGTGTTTTAGGACCGTGGTAATTCTTACTGGTCGATTCGATAGCCTCCCTGTTCTAGGATTGTTGAATCCCAGGATAAATGAGGGGTGGCCAGGATTCAAATTTGTTTAGTGTCATGGTTGACACGTGTGTGGGAATACAATTGATTGTCTTACATGTCCCCTGTGGAACTTGAGACTTTGTGGGATCTTGATGATGTGTCAGGACCAAGATATGATTTCTTGGAACACACCGGTGTAAACATCCTCGGAGATGTGCTTTGTGTGGATCGGTGACCGTGGGTTGCCCGATCCGTGTTACAAGTGTTGCAACTACTCCTTTGGAGGAGATGGACTGGGAAGCAAAAAAACCGAATTTTCTGTGAGTATACTGTTGTATACTAGTGGTCCCCATCATGACGATGCGTGTCAAGCATCGTGGGCAAGTGGTGAATATCACGGAGTGACATCTATGTCAGAACCAAGGGAGATTTGGTTGATTTGTAGTCGTGGTGGACTGACTTCTGGGACGATTCACATCGAGGTATGTTGTTATTTTTTTGGGTTTGTATGGATTTTGGCGTTTGCTCTATTTTAGGGCTTGGTGCGAGACTGGTATTCTCGCAGTTGTTAATTCGATTCTAAGGTGGTTCAGAATCGGGGTCATGTCTTTGTTTTGTTTGTGTAGTCCTGGTGTTACGTGGAGTACACCGGTGCAATTTCGAGGATAAAATTTTATTAGTGGGGGATAATTGTGATGTCCGGGGATTAATGGTGTTAATCTCGGTGTGGTATTAATCCTTGATGGATTTTTAATTATGGCAATTAGGAATTAATTGCGGTGTTGGGTCTCCCGAGGTTGTTAAATCGGGCATTTGGAACCGTTGGATCCAAAGGTTGAGATTGTATTCTCATTTTGGTGGAAAACCTTTGAGTTGGGTTTTTAGTGAGACTTGGAGTCCGGGGTGCCTTATGTTGGGGCTTGTATGGGGATTTGATGTTGGAGAGAGAGTTTTTGAAAACAGATGATTTTTAATGAATCATGATGTATTGGTGGAGGTATTGGTATTTTGGGGCATTTTTGCTATATATCAGTTGGACTCGGGATTCCGTCATTCGGAATCCATTCATCTCCTCTCCTCTCCCTCACGCCACTCTCTCACCCCAAACCCTTCCCCTTTCCCTTTGATAGGCAAAATCGATGGAGGCACGTCCTAGGAGCCGAATTTCTCGAAGATAAGTTGGTAAGTTTCTTCCCCTCGTCATTGTCTTCGATTTGTTAGTGATATGGTGTGTTATGGTTGAGCTTTTGGGTTGGATTTGTGTTTGGGGGGTTTTGGGTTAAAATCTAAAATGTTGATTTTAGTGTTTTTTATGGAGTTTAAATGTTGTATTTGAGGTGTTGGTGGTCTATGGGGTGTTGGTTTTGAGTTTGGGTGTCAAAAACACCATGGAAGCTCGAATTTTTCAGAAAATCGCAGGTGGCGATCGATCGTCGTGGGGTAGCGATCGATCGCGACGAGCAGTCCAATTTTTTAAGGCGATGAACAGTGCTGGAGATCGATCGCGAGGTCTCGACGATCGATCGCGAGAGGGCACTGGTTGGCCACTGGAGTGTGGCGATCGATCGCGATAAAGGTGGCGATCGATCGCCACCCGAAGGAATTTGTTTTTTTGAATTTTTTGGAAAATGTCGGGATTTTGGAACCGAGGTTTAAAGGGGCCGTTTCCAGGGCAATGTCTACATTCCAATGGGAATGCTATACTTTTAAAATAGATTGGTTGAGGCCAAAGTTTAATAAAACGGAATTCCCGGTTGAATTCTTGGTTATCTTTTAAACTTGCTAAACGGTATATTTTGGGTATTATGCATGCTTAGCCGGGGGGCTTTTATTTGGTAATCGTCATGGATTGACGATATGATTGGGAGCTATGAACGTGCTTGGGTACGTGGTTGCATGCTTATGTTTGATTGTGAATTATTTGTGTTTTAGCACATACGTCTTGAGGAATGGGACTCAAGCAAGGTTTGGCTTGGACTGCGGAGACTTAAGGTACGTATGACGTACGAGCATGGCCCTTTATTGTAATTGCAATTGTGAGTGCATGGTACGCTTTATTACAATAAATGTATATTGAATTGCATGGTTTATGGTAATCACTATGAATGGACACATATACATTGGGAATTATATGGTGCCGCTTTTGAGCGAGCAATGATTGAGATGTTGTCGCCTTTGAGCGAACATCAATTGTGACGCCACTGATGTTGAGCATGCGTGAGAATGAAATGCCGCTAGAGTAGAGCGAACAATGAGATAGAACTATGGAACCATAAATGAGATAAATGGGATAAGCATGATCATTGCTTAATGATTTGATATTATAGTTGTGATATCGATATATATCATATGGATTCGTTAATCAATGTAATGATTAACTGGCATTTGGGAATTTGATGATTTCGCTTGTTTTGAGAACATGGACAGTACAGAGAATCCCGGATGGGGATGATACCATCCAGGGAGTATATTTTGTATTTCATAAGCATTTACATTGTTGTAAATTATGAATTGTATTATTATGACTGTTGGAATATTGGTATGCTCACCCCGTGTGGGGGCTGTCTCTGTTGGGACAGGTTATTAGGTACATCGATGGCTTGGAGTTGAGCTCGAGCTGTAGATTTGAGGTGCTTCCAGGATCGAGGTACCAGCGACGGTATTGAGTATGATACTTTATACATTAGATACACGCCTACTTATTTTATGCTCGCATGTGAGCAGTATTATGTGTATATGGAATGTATAAAGAAGGCAATGGCCTTTCTCTCTTCATTTGTGTTGTGTGCAATTAATTATGAACTGCAAAATGAATTGAGAGCATGTTAGTGTATGTTTAAAGGTGCATCATATGTTTTATGGAATATGTTGGGAAAATATAGACATTATACGATTAATGTAAAGGAATTTTATAGACGGTATTCATGCTAGAGTTGCATGTAATCACTTTCCCCTTTAATAACATGATCGTATGCACTAAGTACGGGGGTTAATACACTAATAACGGGTTAAGGGCACGGGGGTCCTTACAGCATACATTAGGCTAGACCCGACCACGGTTCAGAACCGCCGGTTAGACGGTTTAGAACCGCCGGTTCGACGGTTCAAAAAACATCGACCCTTAACCTTAACCTTCCTTTCCGGTTACGGTTACGGTTCATGAACCGCCGGTTACGGTTCCGGTTACGGTTACGGTTAACCAACGGTTACGGTTACGGTTTGACCCTTACTTTTTTTAAAAAAAAATTAAAAATATTATTAAAATTTGAAATAAAGTGTATAAAGTGTATGAATATGTTTTCATCCATGGATTAAACATAAAATAACGTGAAATAAATTCAAGCCCAGATAATCAAAATGTGTAAGATATATTTGTTTGGTCAATATATATATTACAACACTATATTTAGATCAACAAAGCTCGTATAACATAGTGGTTGAAGCTAATTATTAAAGTTGGAGGTCATTAGTTCAAATATACACCATAACATATATTTTAAATTTAAAAATATAAAAAAAATTAAAATAAACCCTTGAACCGCCGGTTAACCGACGGTTCACGTGTTAGCAAAATCATGACCCTTAACCGGCCCTTCTATAGACGGGCCGGTTACGGTTCCGACCCTTCGAACCGTTGACCCAGTTAACCGGCCCGTTGACCACGGGCCGGTTCCGGGCCGGTTCAGGGTCGATGATGACCCGTGGTGGGGTCTACATTAGGCTTCCAACACAAGAAGCATATGGAATGTTTTTCATTTGTTCCTTTTCAAACTCATTTCTTGGACATTGATTCAAATTGAATCTATCACCTTTCACAATGGGTGCTACACTTGGTGAACAATCACTCATCCGAAACCTCTCCAGCACTGTGTTTATATAGGTTTCTTGCGATAAACCCAAAATGTATTTGGATCTATCCCTATGGATCTTAATACCAATGACATAAGATGCCTCACCCATATCCTTCATATCAAAGTTCTTAGAGAGAAATTGTTGCACCTCATATAGAAACCCCTTATCATTGGTTGCAAGTAATATATCATCTACATACAACACCAAGAAACAAATTTTACTCCCACTAACCTTCTGGTATATACATTGATCCATGACGTTCTCAGCAAAACCAAATGAGAGATAACGTGATGGAATTTTAAATACCACTGACGAGAGGCTTGTTTCAATCCGTATACAGATTTCTTAAGCTTACACACCAAATGCTCACCATCACTAGAGGAGAATGATTCGGGTTGTTTCATATAAACCTCTTCCTCTAGATCACCGCCGTTTTCACATCCATTTGATGCAGGTCCATATCAAAATGGGCTACCAATGCCATAACCACACGGAGAGAATCCTTTTTAGATACAGGAGGAAATGTCTCTGTATAATCAATTCCCTCTTTCTGATTGAATCCTTTGGCAACGAGTCTAGCCTTATATCATTTAATGTTGCCCAGTGAATCTTTCTTTGTTTTAAAGACCCACCTACATCCAATGGCTTTTACACCATCTGGCAACTGAACCAACTCCCAGACTCCATTATGTGCCATTGAATCTATCTCATCATTCATGGCATCGAACCATAACTTGGATTCATTACTTTCCATCGCTTGTGAAAACGTCTCGGGATCATTCTCAGCTCCAATATTATAGTCAGATTCTTGTAGATACACAATATAATCACTGGGAATTGCTGATCTCCTCATTCTAGTGGACCTTCTCAATGTTATAAAAACATTTTTCTCTAAGACAGGATCATGTTGTTCAACAGGGTTCTCGACAGTATCTGGAATCTGTCGATCATCAGGAACTACTAGATCATGATCAACTACTTGTGGAATCTCTAAGACTGGTTCATCAGCATGCCTAAGAACTTGAGGGCAATTGTAAACATCAATCAGTCGATCACTTACAGTGGATGGATGAGCATCGTAATGATCGTTTTCAGAACAAATATCCTGAAATCGATCGCTCCCACTAATCAGGTCTTCTCAAGAAATTTTGCATTCCTTGATTCCACAAATTTAGTGATGTGAGATGGACAGTAGAATCTATATCCCTTAGACCTTTCGGCATATCCAACGAAATACCCATTAATGGTCCTCGGGTCCAACTTCTTTTCATGTGGATTATAAACTCTTACCTCAGACGGGCATCCCCAAATGCGTATATGTTGCAAACTCGGTTTCCAACCTTTCCATATCCCAAAAGGTGTCTTAGAGACAGCCTTGGTTGGAACTCGGTTTAATATATATGCTGCCATTTTAAGAGCTTCAGTCCACAATGACTTAGGAAGTTTAGAACTACTAAGCATACTACGCACCATGTCTATTAATGTCCGGTTTCTTCTTTCTGCAACACCATTTTGACTCGGAGAACCAGGCATGGTGTATTGGGCAACAATCCCATTCTCCTGAAGAAATTTAGCAAACGGACCAGGTGCTTGTCCACTCTCAGTGTATCTACCATAGTACTCACCACCTCTATCTGATCTCACGATCTTAATTTGCTTACCGCATTGTTTCTCTACTTCAGCCTTATATGCTTTAAAAGCATCCAACGCTTCATACTTATTATGAAGCAAGTAGAGATACATATATCGTGAATAATCATCAATGAAGGTGATGAAGTATTCTGACCATACGAATCCATATCAGGACTACATATGTCTGTATGTATGATCTCCAATATATCAAAACTCCTCTTAGCACCTTTCTTTGACATGTTGGTCTGCTTACCCTTAATGCAGTCCACACAAGTGTCAAAATCGGTAAATTCAAAACCACTAAGTACTTCATCATTCACTAATCTTTTAATTCTATCAATGGAGATATGTCCCAATCTGTGTCACAAAATAGAGGAATTCTCATTCACAACACATCTTTTAATACCAATATTTTGTTGAGCATGCATTATAGAATTAGTGGTATCATTTTGTAAATTCAATCGAAAAAGACCATCAGACAAAGTACAATTTCCAATAATCTCAGATTTATACAATAAACTGAATGATAAATCCGAAAAATTAAATGAAAATCCAACAGTTACTAGTCTTGAAACTGAAATCAAATATCTAGAAAAATTTGGAATATAAAATGTCTTTTCTAAAATCAAAACGAAACCACTACTTAAAACTAATTTGCATGTCCCAACAGCCTCCACATGTGAGGGCATCTTGTTTCCAGAATAGATGCTCTAATCACTTCCCAATGGCTCATGGATTGTAGAACCAGAATCAATCCACTAGGTGTTATGATTAACATCAATCATATTGGATTCATAACAAACAAATGAGAATTGAGTACCTTTCTTTTCAAGCCACTGCTGGAATTTGGGGCAATCTTTCCTTTTTCTTACAAAAGAAACACTTGATTTCCTTCATAATATCCAACTGAATAGGCATTTTGCCTTTGCCCTTATACTTGTGCTGACCTTTCTTCCTCATATGGGTAGCTACATGCACACTTTCAGGTTGCTCCATAGTCAATCGACCATCTTCCTGAACACACATGGTCATAAGTTCATTTATTGACCATTTGTCCCTATGTGTGTTGTAGGAAATCTTAAATGGACCATATTGGTAAGACAAAGTGTTCAGAATGTAGTGCACCAGGAAAGTATCAGACATCTCAACCTCAAGTGTCTTAAGTTGAGCTGATATATCCCTCATGTGCATGTTATGCTCACGCACTCCTCTAATGCCAGTGAGCTTCATCGATGAAAACTTCAAAATTAAGGTGCTTGCCAATGCCTTATCCGAAGACTGAAATTGAGCATCAATAGCCTTCAGCAGATCACGGACATTATTATGCTGATCGACAGAACCCCTAATCCCAGCAGAAATCTTGGTCTTTATGAACATAACACAAAGACGATTAGATCATTGCCATTTCTCATAAAGATCAACATCATCCGGAATGCTGGTTTCAGTAATAGCAAGTGGTTCATCTTTCCGTATTGCATAATCAATATCCATCCAGCCTAAATGGAGAAGAATCCTCTCCTTCCACACCTTATAGTTATCACCTTTGAGTTCAGGAACTTCACATTTCATATCAAATAAATTAACAGGTTGAATAACTGTAAGAAAATTCAAAATACATGCTTATATCACAATTTTTCGAAACAAATAACCAAATGACATGTTTTACACATGTAAATCATGCAATAACATATGAATCGCTGACATAGAAATTACCTGTGGGCTAAATTTCTAATTCAAATAAATTCATATAACTTTATGATAAAACTATCGAATTATCCGACATTCTTAATACCTGTGAGCAAATTAAGAAAATAATTCCATATATCATCCTAATTAAACATATTTAATATAATAAAATTTCCTTGTGGGATAAATTCCATTATATCAAATATAATTAATTACAAGTAATGTCCATTTAGCTTTATGTGATGTTTGAGAAATTAATGCATAATTTAATTAATTAAAGCTGTTGTGGCTACACTTTAATCAATCATATAATGCATATCACATAAGACATTTAATCTGAATGCATAAAACTATGCCATAGTTGAATTAATGTAATGTCTATTATACTTTAAGTGATCCATAAAATTAATGTATAATTTAATCAATTAAAGCTGCTGTGGCTATACTTTAATCAATTAAAATATACGAATTACTTAGACATTTATTCTGAATGCATAAAATAATTTATGCTATATCTTAATTCATATAAATATTGTCTATTGAATTTTATGTAATTCACATGATTAATGAATAATTTAATCAATTAAAGCTTTTGTGGCTATACTTTAATCAATTAAACTATACGAATTACTTAGACATCTTAATTATTCAAGCATAAATTTTATGCTCTACATAAATTATGGTGCATTTATGCATAATAAAACAATCAAAATTACACATAAAGATTGCATAAAAATAATTTTTTAAAAATAAAGCAGAATTTCGAATTTCATAATTGCATCAGAACCAAACATGGTCTTAAAATAAACATGCCAAATCAGAAAAAAACAGCACCAAACAAGGCTTTAAATTGAACCAACCCTAATTCCCAAAATCACCAAATCCCTAACCCTAACCTAATGAAAATCACGCCGTCGTCGCCTCTTCCGACAAATCCACGACCGATAAACGTCAACCCATAGCCGGCCGAACACTATCAAGATATCGTCGGCAGCAAACTGTGGGAAATCGGCTATCCAAATCGCGATTATCACAGTTATCGCGCAGCGCCGACTTCAAGCCCTTAATCCGACCAAATCCTGACGTTTCCAACGTCAACCACCGACCTAATGCCATAGGATCTTCCTTAATCGACGTTTACCATCGAGATCCGAAATTTATATGGCCAAAATCAAGCCAAAATAGGCCCAAAACATAGAGAAATCGCGCTGCACCAAAAACGATTTCAGCCCTATTTTGCGGCGGTTTCAGGTAGCCGTCGGCCCAATGACGCTCGCCTGTCATGGTGGTTCGTTTGGACGTCGTGCTCCATCGCAGGATTCCATATCAGCGATCAATGATTACACAATTTCATACTTTCAAATTAGGGTTTCAACAAACATTTTAATTGGGAATTCTTTGAATTTAACCTAATTTTCATATCTGATTTGGGGCTTTATTTCGAAAATTTTGTAAAAACTTCATGATACAGATTAAAAGTGTATCAATATAAATTTTCAAATTTTTGCCCGGATCGAAAATCTTAACTGTATCAAGGCAGAGATAAAACCTGGCTCTGATACCAAATGTTAGAAATTTAACATGAATACTAAATCGATTTTCAATGTACCTAAACATATGGCACACAAATCGAATATGCGAAAATAAAAGTTCAAGATCAGTGTTACCTCTAGCCATTGATATGCAGTTTGATCCAGACAGATCTGAAAAATTGAGTCGCGATAGGACGCTTCTAAACCTTATGCAATTCTAATAGATGGTGTATTTTATGAAGTGAATTGCTTGGCTTAGGAACCCCCCCGCAGTGTCCTTTATATATAAGTCTTGCCATCAAAGACTTAGAGTTTGACATAGTTACTCCACTTAAAGATAGTGGGTGGTTATCTAGATAGTGCGCAATCTTCTGGATTAAATATTCTTGATATTATCTTAATAATATATTAACCAAATAATATTAATTATTAACAAAATGTCAATCCAGGGACTTGAGCTTTGCAAGAAAACAAAAAGCATGCAACTTACGTCTCCTGAGAATAAGAATATATTCAGCATTAATTTGCTCATAGATCCCACTTTCTTGTACAGTCTAATCTCACAGAACATAAAAACTCCATGCAACATTCCACTAATAAACATCAGGATAAACAAGATAAGGAATATCATAAATTCTTAATTCGGTTCGTACCTTCAAATTGTAGTCCTCAACCCGAGTTCCACGAACTCTTCCAACCGAAGGTTTCATTTGGTCTGCGAAATTATGCCTGTTCAGTCACTTAATCAGGCATACAGCTGCCAATAATTATGCATAATGATACTCATACTTGTATAAGAATATCTGGAAAATTTTGAATTCCGTGTTGGAAAAACATTTCGAGTGCGTAACACAATAGAGAGTAATAATCCTTGAAGCATCACAATTGGTCGTGCTTGCTCGAGCATATAGAATTCCTTTGACAGTTGAATTGAGGGAGAAATAATGGGAGACAAAAAATGAAATGCCTGTCACCATCATAGAAATGGTATTTTTCATCATGGACGCTTTTTCGAAGAAAGGCATTCCTTTGGTATTCCAGTTTAATGCATCATACTGGCTTCGACCATGTAGACCAACAGTGACAAAACTAACGGAGCAATCCACCTGATAAAAAGTAGGAGCAGAACTCAGAAGAACCGGTTTACATTTAACTCAGAATCACATGACTCCATAGCTAATTCTTCTCAAATCTGTATGGATGCTAAAACACATAATTATGGGGTATACATATACAGTCCAATGTTCTGCCAAAGCAGTCCAATCTAATTTGTAGATATATACAACTTTAAATGCTCAATATTTTTTTTTATCTTGTTCTGTGTTCTCAGCCTTAATCTATTGGTTCTACGTTTCGAGTTTCAAAGATGGTAGGCTAAAAGGTAGAGAAACAATGCCTCCATAAATCAACAACTAAGAAACATGATTCTTGGTTTTCATGCTATTGCTTGGAAAAGGCCCCATAAGTCAGTTATTGCTGATTATCTAAAAATTAAATAAACTGACCAGAATGCACTTCTTCATCAGCATTAATTGTTTTTTACTAATTCACCAAATCACAATAGGGCCGGAAAATTAAAAACTTAGCAAATCTCAAGAGCACCAAATGGACAGTGGAAGTTAAGTGACATGTTCCAATTGCAAAAAAGCGAGTGGTTGACTGCTTTTTTTATTGACCAAATCAGAGCAGAACCTGAAGATTACGACAACTAATACATCTCAAGTGAATCAAATAGGCAGTGGAAGTCCATGAACATCTTACACTAGCAAGAGGATCAAAATGACAAATTTTGTTTTTCTTTAGTCTCTTTCTTTTTTTACTATTGAACACAGAGTATTTACATTAAAGATATCAAATAAAGAAATACTTAATCAGCATCAACATCTCCCGTCCACAAATATTCCTTTTTCCTTTTCTTATTGAAGTTCATAAGAAACACTATCATAATTCTAACAATATGATTCATATTATTCTCTTTGTTCTCCTCATTCTTTTCACTATATATATATCATGGACAAAAAACAGTACAAAGCAACATTACACTTCATTAAATTTTCCAAAATCACCTCTAGAGTTATTTTTTGGCTTCAAAAGACATGGATCAAAAATTGCATATGCCAGTAGGCATTTTGGGTAACCTCCTCCTCTTTGATTCTTGTAATCAGATATGCAAACTTTTCCAGAGGTTTTCATGTCAAACCAGTGTTGTTTTGGTGTTTCTTTCAGGGAATGCAGCCTCCATGCTACTTATGCCGCACCAATGTAACCACAAGTTCTTGTTCTCCCCAATCATCTATAAGATCAAAAACACGAGTTAAAAACTAAAACAATTTAAAGATAATTCTATGCTTGGCAAGGGTCCTACTTGCACTTGGCACAGCCTTTAAGTATATCTTAACTTAAGTGCCATAGAACCAGAGTTGGCTCTCTGGTTCGCCACACATTGTTGTAGAACAGAACGAAGGGTATACAACAATTTAACTGATGTGCTAATCACGTATCATGCTTGTCAATAATTTCAGATTAACTTTCTCAAGGGTGATAAATAAGAAAAGCACAGAGGAGTTTCCGTGTACTCCGTATGTCATTGCACTATTAAATTGTTTACTTTACACTTGGTATGGCTTACCAGTTGTAAGTTACAAGTGGGAAAACTTTCCCATGGTTACTATTAATGGTTTGGGCAATTCTTTTGGAGTTCTCCTTCATCACTATATATCTCTACTTTGCTTCAGCAAATAGAAAGGCAAGTCACTTCTATACAAGATTATGACATTCTATACCACATCTAACATTAATTTTTACAAGTATCTTTTATGGTTCGAAGAAGTCTTACTCCTACCATTCATGCATGTTTTTTAAATTCAAGTCATGGAGCTAATTTTGGCTCTAGTCATAAAAATATAAACTTTGCTTGTACGTAACTGCTGTCAATGAATTTGCGCAGCAGTTTGTAAGTGCAGTACTAGCAAAATGAAACTTAATGCTCTATGATGCAATGATTATCCAAGTAAAGCTTAAGCAAAAGACATACATGAGTTTTTTCGAAGTAAAAGATGGACAATAAGTTTTATCGACATAATAGGCGTATTTTTTCATGCATGCATGAGAAGAATACAAGGTACACTATTATTAACACGCCAAAGAGATGTACATACAGAAGAAGTTTGTCATGTTAACAATACCTGTTCTCCTGGTGTTCTGCCTCACTGCAATTCTATCAGCATTTGTCTTTCATGATCATGATCACCACCATCGCAAGATGTTTGTCGGAAGCATCGGCCTGGCAGCATCCATAGCAATGTATGGTTCTCCGCTGGTGGTTATGGTGAGTCATTTTCTTTTAGAATAATATCATTATTTACTATAGCAAAGAACGGAAGAGACTGTACATGCACACAACATCCATAATTGTATATTTTTATATTCTTCACTGATTCAGTCGTGTTAATAATGCTAGAAACAAGTGATACAAACTAAGAGCGTGGAGTTTATGCCATTTGACTTGTCATTATTCTCATTTCTGGCTAGTTCACTCTGGATGGCGTACGGATTACTAAGCCATGATCTTTTCCTTGCGGTAGTAACTATGATAAAAGGCTCTCTTTCAAAGGAAAATGTCAGTGCTACATATTACAGTCTGATTTACTGAACTTACATATGATAATGTACTTGACAGTCTCCAAACCTGGTTGGTAGCCCTCTAGGCATCCTCCAGCTTTTGCTATACTGCAAGTATAGAAAAGAGGGAATTACAAAAGAACCTAAAGAATGGGATCTGGAAAACAATTACAAGAAGCAAATGCCACATCCAAAGGCAAGTGCAGAAAAGGATGAAGAGAAATCGATGCAACCTTTGAAGGATACCCCAGCAAAAGATGATGAGCAGAGAGTTTTCAGCTTGTGGTTAATGATGCAACAAATGGACATACGTGAACAATGTAAACATGAGGTTCTGATCACTTTTTTTATTGTCATACTACCAGCAAAGCCGTTTACTTTGGTTATTGATAAAGGTGTATAAAATCGACTGCTCTTTGCCTCGGCCGTTAAAGCCATGTGATATGACAATATCATATTTGTTTATTCTTTCCTTTGTAACAGAGAGAAAAACATACATATATATTCAATCTTCAGAGAGGCTGTTTGAAGTTTCTTAGACTCAGTTTTGCTTTTTTGACAGGGAGTACTTTTACCAATTATACCCGCAATAATAGCAGATCCTCAAAATTGGAGAGATGCGGATTTTAAAGCAGTTTGTCGACAAATGGGGAAGGGGTTAGTAGGGATGAAGATATCTAAAATGAAAAATGTATGTGCATACTTGATATCTATGGAATGATAAACACGAGCTACTTCATCATTCTGCATTAAAGTGCATCTTCAACCTCCAAAGCATCACAAGACCGCAAATACCAACCTGATCAAGAATAGCAATGCAATGTTTATCCACTATACTCATAACCATTTCAATTTCGTACCATTATCTGATAAAATATTTTTAAATTCCATTTGGCTAAGCATATAATTTAGCCTTTAACTGAATTGTCGACCATACCTCAGAAAGAAGATAGAGAGAATATTCGCTGGAAACATTTTACAAGATTTTATATAGTCAAGTATGAACAGTTACCAATACCTCCAAATTATATAAATTATAAATATAGGTACAGGGGCAAGAAAATGGAAAAATGAACTAACAAAACCATAACATACAAAGATGGGGCGGTAACAGAACATCACCTTACTAAATGCGTCCAAAGATTCTGCTGAATACCTTTTATTCCTTGTTTTGTAGTTTGAATATAAATTCACTTGAAGAAATTTCAGCGTTAAGATTATGTTGGTGGATTAGGAATAATACCATATTAAATGCGGAGAAAGAAAATGAAATAGAATAGTAGAATACACATTTCTTGTTAGAGAGTCTAGACATGCTATCATATTAGAATCTGGATGATTTCTATCATCTACAGAAAATACGTGAACTCTGCTGTTTACATCAATGCAACTACAACCGGGGTCCTTCTTAACTCCCAAGTATGTAAAAAATTCCCTCACCATTAGCTGCCCCCCCCCCCCCCACCCCACCCCACCCCACTTCCCTAACCCTGAATTTTAGACATTATAACACAGGCAGATGATGAATTAGGGTCGAAAGCGAACATTTTTTATGCCACTCTCTCACCCACTTCCATGTCCATAACAAAAGCAACAAGAATTGAGCAATGATATCAAGAGAATTTTGGGTGCTTCTATTGGCATCAACATCATAAGTTCCTCAGCTTCTGGTAGAAGACCAGATTGACCAAGAAGATCCACTACGCATGTAAAGTGTTCTATGGTCGGAATCATGCCATAACGCTCTTTCATTGAATGGGAAAAAATTGATTCCTTGGTTTAATAAACCTGAGTGTGTACAAGCAGATAAGACAGCAACAAAAGTTGCAGCATTGGATTATCCCCATTTCCAGCATAGCAGAAAAGAATGATAATGCATCAGTGCCAATTCCGTGATGTGCATGCCCATTGATCAATGCTGTCCAGGGTGCCACATTGGGAGAAGAAATGCAGCCAAATGATGCCCTTGCATCGGCAAGGCTTCACTTCTTGAATACATGTCAATGAGAGATGTGCCAACATATACATTGGATGAAAATGGAGTTTTTTCCAGATGTGCGTGAAGCACCTGTCCCTGTTGTAGAAACCTCAAGCATGCGCAGGACTGAAACAGCACAGAGAAGGTGGATCTGATTAGACTATTGATGATTTGAGCATTGTCAAGTACAGTGTTAATGCATTTTCATGCTGATCATTGTGAATATATCCCTTAATCATTGAATTTCAGGTAATGGACCCCCCATCTCATTTTGTCTTTTCAAAAAGATCCACATATTTGTCACTATGACCATTCCTAGCATAAACTGTGACCATAGTATTCAGAGAAGCTAAATTCTTCACAGCATTTGCATAAACAACATTTCCGAATCCTCAAATCGGCCGCACATAGCATACACTTATATCATCGGATTATAAGAGACAGGATTCTTTTCGATCATTTTGGTAAAGATTGACTCAGCATCTTTAATCTGACTCAAGTTTACAAGCCCCCAATTTAACTCATTTGAATCATCCAAACAGGGAATCATTATCACATCATAAACTCTCATCGCATCATCCATTACCTCACAGCAAGAATAAAAAAAAAAATCAATGAACTAATTATGGAACATTCAAATTCAAACCCGAGGTTTATTGTAAGCCCATGAACCACCCTTCCTTCCCACAAATCTGCTAATCTAGCACAAGCTCTCATAGCACAATCCAAAGTGAACTCATTTGGAACAGCCTCATTTCTCTCATTCATTTTCTTAAACAGCTTCAACGCCTTCTTGCACCCATCCTCACTGTTGACAAAACCAAAAATCAATTTAGACCACTCCACTACACCAGCCTTGGCATTCTTTCAAAAACAATAATTGCTTCACTTAGTAAATTACACTGAACTGCCACTAACATCAAACTCCACAATAACTCATCCTCCTCGTGCAACTCACCAAACACCCTCCTCCCATCTCCGATTTCATAACAATTACCGTACAGATACAACAATGTACTTCCCACAAACTTGAATTTTTTCGTGTCCAGATTTCAAAACCATCGCATGAGTCTGCTTCCCAACAACCAACAACCGCGCACGTGCACATAAGCTCAGAGATATCGAAAATGTAGTTTCGTCCAGCCTCACATTGGAGTGATGCATAACAGAAAGCAAGTCTAAAGCTCCTGAAAACATATCCCATTTGAAGTATCCAGTAATCATGGTGTTCCTGCAGACCACAGATCGTTCAAGCATTTCGTCCAACAGATGATGGGCATGTTCAAGTTCCCCTTTGTCGTAATCTTACTTAATGGATTTGTTCGTGGCAACAACGTTGGAGTCCACTGAAAAATCTGGATTCCCTTTCAAGCGCTGGTGCTTCCAAGTTCCATGAGCCAGAAATTGGCGATGATCCCACCGCCATTTTCACTGCTTTTCTGAGGTTTGTAAAAAAATCTGAACTCGGAGTGGGCATAAATTTGCTGCAAGTGCGACTTTTTCGTCGGTTCTGTGTTTGTTCAAAAACCAAAGCTAATTCCTAAAAGCGCACTGAGCTTCTGCCTTGCTGGACTGTTAAAGATTCCGGCCTTACTGACAGGGGTGTACAAACCACAAGCCCAACCCGCCTTCACACGCTCGTATCTGCTGTTTTAACTTTCGAAAAAAAAATGATGCAGTTGAAAATTAAGCAACACATTTATATGGACGGGTATTGAATTGTTACACCTCCACCAGCTAACTCGGCGAGAACTTAGTGATAAGTCGGTGGTAGTGGAAGCAGTAGGTGCTGGCACAGGGATGATGTCCATTGTTGACGCAATTTCAATTGCTTCCTCAGTTAGAATAATTTCTGAGCTGATGCCCGAATCAGCAACTGTTACCCTCTGCTGGGACTTATGTGGCAGCAGTAGGGATTTGCTTCTTGGAGACAACATGATTCCCTTTCTTGGTTCTTGGCTTCTTTGGTGGAGGAGGAGGTGATAACTCAGCAGACTCTGAGATAGTCTGCTCAGAATCACTAACCACCTGAGGCTTCCTCCTCTTGGTGGGAAGTTTTGGAGGGACCGCCTTCTCCAATGATCGGCTTCCTGTGGATCAGCAGATACTTGGCGTTTAAGAGCTTTGCTGGGTGAAGAGTGAAAATCACCCCCACTGGTACATTCTTGCTCTCCAGGATTCGACTGAGCAGGAGGACGAATGCGAAATGGCCTTTGGCAAATTCAACTAAGGCCAAGCAGTACTTGAAAAAGTTCAATGACCAATTGACCTTTATGCCCTTAACAACAGCACACATCACCTCAAACTTCTATGGGGTGATGACATCAAACGACCCCAGCTTTGCACAGCAGACCCTTGAAAATGATGTATGTGAGCAGTTTGAAATGGTTCTTCATCAGAATCTTCTTCAAAGGAGGGCTCCGCAGTCGTAGGCCAGATTCTGAGAATACAGTACGCATCTCATCTCGAAGGAAGATGGAGATGGCAGAAATAATCAGTGAGCCCTGCAGTGGGAAGGCTCAGTTGAGTAGAGAAGTCCTCTTGTATGATTGTGACATATTTGCCAGAGACGGGGGACAACACTGTGTTGTTTACTACCTGTGCTAAGGCATAAAACTCTTGAAGAGCCTCTTTGTAGAACATCGAAGTACGACCCAATAGACCCGAGTTTTCCAAACATCAGAAAATACTAGTCATTTCATCATCGGTGCTGGTGTAGACATAATCGAAGTCAATGTGGACAGCATTGGTAATGAAACTTGGATGGCTACTCTTTGACATCTTGATTTCTGGAGTGCTTAGAAACTGAAAAAAAAATTTGCTTCAAGCAATCGTTAGCACAGTAAGTTGGAGATAGTAAAAGTGAAAATTGAAAATGTTAATGGCGGTTAAAGAGAAGGGAGGTGTAACGTCGTACTGTAGATGAGCGGACACATGGACACGTGTTGATCATCTAACCAAGGAACTGAAACGGACACGATTAAAGCGGGACCGAAATAATTCAATTTAATGAAAATTAAGTTTGAAATCCGACGTTCCAATTGGTTTATAATTAACGAAGGTTATTAACGGCAGAGCATATATGGTAATGTTCACTGGTATGTAGAGTTCACTGGTGAAGCAGCATCTACTGCAGCAGACAATTGTTTTACCATCTGAGCATCAATAGACCTTCGAAAACACACAAATTTCCCCTTAATTAATATTTCCCCTAAATTCATGTAATATCTAAAATGTAATTTCCCCTTAATTTGCATATAGGAGAAATTAAACAAGTAAGATCACTTAGTTATATCAGTTAAACCAAGTATATTGCAAAAGTAAGAAAACTTAGCGTTCGGTTTGCGAAGATATCTGCTACTTGTTGTTCAATAGATATGTATTCCAATCGAATTTTCTTCTTCATTACATGATCTCGGATAAATGATGATGAGTATCAATATACTTGGTCCGAGAATGAAGAACTGGATTATACGTGATAGTTATGGCAGATGTATTATCACAAAAACTCAGTGCCTCAGTGGACTCAATTCCATAATCTCTTAGTTGTTGCTGAATCCATAGTAGTTGAGCACAACAGCTTCCAGCAGTAAGGTATTATACCTCTGCAGTAGACGTTGTGATGGATGTCTGCTTCTTACAACCCCTTGAAATCAAGCTATCACCTAGGAATTGACAATATACACTGGTACTTTTCCTATCGATTTTCCATCCAGTGTAATCAGCATCTGAATATCCAACTAAGTTAAATGTTGAATCATTGGGATACCAGAGGCCAACATTCTCAGTTCCTTTTAGATACTTAAGAATCATCTTAGTAGCAGTGTAGTGTGATTGCTTATGATTAGATTGGAAGCGAGCACACATACAAACAGCAAACATGATGTCGGGTCTGATGGCTGTTAAATACAGTAAGGATATGATAATACCGCTATACATTGTTACTTAAACTAGTATGTCTGCTTCATCCAGATCTAGTTTAGCAGAAGAACTCATAGGAGTGGCTGCTGCTGAACTAGTGCTCATTCCGTATTTCTTTAATAGTTATTTGGTGTACTTTGAATGGTTGATCAGAATTCCTTCATCAGACTGCTTGACTTGCAATCCTATTACATGCCCGGGTGGATGATCCTTCTTCCACCGGAGCGGAGGTCCAAGAGGATTTGATACTTCGTAATAGGTATTTAAATTGGTAGCTCAGTAGAGTGGATTGATTCATCATTGGTATTTGTAATGTCTACTGCATATCAGTTTCCTCGGCAGCAGGGTTCAGCTCTTGTGGACCAGCGGGTACTTCTGCTTGTGCTTCCGGGACTTCTGGTTCTAGAATACGGTCTACCTTTCTACTGTAATCCAATCATCATAATCATTATCAATATGAGTATTTTATAATCGATTACTTAACTTATTGATTTGTAGTTCAGATGCAGTATTATGAATGGATTCATCAAATTTTACATGAATGGATTCCTCTACTGTCAGTGTTCTATTATTAAATACTCTAAATGCCTTACTAACAGCAGAGTAGCCAATAAATATTCCAGCATCAGATTTAGCATCAAAAGCGATGAGATGAGTCTTTCAATTGTTGTGAATAAAACATTTGCAACCAAACACATGGAAATAATAAATATTTGGGTTACTTTCATTCCAGATCTCATACGATGTTTTGTTCGCTCGTTTATTAATCATCGACCTGTTCTGCGTATAGCAAGCTGTATTAACTGCTTCTGCCCAAAATCTCTGAGAGATTTCTAACTCCGCAAGCATGGTTAGCGCTGCTTCTTTCAAAGTGTGGCTCCTACGCTCAGCAACTCCATTTTGTTGTGACATTCGGGCAGCAGAGTATTCGTGCTTAATACCAAGGTCATCTAGATATGATTCGAGTGACTGATTGGTAAACTCAGTACCTTTATCACTGCGAATTCTATCTATCCCATATGACTTCTCATTTTGTAGTCTTTTTAGTAATTTGATCAGCTTTGGAGTAGCCTGATCTTTGCCACTTAGAAACAGGACCCACATAAAATTAGAAAAGTCGTCTATTAACACTATGGTATGCTTCACTCCCCCTAGACTCTTATTACTGGTATAGGACCAAAAAGATCCATATACAGCAACTCTAGGCACCAAGAAGAAGATTTACTCCCTCTGTTCTTAAAGGTGGATCTGATCTGCTTACCAAGCTGGCATGCTGAACATATCTTGTCTTTTGAGAACTCTATATGTGTCATGCCTCTTACCTACAAGCAATATACTATCATCGACAGATCTTATTGTGCGCGTGAATTGGATGAATTCTACTGAGTGACCATCAGCACATAGTTGACTAATAATAATCAAGTTATAGCAAAGATTTTCAACTAGCAATACATCTTTAATAATAATGTTACCATTGATAATCTTACCCTTACCCACGGTTCTACCTTTTGCATTATCACCAAAAGTTATTCTTGGGCCGGTGGAGACTATTAGCTCAGATAGTAGACAAGCTCTTCCTGTCATATGTCTAGAACATCCATTATCCAGAAACCACTCTGAACTCCAAACTTGCTGGATTCTAGATCTCTGCAATTAAAGTGGTGAAATCATTGGTACCCAATTCTACTTGGGTCCAGACAGGATTAGTCATTTCTGTTGGGATATGCCTAAGACAACTCATTAGATGATTGATTTTGGCATACAATGTAATATGATTTTGTTAGGATCGGGGTAGTGTTTAGAAGGGGGGGTTGAATAAACACTAGATATAATTTCGATTTCTTTTCTGGTTAACTGTAAACTGTTAAGTGTTACAGTTGCTTCTCAATAACAGGCAAGTCAGTAGACACTTATTATAGTGCGGAAGACGTCTACAAAACTTGTGAGGAATAAAACTGAAGTAATAAAGCAGT
The DNA here is from genome assembly GCA_907163345.1 of Haberlea rhodopensis. Taxonomy (NCBI): domain Eukaryota; kingdom Viridiplantae; phylum Streptophyta; class Magnoliopsida; order Lamiales; family Gesneriaceae; genus Haberlea; species Haberlea rhodopensis. Next base: position 190,433 of record CAJQUN010000503.1, on the reverse strand, counting down.
AAACGAATAACACGAGAGTTGTTTCTGGAAGTTCGAAGCACAACGCTTCTACGTCTCCCCTTCTTCCTTTGCAGGAAGGATTCACTAGAAGACTTGGTTTACACTTTACAGTATACAACCTCCTTAGGCACTAACACACTTGGCCTAAACTCCTAGCAATCACACTCTTCTTATCTTTTGAATACAAGTGATTTTACAACACTCTCTACAGAATAAAACTTTCTAGCTTTGAGAGTTTCTGAGCAGCAGACTTCAATTGAAAATAATCTGTCACAGATTCAGTTTTTCGGTTTGTCTGCTCTTTGCTGAACGTTTGAAATATCAGTCGTATAGCTTTCTTGCTTTGAAGTATTTCTCTTAGTTTGAAAGTTGCTCAGCACTTCTTCATTCTCTGTTTGGACGTATTTATAGGTTTTGTTGTCCAACGGTAGCCTTTTTGTATATGGAATGGATTAGCTTTCCAAATACCTGTTGTCTTCTTTCCTATTTTGGAAAACAACGGCTCTTTTCACTCTGACGGTAATGGTGGCGGAGATATAGCAGGGTGCGCCGCTCTGTTGTACCTTTGTCAGAGAATGTTGTACTTACTTTGTCTTGTTGCTTAGACTTCTGCTGGTTTCTTTGTTCAACTGGTCGTTCATCCTCTTAAGACCAGTTGAAGTCCTTGTTCAGTGAGAGACTTTGCAGTTGATAGTTATCCAGTTTATATCTTCACCCGGTTGATGTCTTCATCCGGTTGATGTCTTTACCAGTTGATAACTTGTCCGGTTGGTGTCTATCCAGTTGATGTCTTTATCCAGTTGATAGCTTGTCCGGTTGGTGTCTATCCAGTTGATGTCTTTATCCAGTTGATAGCTTGTCCGGTTGGTGTCTATCCAGTTGATGTCTTCATCCGGTTGATGACTTTATCCAGTTGATGTCTCTATCCAGTTGATGTCTTCATCCGGTTGATGACTTTATCCGGTTGATGACTTTATTCAGTTGATAGCTTGTCCGGTTGGTATCTATCCAGTTGATGCCTTTATCCGGTTGATGTCTCTATCCAGTTGATGTCTTCATCCGGTTGATGACTTCATCCGGTTGATGTGTTCACCCGGTAGGTCTTTAGCATCCGGTTGATCTTTAATATCCAGTAGGTGTTTGTAATCACCAAAACTTAGAAATCGTTTTCCCAACAATTTCCCCCTTTTTGGTGATGACAAAACTAAGCAGTAATCGATTTCCTACTAGAGTAAATAAGGTAAAAGTCCTGAAAATGCTTGAAGACATCATGAAAAAGAAATTTTCATTAAATATAAGCAGATTACAAGTTGTAATCAAACTGGACAATTGAGAGAAATTCATCTTTATATAAGATGAATTCTTACACTTTGAATAGAGTCTAAGACAAGTCTAGTTTTACATAAAATAGATGATACATGACAAATTTCTCTTTAATTAAACAAAGTAGACCGGAGGGCTTCGATTCACTTAGTTGCGGAGAGGAAGAGCTCGATCCACCTTGTTTCAGAGAGAATGTCGGGAAGAGGAAGAGTCATATGAATATTCATCAGGCAGCTCCTTTAGTTTTTATGGAATCACCTAATAAAAATATTCTATCTCTGTTGAGAATACTCTATCTCTATCTTCCCCCTTTTTGTCATCAGCACCCAGGCATCTGCTGTTAGTAGTTCCTGACTGATGAGGAGCACCAGAACAGGATCAAAGCGCTGAAGCTTATCAGAGCTGGGTTAGATAAGTAATCAACCCATGAGGGGTTGATTTAGATAAGTAATAAACCCATGAAGCAGGAAAGGATCTAACAGAAAACCAGGGAATGAGAAATAACTTAAAAGTAAGCATGATGAGTGAATGTGTGTTATGTGATCAAACAAGAACCTCTATTTATAGGAAAAACAAGGTAGCAATAAATGTGAATGCATTGATGTTAAATAGTGAATACAGAGAGACAGTCAATTTAACACAGTAAATAAATAGGAGTAAGTAAGAGTGAGTCAGAAAGTGATACTATTTGCGCCCTAACCAATGTTTGGTATAGTCGCGTTTTTCGGTAGGCGGTTGGCGCGGACTTCGAGATCTTTGTTGAGCAGTGGGTCTGGACTGAGGGAGTGCTCCAGTTGCAGGGGATGAATGAGCAGCTGAACTTGACGCTCTCTGAGAAGAGGGAGCAGTTCGACTGGGTTCAGGCAGCCTGCGGATAATTTTAGGAGCAGCAGGCAGACTGTTGCAGATATCTTGAATTTGAGATGCAAACGCTGCTTGCATGGTGGCCAATTGATCAGTCAAAATCTTTTTGGCGTCGTCAATCTTTTCTCCAAGAGCCATTGAGGTGGCAGTATGAAGAGATTCATTGTTCTGATTGATCTGAAGACGCGCCTGGCCAATATGAGAAACTGCTTCTGCAACCGCATTCTCAGCAAAGGTTTGAAGTCTAGTGACAGTAGTAGTTAAACTACTTAGGTCAGCGTAGACTTGCTGAAATTTAGAGTCCGTTTGCTGCTGAAGAGTTCCTAAAACAAGTGTTGCAGCCCTCTCTTCCTGCTTAAGCTTATGAACATCATGGGTCAGTGCTGTAATAGCGGTGGAGAGATGAGCTAGCTGGGCAGCGATGTTTGGTGGCTCGTCCAGAGGGTTTGTGAAGACAAAGAAACCCTCGGATAGTTCCTGATCCATGGACGGATCGCCGGCAAGCATCGGGATATCAGCAGCAGGGGCAAACGCATTGGGAGGAGCAATGACGACTGCAGTGGATGGCAAAGTAGTAGCGTCAATATGAGGGGCCGCAGTTGAAGCGGAGATAGCTATATCCATAGTTCCAGTTTCTTCCACATGCGGAGCATCCAGTTCAGCATTGTCTTGATCAATCTCAGCAGCAGACGCTTGAGTATGATCATTGGAATGAGAGGATTCACTTGGTTCATTATTTGCAGAGGAGATGGTGACCAGCTGAACCACATTCTGAATAACTGAATCGACATTGGTGTGATCAACAATCATTTGGTGGGGCTGTTGATCATGTGGAGAGCTGGGAGCAGAGGATGCTGCCTCCAAAGTTGTTGGTGTGGCGTCTGCTCCAGTAGGAGAGGTCTCCAAAGCAGTAGAAGTAAGCTCCACAGTAGGACGGACAACCTCTAAATTTGCAATAGCCATTTGTAGATCTGGCTGATCAGGGCTTGCAATAATTTCAGAAGAGGAGCATGTATGAATCCCAGTGGATATGCGAAGATCATGAAGAGCAAGCTCAGCCATTTCCAGCTTGAGGCCTAGAGCGTTTAGAACTGCTCGATCATGATTCGCTGTTCTTGAATGGCCATCAAACATTTGAACGCGGGATGTAACAAGAGCTTGGAGTCCGCCCACATAGTTCATAATCCTAAAGACATCACGCAGCTTCAAACTTTTCTCAGGTTCGGGGATTTGAAGATAGGTCAGGATTTTGTTTTCATCTTGCTTTGCCTGAGCCAGAATTGGGTCGATATCATCAAAGCGAACCTGTACTCGAGCCTTTACCCAACGATCAAAAATCTCCAGTTGGGATTCCAGTTGGGCGTTAACGGCATCCATGACCATTTGAATCTCGAATGCAACAGGAGTGGACACTGGAGCAATAAGAGATTTTCCTTTGTCAGCTGGAGTGGCCTTGGGATGACAGTAAGGACACGTAGACTTGGGTGTCCTGAAGCTGATGGAGCCTGGAGCCTGCTGAGAGCTCACCTGAGCTGAAGGAGTGTCTATTAATGGAGCAGACACCATGGCTAATACAGCAGTGGGTTCCCCAGTTGAAGGGATGACAGGGCTGGGTTCTCTGTCAGAAATAACACCTGTAGGTCCGGCAGAGGAGATAGTGTCAGATGTGGCAGTGTCTCTCTGACGGGCAACTAGAGGAGCAATTTTTCTGGTCCTTGGCTTCTTAGGAGGAGGAGGAGGAGGAGGAGACTCAGCGGATTCAGAGACAGTCTGTTCCGAGTCACTAATGACTTGAGTCAAACGGCGCTTTGTGGCTCCACCTTCTCTGCCACTTCGTTGGCGATGAAGCTGAAGGTACTTGTGAGTGATGAGTCTCCCTGGATGAAGATGAGAGAGAGCTCCTGTCTTGATGTGTTTGCTCTCAAATAGACTGCTTAGAGGGAGAGCAAAACCGGATTGACCTTTGCCAGATATGACGAGACTAGTCAGTATTTGAAATAGTACAGCTGACCAGTTGATCTCCAACCCTTTGCATATGGCGCTCATGACGTCAAACTTCTCAGGGGTAATTATATCAAATGATCCTGCCTTACAGAGGATCCCCTTTGAGATGATGTCTGCCAGTTGTCGATAGTGGCTCTTCATTAATACCTTCCTGAAGGGAGGTCGTTGAATACGATGGTCAGAGTCCGACACTGTGAGCCGCATCTCTTCTCTCAGGTCTGCCGGAATAGTCGAAAAGTCAGAGAGTCCAGTGGAGGGTAGGCACAGATGAGTGGCAAACTCTGGTTGAGTGATGGTGACTGACTGCCCAGAGATGGATGCCACAACGGTGTCATCCACAACAGTTGCTGTGGCAAAGAATTCTTGTAGTTCATCCTGGTAAAATGAGGGAGCCTGGCTTAGGATCACTAATAGCCCTGAGGAATCCAGCTTTTGAATTAAATCCTTTGTTTCCTCGTCAGATGAAGTGTATATGGAGTTAAAATCGACGTGAACAGCATTTGTGATAAAACTTGGTTGAACAGTCTTCGTCATTTTGAATGATTTAGGTGAAGAAGCAGCAGCAATCTGTTAAAGGAAATTTTCTGAAAGAAACGATTGTAGCAGTAAGATGTTTGGAGAAGATGAAGAGGAGAAAAACTAAAGGCGGTGAAAAATAAATATGTAACGTCGTACTGTAGATGAGCGGACACATGTATACGTGGCAATCATCTAACGATTAGAAAGATTTTAACCAAAAATAAAAGGACAGGATTTAGGCGGGAGTGAAATAATTTATTTTACACAAAAGTAATTTTGAATTCCGACGTTCATTAGGTTAATTAGTATCGAGGGTTATTTTTGTCAAAGCTTATTTGGTAACATCAACTGGTATGTGGGGTTCGACTGGTAGGAAAACATCTACTGGATGCAGAGTCCTACTGGTACGAATACTCCCACTGCAGTTGACCATTGTATTACCAGCTTAGCTTAAATAACCATGATAAAATTAAAACAGAAATTCCCCCTAAATAAATGCAATTAAACTAACAAATTCCCCCTGAATCCATTACCCAATCAAAATAATCAAGAAGTAATTTCAATTAAACCAAGAATATTTCGAAAGTAAGAAAACTTAGCGTCCGGTAGGGGTTTTGTGAAGATGTCTGCTGCCTGTTGTTCTGTGGAAATGTACTCCAGCCGTATTTCCTTCTTCATAACATGATCTCTGATGAAATGATGACGAATGTCAATATGTTTAGTACGAGTATGAAGAACTGGATTGTATGTAATGGCAATGGCAGACGTATTGTCGCAGAAAATAGGAGCCTCTGTGGACTCAATTCCATAGTCTCTGAGTTGTTGCTGAATCCAGAGCAGTTGGGCACAGCAGCTTCCAGCAGCAAGGTACTCTGCCTCTGCAGTGGAGGTTGCGATGGATGTCTGTTTCTTGCATCCCCATGATATTAACCGATCACCAAGAAATTGACAATATCCACTGGTGCTTTTCCTGTCAATTTTACATCCAGCATAGTCAGCATCTGAGTATCCAATGAGATTAAAAGTTGAGTCTCTTGGATACCATAGACCAACATTCTCGGTTCCTTTTAAGTATTTTAGGATCCTCTTGACAGCAGTGAAGTGCGACTGCTTGGGATTTGCTTGAAACCGGGCGCACATACATACTGCAAACATAATATCGGGTCGGCTGGCTGTCAAGTATAGTAAAGATCCGATCATGCCACGATACATTGTGACTTCGACTGGTATTCCTGAATTGTCCAAGTCGAGTTTGGCGGATGAGCTCATTGGTGTAGCAGCAGCTGAGCTGGTACTCATTCCATATTTCTTCAGTAGCTCTTTGGTGTACTTGGACTGATTTATCAGAATTCCTTCACTAGATTGCTTGACTTGCAATCCTAAGAAAAATGATAACTCTCCCATCATGCTCATCTCGAATTGTTCCTGCATGATTTTAGAAAATCTTTCGCACAGTTTTGGGTTAGTACTCCCGAAGATAATATCATCAACATATATTTGAACTAGCAACGTATGATCTCCCTTTGTAAATTTAAAAAGGGTCTTGTCCACCGTGCCAATAACAAAGTTGTGCTCTGTCAAATATTTTGATAAAGTTTCATACCAGGCACGGGGAGCTTGCTTTAGACCATACAGAGCTTTATTCAGTCGGAAAACATGAGATGGCTGCTGATGGTTTTCAAATCCAGGAGGTTGTTCAACATAAACTTCTTCCTGGAGTTTGCCGTTAAGAAATGCACTCTTAACATCCATCTGATAGACTTTAAAGTCTTTAAATGCAGCAAATGCAAGAAATATGCGAATTGCTTCTAATCGTGCTACAGGGGCAAAGGTTTCATCGAAATCAATGCCTTCTTCCTGTCTGTAGCCCTGTGCAACTAATCTTGCTTTATTTCTAATTACTGTTCCATTTTCGTCTAATTTATTTCTGAATACCCATTTGGTGCCAATTACAGTGTGATGATGTGGTCGTGGTACTAGATACCATACTCTGTTTCGCTCAAACTGGTTTAGTTCTTCCTGCATTGCTTCTACCCAACTTGGGTCTAATATAGCTTCATCAATCTTCTTAGGTTCTATATGAGATATGAATGCAGCATGAAGAAATTCGTTAATCATTTGTCCTCTGGTGCGTAGAGGAGCAAGAGGGTTACCGATGACCTGCTCGGGTGGATGATCCTTCTTCCACCGGAGCGAAGGTCCTAGTGGGTTGAGTTCTTCAGTTGACTGGATGTGGGTAGGTAAATCAGAGATTCTGATTGACCCATCTTTCTCATTGGTTCCTTCAACTGCAGTAGAGGTGGATGCCACTGTTTCATTGATGGCTGGCTGCAGTGCTTGTTGGCCAGCAGACTCCTCTGCTTGAGCTTCAGGGATTTCTGGTTCTAAGGAGCAGTCAGCCCTGCTTCTGTAATCAATCTCATCATCAACATTTTCGTCAATATAAGTGCTTTCCAGTCGATTACTCAAGTTGTTTATTTGTATATCGGATAGTGTACAGTCAGTAGGTTCATCAAATTTTACATGCACTGATTCTTCTACATTAAGAGTTCTATTATTAAATACTCTGAATGCCTTACTAACTGTAGAATAGCCAAGAAATATTCCAGCATCAGATTTGGCATCAAAGGCGGTGAGATGAGTCTTTCCATTGTTGTGAATAAAACATTTGCAACCAAACACATGGAAATAAGAAATATTTGACTTACTGCCATTCCAGATCTCATAAGGGGTTTTATTTGCTCGCTTATTAATCATCGATCTGTTCTGCGTATAACATGCTGTGTTGACAGCTTCTGCCCAAAATTTCTGCGATATTTCTGATTCCGCGAGCATAGTTCGCGCAGCTTCTTTCAAAGTGCGGTTCCTACGCTCAGCAACTCCATTTTGTTGAGGAGTTCTAGCTGCAGAGTATTCGTGTTTAATACCAAGGTCATCTAGATATGATTCGAGTGATTGATTGGTGAACTCAGTACCTTTATCACTGCGAATTCTATCTATCCCACACGATTTCTCATTTTGGAGTCTTTTCAGTAGTTTGATCAGCTTTGGAGTAGCCTGATCTTTACCACTTAGGAACAAGACCCACGTGAAACGAGTGTAATCGTCTATTACCACTAGAGTATACTTCATTCCCCCTAGACTTGTTACTGGTATAGGACCAAATAGATCCATATGCAGCAACTCTAGGCACCGAGAAGAAGATTTACTCCCTTTGTTCTTAAAGGAGGATCTGATTTGCTTACCGAGTTGGCATGCTGCACAGATCTTGTCCTTTGAGAACTCAATTTGGGGCAGTCCAACAACTAGATCAAGTTTACGCAGACTAGCAATAGTTTTAAAATTTAAGTGACTCAACCGTTTGTGCCAAAGCCAATTTTTGGAAGAATTCTGGGCAGCTAAGCAAGTAAAGGAAGTAGGCTGATTAAGATTCCAATCAATTTTATATGTGTTATCATGCCTTCTTCCTATAAGTAATACATTGCCATCAGTAGATTTAATTATGCATGAATGCTGATTGAATTCTACGGAATGACCATTGTCACATAATTGACTTATGCTAATCAAATTATAGCATAGATTTTCAACTAAGAGAATATCTTTAATGATGAGGTTACCGTAGATAATCTTACCCTTACCTACGGTTCTACCTTTCGCGTTATCTCCAAACGTTATTCTGGGTCCAGTGGAGTCCACTAGTTCAGACAATAAGCTTGCATTCCCTGTCATATGTCTAGAGCAACCGCTGTCTAGGAACCATTCTAAGCTCCGAACTGGATGCATTATAGTTTCCTGCAATTAACGCGATAGACTGATTGGTACCCAATCCTACTTGGGTCCTGGTAGGATTAGTCCTTTCGGAACCCACACTTGTATGACCCTGAATGACTTAGGTCGGTGTGTGTTCTGAAATGTGTGTGCATTTACACATTTAGGTGATGATTTTAGCTTTGGAGTGTGATAATATGTGTATGCATGCGCTTTTGGTTTGTAGTTCCTGTTATTTAGCATATACCTCTTCTGAACAGGTTTACAGTTGTAGTACCAGTTGGGTTTAACCTCTCTAGCTGCTCGACCAGTGGTTTTAAGTTCATTTCTGAACTTTTGCCTTGGTTTAGCCTCTTTGAGTGGTTCTACATAACCGATACCTCTGTGCTGTACCTGTTCTTTGATGAGTGTTGCTTTAACAGGTTCTTTGACCAGTTCATATGGGTCATATACTGTGCTAGATCTTACAAAGTTCATTGATTGAACCTTGCCTTTTGTTAGACACAGTTGAGGCTCATTACCAGATGATCTGCTGTCATTGCTATTAAAGCCTATGCCAGTTAAATCACCAGCAAGCCTTATAGACTCAAGCATTTCATCCTTTCTGGTAGTCGACGCATTCCAAGTGCTAACCAGTTTGCTGAGTTTCTGGTACGCACACTTGGCTTCATCTCTTTCTTTCACTAGGCGACTGGCTGCTTCCCTTAAGCAATTCAACTCCCTTGATTGTTCACAATCAAGTTTGTTTTCAAGCGTTTTAATTGGAATTGAGTGCTCAGTCTTATAGCTTTCAAAAGATTCGTATAGCGTCTGATACTCATTTATCATGTCCTGCAATGCATTGGTGAGTTCATGATGTGTAAATTCAGATAGGTTGGTTTCATGTACCTCATTTTCATCATTCGCCATTAAGCAGTGGACTTCTTCGTCTTCACTCTCGCTGGATGAGCTATTTGACTCCTCTGATTCTGATTCAGAATCAGCCCATTTGCTCTTACTATCTTCTGCCACTAAAATCTTTTGATCTCTGTCCCGTTTGGATGTTCTTCTGGTTTCCTTGGATTTTCTGTAATCCTTGGATCCTCTTTTGTGATCATCCTTTTTGGGTTTAGGACAGTCTGCGATAAAGTGCCCTGGTTTGAGACAGTTGAAGCATACTCGCTCTTCTTCTTCTGAATTTCCTTTGGAGCTTTGCCTTCGAGGATATGATTGATAAGGTCTCTGGTTCTTCTTCATGAATTTTCCAAATTTCTTTACGAACATTGCCATAGCATCGTTACACATCTTCTCTGGAGTTATTTCAGTAGGAGTAGGCAGAGACTCAGATGCAGTGAGAGCTTTTGTTGGTTGACTTGAACTTGGTTCATCTTCAACCCGAATGCCTAATTCGAATTCATAGGCTTTTAAATCAGCAAACAAATCATGTAGATCTATCTTGTTGATATCCTTCGATTCTCTCATAGCAATGGTCTTGACATCCCATTCTCTTGGTAGACCTCTCATTACTTTGAGAGTGACTTCTCTGTTGGGTAACTCCTTACCCAGACTGCTTAGTTCATTTACTATTCCAGTCACTCTTTCATCGTACTCATTGAGAGTTTCTCCATTTATCATTTTGATATGCTCAAACTTCTGCAAAGCCACAGTAAGCTTGTTCTCTTTGGTTTGATCATTTCCTTCACAGAGTTGAGCAATCTTCTCCCAGATTTCTTTGGCTGTTGGGCACATTTTGATTTTGTTAAACATATTTTTGTCCAACGTTTTGAACAAAATATCTTTAGCAACATTGTCTAGATTTGCTTTTTTCTTGTCTTCATTTGACCATTGAGATCTTTCCTTTTCTACCATTTGTGGATCACCACTTGTGATAGAAGCAGCTGTATTGACTTTCATGATTTTCAACGGTCCTTCGGTGATCACATACCACATATCATCATCTTGAGCACTTAGATGTGCTTGCATGCGGATCCTCCAGTCATCATATTCGTCTTTCTTGAACATTGGAATTTTGCTGAATGAGGCCATCAGTTTTGGTGAATGGTAATTTCTCAAGATTGAGAAAACCTGGCTCTGATACCACTTGTTAGGATCGGGGTAGTGTTTAGAAGGGGGGGGGTTGAATAAACACTAGATATAATTTCGATTTCTTTTCTGGTTAACTGTAAACTGTTAAGTGTTACAGTTGCTTCTCAATAACAGGCAAGTCAGTAGACACTTATTATAGTGCGGAAGACGTCTACAAAACTTGTGAGGAATAAAACTGAAGTAATAAAGCAGTAAACGAATAACACGAGAGTTGTTTCTGGAAGTTCGAAGCACAACGCTTCTACGTCTCCCCTTCTTCCTTTGCAGGAAGGATTCACTAGAAGACTTGGTTTACACTTTACAGTATACAACCTCCTTAGGCACTAACACACTTGGCCTAAACTCCTAGCAATCACACTCTTCTTATCTTTTGAATACAAGTGATTTTACAACACTCTCTACAGAATAAAACTTTCTAGCTTTGAGAGTTTCTGAGCAGCAGACTTCAATTGAAAATAATCTGTCACAGATTCAGTTTTTCGGTTTGTCTGCTCTTTGCTGAACGTTTGAAATATCAGTCGTATAGCTTTCTTGCATTGAAGTATTTCTCTTAGTTTGAAAGTTGCTCAGCACTTCTTCATTCTCTGTTTGGACGTATTTATAGGTTTTGTTGTCCAACGGTAGCCTTTTTGTATATGGAATTGATTAGCTTTCCAAATACCTGTTGTCTTCTTTCCTATTTTGGAAAACAACGGCTCTTTTCACTCTGACGGTAATGGTGGCGGAGATATAGCAGGGTGCGCCGCTCTGTTGTACCTTTGTCAGAGAATGTTGTACTTACTTTGTCTTGTTGCTTAGACTTCTGCTGGTTTCTTTGTTCAACTGGTCGTTCATCCTCTTAAGACCAGTTGAAGTCCTTGTTCAGTGAGAGACTTTGCAGTTGATAGTTATCCAGTTTATATCCTCACCCGGTTGATGTCTTCATCCGGTTGATGTCTTTACCAGTTGATAACTTGTCCGGTTGGTGTCTATCCAGTTGATGTCTTTATCCAGTTGATAGCTTGTCCGGTTGGTGTCTATCCAGTTGATGTCTTTATCCAGTTGATAGCTTGTCCGGTTGGTGTCTATCCAGTTGATGTCTTCATCCGGTTGATGACTTTATCCAGTTGATGTCTCTATCCAGTTGATGTCTTCATCCGGTTGATGACTTTATCCGGTTGATGACTTTATTCAGTTGATAGCTTGTCCGGTTGGTATCTATCCAGTTGATGCCTTTATCCGGTTGATGTCTCTATCCAGTTGATGTCTTCATCCGGTTGATGACTTCATCCGGTTGATGTGTTCACCCGGTAGGTCTTTAGCATCCGGTTGATCTTTAATATCCAGTAGGTGTTTGTAATCACCAAAACTTAGAAATCGTTTTCCCAACAGATTTTATTAAAGGCAATTCATTATTATATATTATTCAAGTATCTGTGTAACATGAATATATATATATATATATATATATATATATGTGTGTTAATGTCCTTAGAATAATATTGTATTATTCTTAAAGATTGTCCCTAGTCAAGTATTATCATGAATTAGGATAATGATAATACATTGAGACTAGTATGTATTGGTTGATGGATTTGTTCATGGATATGAGATATCAAATCAACACATGGGTACATGTTAGAGAACTATGTATTGGACAGACCCACCATGAGAATGCTACATGGATAGTATGAATGTCATAAGCAATTCTCATAGTGATAATAGTGTATGTAATCCTTACGACTTGAGACCACCAGAGATCCCAATATAAGGAGTTGTGTATCTTGATATTGTCAAACGTTACCTGTAGCAGGTTAAACTATAAAGACAATCATTGGATACACCGCGAATTATGTAGAGGGATATTATCAAGATAAGATGTGTCCCTCCTATATAACAGGAGAAGTGTTTGGGCCGTTGATCAAGTGAGACTAAAATGCATGGCCATGCTCGAATGAGTCGATATGTGATATCGAGCTTATTCATTTATTCTAGACTACTTGGGGATCAAGAAATAAAATATTGAAATATACGAGTATGACTTATTCCATGACTCGTATTTAATCTAAACACATAGGACAAATGGATTAAGTACATGTGAATATTATCACAGGCCATAGTTTATGTCGAGTCAATGACATTCTTGTAACTTGGGTAGCCTTGATGTGTTGCTAGATACCGCTCATTGCTTGTGACATAAAATTAGATTTTATATCACTGCCAATGTAACAAGATCCTAACGGCTCGCACAAAAGATTAAATCGATAAATGGAGTTAAATTCATTGGATGAATTAAAATGGTTTAGGAAGAGTCCTAAGCATAAATTAATGGGCCAATTATATATATATATATATATATATATATATTAACATGCTATATAGATAAATAAAAGATGAACTCGGGCCCAAGGGTTGTGGAAGACCGATTAGCCGCTTCTTTTATGTCTATATATATATATATATGACCATTAGGTTAAAAGCTTAATCAGACGTTAATGAGAATTACTTGATAGCTAAACCTAGCAGACAGACACAACCGTCACCTTTCTTCGACATCTCGTGTCTTTGTTCCAGTTGAGTTATCGAGTCTAGCAACTAGATTAACGTCAACATCCCTTTCGATTTGATCGTGTGGATACCGTAGAGGCAAAACTCGAAAAGTTTTGTTCATGACTCGTGGACTTGTTGCTTTGAGGATTCTGCATCAAACACGCTACAAAGGTATAACTCTTGACACCCGATATGAATACTTCGCATAGGTCCTCGGTTGGAATCCGATAAATTTTTATTCCGATGCACTATTTGATAGTCTGATTCCTTACACTTTCGGGACCCACACTTGGATAACCCTGAACATTTTGGGTATGTGTGTCTCCTGAAATGTGTCTGCAGCAAATGGTGATGGTGTTCTAGAGTGTTGTGTGTGGTATTGAGTATCTGCATGTTGTTTTGGTTTCTGGTTCCTGTTGGGAAGCATATATCTCTTCTGGACAGGCATAGAATTATAGTACCAGTTAGGTTTTGCCTCTCGAGTTGCCTGACCGGCAGACTTATGTCCATTATTGGACTGTTGTTTTGGTCTAGTCTTCTCTACTGGTTTGACATAACCAATACCTTATGTGATGCTTGTTCCTTAATGAGTGTTGGCTTAACATGTTCCATTCCCAATTCACTCAGTTCATATATTGTGCTGGATCTAACAAAGTTCATTGTTTGAAACTTGTTCTTCACCAGACACATCCGAAATTTAATGCCATATGTTTTACTGTCATCGTTGATATAGCCTATACCAGCGAGATCACCAGCAAGCCTTATCGACTCTAGTATTTCATCTTTTCTAGAGGTTGATGTGTTCCATGTGCGAACCAGCTTGATAAGTTTTTTGTGTGCACATTTAACTTCGTCATTTTCTTTCTCGAGTAGACTTACTTTTTCCCTTAAGCATTCCAGCTCCCTTGATTATTCACAATCAGGGTTACTGTCCTGATGTTCGATTAGGCTTGTGTGTTATGTCTTGTAGTTCTCGAAGGACTCATACAACAATCGATACTCATTATCATGTCCTGCAATGCATTTGTGAGTTCAGTATGTGTAAATTCAGAAAGATTAATATCAGCTACCTCACTGTCATCATTTTCCATGAGACAGTGGACTATTTCATCTTCACTTTCACTAGATGAGCTTGAAGATTCTTCTGATTCTGATTCTGAATCAGCACACTTGCTCTTGTTTTCCTCAGCAACAAGTACTTTCCGATCTCTATTTCTTCTGGATGATCTTATCTTTTCCTTAGACTTCTTGTAGTCTTTGGATGCTCTCTTTTCCTTCTTTGGCTTTGTGCAATCGGCAATAAAATGTCCCGGTTGAAGACAGTTGAAGCAGACGCGATCATCTTCTTCTAATCTGTTCTTGAAGTTCTGCTTCCTTGGATAAGACTGGTAAGTCTGTTGGTTTTTCTTCATGAACTTGCCAAATTTTTTGACAAAAAGCGTCATTGCATCATTGCATATTTGTTCAGGAGTCATCTCTGTTGTGGTGGACAGGGACTCTGATGCAGCAAGGGCTTTGCTTGGTTGACTGGTGCTGGGTTCATCTTCAACCCGAATTCCTAGTTCAAACTCGTATGCCTTTAAGTCAGCAAACAGATCATGCAGATCGATCTTGTTTAGATCTTTGGATTCTCTCATGGCAATGGTATTCACATCCCATTCTCTTGGAAGACCCCTCATGACTTTTATGGTAACTTCTCTGTCTGATATATCCTTACTCAGGCTATTGATTCGTTGATGATTCCATATACTCTCTCATCATATCATTGAGAGTCCTGACTTGATGTTCTCAAACTTCTGTAGAGCGACAGCAAGCTTGTTCTCTTTGGTTTGATAATTTCATTCACATAGCTGTGCAATCTTTTCCCAGATATCTTTAGTAGTAAGACACATTTTGATCTTGTTGAGCATGTTCTTGTCCAATGTCTTAAATAGAATATCCTTATCCACGTTGTCCAGATTTGTTTTTTTCTTTTCTTCATTTGTCCAAGACACTCTGTCATTTTCAACCATCTGAGGTTCTCCACTGGAGATAGCAACTGCTGTGTTGACTTTCATTGTTGTCATTGGTCCGTTGGTAATAACGTACCACATATCATCAGCTTGAGCACATAAATGTGCTTGCATTCTGATTCTCCAGTTATCATACTCATCCTTTTTAACATTGGGATCTTGCTGAATGAGGCCATCAGTTCTTAGTATTCTCAAAATTGAGATGACATTGCTCTGATACCACTTGTTAGGATCGGAGTAGTGTTTAGAAAGGGGGGGTTGAATAAACACTAGATTTAATTTTTAATTCTTCAATATACAGCAGACTGTTAAGTACTGCAGTAATACCTCAATTGATGAACAAGTCAGCAGACATTAGAGTTAGTGCGAAAGATGTCTACTGGACTTGTGAGGTTAAGACGCTGAATGGTTAATACAGAAAGTAAGTGACACAAGATATGTTCTGGAAGTTTCGAAGCACAACGCTTCTACGTCTCCCCTTCTCCCTTTGCAGGAAGGTTACACTAGAAGACTTTGGTTTACACTTTACAACCTACAACCTTCTTAGGCATCCACACAGATTTGCCTAAACTCCTAGCAATACAACAATCACAGTTGTTTATAATGTGTTTTACAACACTCACACAAAATATAAATCTTTGATCTTCGAGTGTTTTTGAGCAGCAGACTCAGTAGGCTTTGATCTTTTAGATCACAAGCTGCTCTTGCAAAACTTCGGGATGTTTCAATATGTGTTTCAAAAGCTTTGCTTGGATTAGTATGAATTTGGTTGCTGACTTCGAAATATTGATCTTGTTAGAGCTTTCTTCCTTCTTCACTTTGATGTATTTATAGACATACCAGTCTTCATTCTTCACTAACGACAACTATTCTTCAATTGGAAAGATCTGCGTAAAATCAGCTTCCTGATTTTCTTCCAAATTCTTTTTGTCTTCTTTCCAATTTCGTTAATCAATGGCTAGTTCATTCTGACACTGTTGAGCCTTAAACGCATGGTTGTGTTTAATGCTTTAATTTATCTCCGGATTATTTTTGAGTTTTGATGATCAACAAAACTTGTGTTTGTTATACTAATGTGTCTACTTAGTGTACATGTATATTGATTGAAAGTGGATTGATTGAAGAAAATCAACTGTGCACAACCTGGCTTGGATCGCCCCAGGCGATGGCAGCCAGGCGGGGCATCGCCACGCACATCGACAGAGGCGACGCCGAGGCTCACGCGCAGGGGGAGTTCGCCCGAGGCGATTGCCTGATCGCCTGAGGCGATGGCTGCTTCGTTTGAGGCGATGAAAGATTTTGAGAATCTGAGGCTACGTCATTGATTTTTGGCTTAGATCGCCTGAGGCGATCTGTGGAAATTGGCGACCGTTGGGGCGCGGCGATGGTGATCGCCCGAGGCGATGTCCGAGGCGATCGAGGAGTGATTTCAGCCTTATGTGTAGCAAAGGCTAGTAGGAGCCTAGGGGGCCTCCTACACTATAAATATTCATGCTTTGGAGCATTTGAAGACAAGAAACAAGCCTACAAACTTCTACAAAGCTTTGCTTATTCAAAATTCATATAGCTTTGCAATCTCCATACATTATTGTTGTATTAGATTTTGTGATTCTTTTATTAGAGTCTTGTTTTCTTCGTGTTGGTACACCGTGAAGGTGTTTGTTGAGTTGTTGTAAGGTCCTCCAACACCAAAGCAAGTTAGAAATTGTAAAGTCATCAACAAGTAAAGTTGGTGCATGTGTTGTGGCTATTCTTGGAGCCCTTAAGGCCAAGAAGACTCTTGAAGAGTGTTGGTAACTCGGGAAGAGTTGTGTGTGGCTATCATTGGAGCCCTTAAGGCCAAGAAGACTCGTGAAGAGTGTTGTGCTCGGGAAGAGCTTTGTGTACTCGGGAAGAGTGTGTTGTGGCTAACTTGGAGCCCTTAAGGCCAAGATGTTTTTCGTTCTAGTGGAACCTCGGTTAAAGGTTTTTTAACCGGGAAGAGGAGACGTAGGCGATTTATCGCCGTACTTCTATAACAAATCTTCTTGTCATTTACCGCTTTATTACATTACGCATTTATTTATTTGTTTACTTCTTTATTTTATTTATTTATCGATTGACTTAAGCCTTCCGCAAGCGCAAACTCTTTTATTTTGCAAACTCATTTTAAAAAGTTAAAGTAGCCAAGGAATCTCATTCACCCCCACCCCCCTCTTCGATTCCAACAAGTGGTATCAGAGCCATTTGATTTTTGTTTTTAAATCAAAATTTTTATATGGCTAATCTAGCAAATTAGTTTGCTCAAAGTCAATCGACAAATAGGCCTCCGCTCTTCACGGGTGATAATTACGATTATTGGAAGAATAGAATATCCCTATACATCCAATCCATAGATTATGACCTATGGAAGATCATTGTGAAAGGTCCACATATTCCTTTAAAGGAAGTTGGGGGAATAAGTGTTCCCAAAGAAATGGACGACTTCACAAGAGCGGACATGATTTTAATTTCGCAAAATGCTAAAGCTATTAATATTTTACATTGTGCTTTAGATATGAAGGAGTACAACCGGATCTCGATGTGCTCAACCGCAAAGGAGATATGGGACAAATTACAAATTTGTAATGAAGGCACTAATCAAGTGAAGGAGATCAAGATAGACCTACTACAACTCAAATATGAGACATTTGAGATGGAGTCCGGAGAAGAGGTTGATTCGATGTTTAGGAGGCTCACCCAAATTATAAATGAGATTGCTCAACTTGGAGAGAAGTATCCTCCAAAGCAAATATGGAGAAGAGCACTAAGAGCCTTGCCAAAGGAATGGGATGCCAAGAGTACGACCATCATCGAGTCCAACAAAGGAGAAAATGCATCTTATGACCTTGATGAACTTCATGGCACACTGGTGATCCATGAGCTTGAAGTGTCAACAAGGAAAGGAATAAAGGAGGAAGATAGATCCAAAAGAAATGGGATAGCCTTGGTCGGAAGGAAAGATCAATCCGATGATGAAGATGATGATGATGATGATGAAGAGATGATCTTGTTCACTAGAAAGTTCAAGAAGTTCTTCAACAAACAAAACAAGCCAAAGACCTCTAGTGCTACCAAACATGATTCCAAACACGAGGTAACTTGTTATAATTGTCAAGATAAAGGTCATTATGCTAACAAATTGATAAGTGTGATTTTTACACTTAATTTGATATATGATTAGGGGCATTTTTATAGTGATTCCTGGAAAATATTACGCGTTTTGGTATATAATTGTATATTTCAGGAATCCAGGTCCAAATGCTAAAAGATGATGAGAAATGCATAAATGTGACAAGAATTCAAATTGGGTCTCAAGAGTTGAAAAATCGTGCACCGGGATAGAATACATGCTGCACCCTAACGCCACTTATGCAACACGATTTTATTAAAGATTTTACACGTCACATGCATGATAAGGAAGGGAGAGAAGAGAAGATTGTTTATGAGCATTAGTAGGGAATAAAATATTCTCTAATATTTTACCAAGGTATTAACCAATTAAAAGGTGACTTCACGTAAGGAAACCAGGTGAGAGATTAAAAAAGAAGGGGATTTGGTGAAGATACGGAGATATCAGGAACGAGAACGAGAGCAGCAAATATATTGGAGGATAAACGTGAGCAGATTTAGAGTTGAGAGGAACGAGATTTTAAGAGCAGAAAGGTGAACGAGAAGGGAGAATAAAAGAGAAAGATAAGAAACGAGAGCACAGCAAGAAGAGAAACGTACGTGAGAGGAGTTGGACGTCAGGAGAAGAGAGGAAAGTCGATTGGAACTTGAGGAGAATTGGTGAAGAACGTACAGCACAGCAAGACAGACGTGAATTGTGGTGAACAGCAGATTGGGAGACTTACGAACAGAGAAAGCAAGGTGTTGGTGAAGAAGAATCACGTACAAAGCAAAGCGAGAGACGGAGCTACGGGTCGACGACGCGATTCATCGCTAGTTTATACGTATTTCTAAACTTTGTTTGATTCTATTTAATTTCTTTATGTTTTTGATGTTGAAAAACATGATTTTGCATTTGATATAAAATATGTTGCTAGGGTAAGTTTGTTGTCAAGACTTAGGGGATCCATGTTATGAACCCATGATTTAGTTTTAATGTTTTGATTGATTTTTATTTATCTAAGTGCATATATCATTGTTCTTCATGCTTTTAAGGGTTTGGCCATCCTTGAATGATATTAAATTGCAATTGAGATCGAGAGATAAAATTGGAATTCGATATAGTGATTTATGCCGTGGATTTCAGGCTGAGATCGAGAGATGAAGTCAAATACACGTGTGATAACTATAGATATCTAGTAATCGAAGGCTAGAAGTTTTCATAGATCGATTTACAATATTAATTGTTCAATAAGGGTACGAGAGTGGCTTATTGTTACGTTAGTATTAGATTTGTTATAGCCGGACCAAGGTATAGCAAGTGAATTAGGAAAACTCGTCACCTTAGATTGTTTGAATTAATTCTTAACTAATAGGCGAATTGTGGGGGATTATATAGGTGAACCGAAAGTCTTGATAATTGTCTCTATTGATTTCATTCTCATTCTCTATTGTTTGTTTGGATTTATTATTGGGTTAATTAGTTAATTAGTTATAACCAATTTTCGTAGGCTAAATATAGTTAAACTAGTGGAGTTTGGTACTTATTTTCTAGTCCTCGTGGGATCGACAATCCGTACTTATATTATCATTATACTAAAACTTGACACCGTGCACTTGCGGTAGAATCGCTACACTGAGAAATAATTGTTTAAAATAAAAGCGATCAAGTTTTTGGCGCCGTTGCCGGGGACTAGTTTTAATAATATCAAACGAGATTAGTTGACTGTAGTTTAGTCATTTATTTGTTTTTATTTTCGATTTTTTCTTCTTCTTTCTCTCTACTCTTCTACTGTTTGTGTTCTTTTTGGTTGATTGTTACAGGTTGTTATCTCTTGGTGCATGCTAAGGAGTAGCAAGCCTACACTTGAGAGCACACTTGTCAAAGGAGGCTAAGGCAAGCAAGAGCACACATGGCTAATAACGAGGAGATTCCGGTACCACTAGTGGCAAGATCACTCATGGACTATGCCCACCCTGCATTCCATGGATCACTGTCGAGTATCACGAGACCAACCATACATGCTAACAATTTTGAGATCAAGCCTGCTATCATACAGATGATCCAACGTTCGGTCCAGTTTGGGGGAGCTGCTACAGATGATCCAAATGATCACATCTCCAACTTCTTGGAGATTTGTGATACATTCAAGCATAATGGCGTTACTGACGACGCCATCAGGTTACGTTTGTTTCCCTTTTCTTTAAAAGATAAAGCTAAATCCTGGTTACAATCGTTGCCTGCAGGATCTATTACCACGTGGGATGGAATGGCGCGGTTGTTCTTGTCAAAATTCTTTCCACCATCCAAGACGGCCAAGATGCGCAATGACATCACTACTTTTGCCCAATGTGATCCAGAGACACTATATGAGGCTTGGGAGCGCTTCAAAGATCTACTGAGGAGATGCCCACATCACGGCCTCCCTATCTGGCTGCAGGTACAAACATTTTATAACGGTTTATTTTCTGATAATCGTTCTATGATTGATGCAGCGTCAGGAGGAACTGTGATGAGGAAGACTCCCGAGGAAGCTTATACACTGTTGGAGGATATGGCTGCTAATATCTGTCAATGGCAGTCTGAGAGGAACGTGCCAAAGAAGCAAGTCGGATTGCATCAAGTGAGTGAAGTCACTGCCCTAGCTACCCATTTGGAAGCGCTGAACAAGAAGATCGATAGTTTGAGCATGCATGCAATGCAAGTTCAAACTGTTACATGCGAGCTTTGCCATGGAGGACATCCGAGCACTGAATGCCAGGTTGGTAACCCATTCATTACTACTAATGAAGCTGTTAATTTCGTAGGGAACCGACCACCACAGACCTACCCCTACCCAAATACGTACAATACTGGGCCGAGGAACTATCCCCAACCACCACCGGGGTATGCACCAAAGCCAAGCATGGAGGAGCTGCTAACTAAGTTCATATCATCGGCTGAAAACAAGGATGAACAATCATGAGGCATCGATAAAGAACTTGGAAGTCCAAGTGGGACAGTTAGCAAAGATCGTAGCCGAACGAGCACAAGGATCACTATCTAGTGACACTGAGACGAAACCTAGGGAGCAAGTCCATGCTATCACGTTGAGGAGTGGAAAGGAGGTCGCTGAGAAGAAGGATGTGCACGTAGAGTTAAGAGGCGAGGAGGACATCAAGCAAGAAGAGGGACAAACACGCGACAAAGGTAAGTCTACTAAGACCTCTACACCCATCACACCTGCTAAGGTAGATATCCCACCCCCACTCCCCGCTGCGTATAAAAGAGCAAAGATCGATGCTAAATTTGCTAAATTTTTAGAATTGATTAAGAATCTTCATATTGAGATGCCTTTCATAGATGCTATTCGGCACATGCCGAATTATGCTAAGTTTTTACAGGAGATTCTATCGAAAAAGCCGAAACTGGGAGAGCATGAGATGATAAACTTAACTGAGGAGTGTTCAGCTGTCATTCAAAATGATTCACCTCCAAAGTTAAAGGATCCAGGGAGTTTCACTATACCTTGCAAAATAAATTCTAAATCTTTTAATAAATCTTTATGTGATTTGGGGTCAAGTGTTAATTTAATGCCTTTGTCTGTGTACAGGAAGCTGGGCTTGGGAGAGCTAAAAACAATCAATGTCTCATTGCAGATGGCAGACAAGTCCATCAAGTACCCTCATGGGATAGTGGAGGATGTACCGGTAAAGGTTGACAAATTCACCATTCCGGTGGATTTCATGGTGCTAGACATAGGGGAGGAGGCGGACATGCCATTGATATTAGGAAGACCGTTCCTAGCTACTGGACGGGCATTGATGGATGTCCAAGAAGGGAAGTTGATCCTCCGAGTAGGGGGGGATCAAGTTACTTATGATATGTTCAAAGTTGTGAACACTACACGCACTGAGCACCGATGTTTTAGTGTCAATATAATTGATACACTATATGTTGATGCGATGCAGGGTAAGAGTGAGAAGAAGGTGGAGGTCACATCGAATGGCCAACAAAGAAGAGGTAAATTTGGTGTAGGAGACTCGGTATTAATGAATAGGAAAAAGATGAGATTTTTTCCATGGGAGTCTGACGCACCATGGGCTGGACCATTCAAAATTATCGATGTTCTACCATTCAACACCTTCAAACTGAGAGATGACCATGGGGGACTATTCACGGTGAAAGAGAAGTGGTTACGACATTACCACATGGAGGATGTGAAATCACCCCCTACTGGCCATAGCGGCACTTGAGCTTAAACGGTAAAAAGTCCAGCTTGGGACTATAAATCAAGAACTCTTTCCTATCCCTTTTGCTTTGTTTTAGTTTATTTTGGTTTGTTTTTGTTTTTGTTTTTGTTTTTGTTTTTTTTTTTATTTTGAGAGACTCCATGCGTGCTGTGACGTGTTCCAACAATATGCCCCACGAGCTGATGAGGAATTGGACAACGATCACTGACGGTCGTTGTCAACGGTAAATGCTTTGTCGTACTTTTCATGCTTATTACATTGAGGACAATGCATGATTTAAGTTTGGGGGAGTGCATTACTGTGTCATGCTTCTTATTTGAAAATTGATCGTTTTTTGAGCACCAACAAAAAAATTTTCCTTGAAAATGAGTTTAATTAGTAAGATAAGAATGAATCTTAGTAGTGGTCTCTATTCCATGATGATATTAATCTCACTCTGCATGCCAACCTGAGTTTTGATGATTGTAAAACTTGTTTGTGAATATCTTGTTTTGAGTAGCATGTCAAAGATGAGGAATATTTTGAGCACATTTGAGTCATAATCTTGTGAATTGCACTTGTAGTAGTGAAAGTTTTTGTGAACTTGATGAATTGTTTTTGAGCATCTTAGAGTACCTTAGAAACTATTTGATGATGACACTTTGAAGCGAAATTTTATAGTTATAAACTCGACTTGGAAATGATCTAGGCGATCTTTGGACCGTTTGAGCCTTTAAAGCTTACCATGATATATATCAATCTCTAGTGCCCCATTTTGAGCCTAATTGAAAAAGAATGGTGTACGTTTAACATGCTATTAGCCCCATTCAACATTTTTTGGCAACTCATTATACCCACCTTTATGAGCCTAAATTGAAAGAATTCATCATTACCTAAAGGGAGTATAATGAAACTCATTAGATGCACATAATTTGTTATATGTTGATGAGCTTATTGTTGAAAAAAATGATGAATGAGTAAAGAAAAAGATAGATAAAGCCTTGAGAAAAAAAGTGACTAAATAAGACCCAAAGTGGCCAAGGCTAAAAGAGAAAAAGAAGAGAAGCTCATTTTTGTGCTAAAAATATGAACATACATGATTATACTCTCTTCTTTGTGCTATCCTATCTTTTCTTTGAAGCCAAACACCTAGGCCTAACGCTACAAGCTTAAAAAGACCTATTGATCCAAGTCTAGGGAGTGACTACATTAGTGGAGAAGCTGTTTGAGAATAGGACTATAGGGTGCTCAATGATAATCTTAACTTTCATTACCTAGCATGATTTGATCTATGAAAATTGCATGAACCTTGAAAGTGACAATAGCACACACGCACGTTCTGATTCAGAGACATGTTGCTTGATCTAGGAGAAAACACAGCGTGTTGAACTTTCTGATTAACTGTTATTTGTCTGTAAGTGAGATGTCTGAGTTACTTGATTGACTGCGAATTTGTTTATTTGAATCTTCAATATTGAACTCTACTTTGTGATCTTATTTCTTGCTCGAGACGATCAAGTTTAAGTTTGGGGGAGTTGATAAGTGTGATTTTTACACTTAATTTGATATATGATTAGGGGCGTTTTTATAGTGATCCTGGAAAATATTACGCGTTTTGGTATATAATTGTATATTTCAGGACCAGGTCCAAATGCTAAAAGATGATGAGAAATGCATAAATGTGACAAGAATTCAAATTGGGTCTCAAGAGTTGAAAAATCGTGCACCGGGATAGAATACATGCTGCACCCTAACGCCACTTATGCAACACGATTTTATTAAAGATTTTACACGTCACATGCATGATAAGGAAGGGAGAGAAGAGAAGATTGTTTATGAGCATTAGTAGGGAATAAAATATTCTCTAATATTTTACCAAGGTATTAACCAATTAAAAGGTGACTTCACGTAAGGAAACCAGGTGAGAGATTAAAAAAGAAGGGGATTTGGTGAAGATACGGAGATATCAGGAACGAGAACGAGAACGAGAGCAGCGAATATATTGGAGGATAAACGTGAGCAGATTTAGAGTTGAGAGGAAGAAGATAAAGGTCATTATGCTAACAAATGCCCTAGGAAGAAGAATGAAGACAAAGGCAAGAAGAAGGCCCTAATAGCCACATGGAGTGATAGTGACTCCGATGAAGAAGAAGCCACAAATCTTTGTTTAATGGCTCTTGGAGATGAAGGAGATGAAAGCGACGATGAGGCACCATCTTTTGATGAACATTTAGATTCTTATCATGAACTCATTGATGTTCTTGGCAAAACCAAGATGAGTAACAAATTACTCAAACTTGAGATTGCCAAGAAAGATGAAGAAAATAATTCATTGAAAAATGAATTAAATTCTTTAAAGATATCTTTTTGCAAGTTTAGTGATAGTAGTCTAAAGATAAATGAATTGCTTGGCTTGCAACGTTGTAGCTTTGATAAAGTTGGGTTAGGATTCTCAAGCAAATCTAAAACTTTTTCAAGCTTGTTAGCTAAAGCCAAGCATAATTCTCATACTTGTAATTATTGTTGCAAAGATGGTCATTCTAAAAACAAATGTAGGTTTGCCAAAATCCAATACCAACCTAACAAGAGGTGGGAATGGATTCCAAAGGCGCCAATGAAAGCTAATCCTCAAGGACCCAAAAATCAAATGGGTACCAAAGATCCCCTATTGTTAATTTGTTTTGTAGGGACAACAGTGGGATGGAGGATGAAGGCACAAGCAACTCAAAGGAGGAGTTTATCTCATTCACCTCAATAGAGGAAGTACAAGGTATATGACCAATGACAAGAACGCACGGTAAAATTATTTTATACATTTTAAAAGAGCAATTCAAATTTTCATTGGCACAAATTAATTGTGACCAATAAATATGAAGCTCAATATTCATTGGTAGTAAAATGCACAACCCCTTAGCATATGCACATATAAATTATTTTGATGCATGATTTTTACTTATCTCTTTATGGTATATATATCTTGATATGCCTAAAATTCAAATTTGAATATGCAATGTGGAAATGTGCAATTATATATTTCGTTAACTTATCTAATAATGCTTTGATATTTTTAATGTTTATTGGGCATGAACATATGCACAATTTACAACATTTAGAATTTATTGTTGATTGCCTTAAACGCATGTTTGTTGGTCTTCTCAATGATTTAATCTTAGGCTTGTTATGCTTATTACATGCTTGATGAGGAACATGAGTAAATTGTTAAAATATGGCTATGTGGCAACATATAATTGAGCTATGTTTATTTAAATTTTGTACTTTTTGATTATCACAAAAAGGGGAAAAATTTTGTGATAAACTTGAAGAATAATACATGCATAGTTTAAGGGGGAGAGCTTTTGTATGCATGGTTTGAGGGGAAGAGTTGTTTGTTCAATACTTTACTTGGTTATCTTGTAAGTGCTATGCAATTGTTAAGGGGGAGTCATGTTTACTCACATTTCATGCATATTACATGGTTGTGTTTAATGCTTTAATTTATCTCCGGATTATTTTTGAGTTTTGATGATCAACAAAACTTGTGTTTGTTATACTAATGTGTCTACTTAGTGTACAGGTATATTGATTGAAAGTGGATTGATTGAAGAAAATCAAATGTGCACAACCTGGCTTGGATCGCCCCAGGTGATGGTGATCATCGCCCCAGGCGATGGCAGCCAGGCGGGGCATCGCCACGCACATCGACAGAGGCGACGCCGAGGCTCGCGTGCAGGGGGAGTTCGCCCGAGGCGATGCGTTGATCGCCTGAGGCGATGGCTGCTTTGTTTGAGGCTATGAAAGATTTTGAGAAGCTGAGGCTACGACATTGATTTTTGGCTTAGATCGCCTGAGGCGATCTGTGGAAATTGGCGACCGTTGGGGCGCGGAGATGGTGATCGCCCGAGGCGATCGAGGAGTGATTTCAGCCTTATGTGTAGCAACGGCTAGTAGGAGCCTAGGGGGCCTCCTACACTATAAATATTGATGCTTTTGAGCATTTTGAAGACAAGAAACAAGCCTACAAACTTCTACAAAGCTTTAATTATTCAAAATTCATATAGCTTTGCAATCTCCATACATTGTTGTTGTATTGGAGTTTGTGATTCTTTTATTAGAGTCTTGTTTTCTTCGTGTTGGTACACCGTGAAGGTGTTTGTTGAGTTGTTGTAAGGTCCTCCAACACCAAAGCAAGTTGGAAATTGTAAAGTCATCAACAAGTAAAGTTGGTGCATGTGTTGTGGCTATCCTTGGAGCCCTTAAGGCCAAGAAGACTCGTGAAGAGTGTTGGTAACTCGGAAAGAGTTGTGTGTGGCTATCATTGGAGCCCTTAAGGCCAAAAAGACTCGTGAAGAGTGTTGTGCTCGGGAAGAGCTTTGTGTACTCGGGAAGAGTGTGTTGTAGCTAACTTGGAGCCCTTAAGGCCAAGATCTTTTTCGTTCTAGTAGAACCTCGGTTAAAGGTTTTCTAACCGGGAAGAGGAGACGTAGGCGATTCATCGCCGAACTTCTATAACAAATCTTCTTGTCATTTACCGCTTTATTACATTACGCATTTATTTATTTGTTTACTTCTTTATTTTATTTATTTATCGATTGACTTAAGCCTTCCGCAAGCTCAAACTCTTTATTTTGCAAACTCATTTTAAAAAGCTAAAGTAGCCAAGGAATCTCATTCACCCCCTCCCCCCCTCTTCGTCTCCAACAGACACTATTGATGGAACTAACATGATAATGTGACGCTCTATTGTACCTTTGTCAGAATAAGCATGTACATGTTTTGTCTTGTTGCCTTATACGTCTGCTGACTTCTCCTTGACTATATGTCTGCTGGTCATCATTAGTTACTTAGTCTGCTGGACTAATGTCAACTAGTGTCTTCTTAGACGTCTGTTGGTATCTCTTATGTATTAGCACATTTCACTGAGATACCCTTGTTCCAGTAGACATTCATTATTTGTATCCGGTAGATGATAACTCTTAGTTTTCGGACCCGATAAATGCCTTTACACTCGGTAGATGTCCTTACACCCGGTAGATGTCTTTACACCCGTAGATATCTTTAACTTTCAGTATACGGTGGACCTTTGTAAAGTTAGTTAACATTCTCTTTATCAGTATGCTTTGATGCAGTATATACTTCAAGCAGTAGATGTTTATGATCACCAAAACTTAGAAATGTTGTCCCAACATATAACTTACCATTAATTTTCATGTTCATGTATGTAGAAAAAGTTATTTAAAACCAATTAAAACTCTTTATATATTTAAAATTTCTATACATTTTATGTCTTGAAAACCTCCATTACTTTTAATATTACAAAATCTATTTTATCAAATTTGGTACCTTTTTTTCTAAATGACTGAAGTTTATTTTTTTCGTTTCTTAAATAGCTATTTAATAAAAATATGATTTTTCTTGTTATGATTACAAATATTTTTTTCTATATTGATAAATATTTACATTAATATTATTAATAAACGAGGTATTTAAAAAGATAAGTAATATAAATAAGTATAAAATAATATTAGTTATAGTGTCAAATTCAATTTTTAAATAATATTTTAATGTTTATATATAATACCAAATGTAATTCTACATCTATGGATTTAAAATTTCAAATCCAAGTCTCATTTATTCAACCAGCGAGATTGTATACAATTATTTAATTGATAGGATATGATATAAATAAAAAACGATATAATAAATAGGTTTGATATAATTACTTAATATTCAAATTAATATGAATAAATATAATTTAATCATTATAAATAACAGTGAAACTGATAAACAGTAATATGTTTAATTTGATTAATTAAGACCAAAACTAAATTTATGACTAAAATATATTTGTATGTTTTAATCATTAATAGGGATTTTTTTAAAATAATCCTATTATTTGGCATAAATTTGTGTTGCGGACATGTCAAACACTTGCTTGTGACAAAAGTAATATCTAGCCTTCACAATGCAATTGTTGTTTATTATCTCATCGACATATCATGAAAACTAAGGAAATTAGCTAAACGATTTGTATGAAATGGGAAAAAAATTCATCAATAACACGTATACATGCTTATGTTTTTTGAGAAACACACATCATTTACAAACTAGAGAGAAGTAAAATTGAAGTTGGTGGAACTAACAAGTTAACGTAGGGAGACTTGAAATTTACAAGCTAAAATAACGAGGATTAAGGTAAAATCTGAGAGCTAAAATTACAGAAAATTGTAGAGTGATATTTGGGTTTGATTGTCGAGAGTTCTCTCCCGACGATCCATTTCTTCCTTATGTTTCACAATCTTCGACAATTTCTTGGCAGTTCCTCGACCATTTCAATACATGATTTCCACTGTCAGTTGTTTCTTCTCTTCAATAACACTTGCTTCTTCTAGCTTATCAAGCTTATCCTTTCCTCGAAGCTCTTCCTTGCTTAGTAATAATGATGAGAAGGAAAATTAATAAGCTATTCCTTGACCAAGAATCGAAGATTTCCTATGTCATAGACACGTCAAATCCTCATACTCTGACACTCTGTCATAGACACGTCAAGGCCACCTCTTCCACCTCCTGGATATAAGACCCCGCGGTTGTTTTACGTTTATGCGATTCTTCCTTCAACAAATCCTCCTACTCCGACAATTTAGCCGCCAATTCATAGCCATTTCTGAATTTTATTCCTTGAAATTTCTTACTCAATTCAAAATCGAGCCTGCATTAAGCCAATTTTACAAATTCAGTTTCTAGAAGAAACACTTTGCGTCGATTCCTTAACTTTTTAAACCTGTCGATAAATAAATATGCATTCTCTCAGAATTTTTGACTTATCCGTGACAATTCAACAATGCTTACTTTCGACTTAGTTATAAAGTATCGCGAGTGAAATTGTCTCTCCATCTCTTGCCACGTAAATATAGAATTATGAGGTAAGGAAGTGTACCATGTCAAGACTGTTCCAGTCAGCGAATTCGGGAACATCCTCAACTTCAAGTTTGCGAAATTTTCCACATTTGCTAACTCTCTGCAGTGGATCGTGAATCTTGCTATATATTCAAGAGTGGAGTGGCAGTGATTCCCTGAAAATCCCTTTGGATATGGATTATCATGGTCTATCATGTCTGGATATGATTTGTGGAATTCCGGACGACCCAATGGCCTAAGTCCCGGACCATACAACTTTTGAACTGCATCAGTGATGGCCTCAAAATCCACAAGTAGTTGAGTCGGCTTTAAAGGGCATGGGTACTATGCCCCAGAGTATTGGCCCCGGGGTTTATAAATGATGATCCTCGTATCTCTGCATCATCATACATTCCAGGTTGCATGTTGGGATTGGTTACAGGAAAAACCTTGGTTCAATACCTGTTTCCCATTGTAATGATTGGGATTCATGACCCATAAATTCCCCTCCCTTCGGTGTGGAGGAGCATAATTTTCTTATGAAATGTGCTGAGAATTCAGGGATGGTTCCAAGCGGCAGGGTTCGCCAGATTGTAAGATCCTTGATGATTGATCTGCTCCCTTAGCCTAATTCTCGACTCCAGAAGTTGTAGACATGCTAGCTTGCACAGATTGCACCAATTCCTTGACATAATTCACCATGGTGATCATCATTGCAAATATTTCCTCCAGCTTGTTAGCCAACTACGCATCAGTAATTGCCTTAGATATGTTTAAACAATTCCTCGTAGGTTTGGTTTGAATGTTCATCCTTGCGAATCTCATTCTCGATCTGATCACCATTTTACTTATCGATCCCCCCTAGATTCTCCTTGATCTTCAGGTTGATGTGGTCCTTCAGGTGGTTCATTTTTTCCTTCCTTGTCAGCATTTCCTCGAGTTCTCATCGGCATCGTCCCACTAGAAGTGCCGAGTTTTAGGCATGAATTTATGTTGGGGACGTACCATGTATTTGCACGTGCCAAAAGTAACCTCTATGTGATCCTCGATTCAATATCCAATTATGATATCCTCGATGTAGATTGAAAAACTACGGATATGACTAAAGGATTTGCAGGGAAAGAAAGTTCATCGATAAATATGAACACATTGTTACACTTTTATAGAATTAAGACATAGATCATTTACAAACTAGCGAGATGTAAATTAAAGTTGGATGAACTAACAAGCTAACCTACAAGACTTGAAATTTACAAAACCAAAATCTAGAAGTTAAAATTGCAGTGAGATTTGAGTGATTTTTGTGTTTGATTGTCGAGAACCCTCTTCCGATGATCCATTTTTTTTCCTTTTGTTTCACAATCTTCAATAGTTTCTTGGCAGTCCCCCGGCCACTTCAGTACATGATATCCCATGTGGGTTGATGGATGAAGATAGTTGTTTTGACTCGGCCAGTTGTTTCTTCTCTTCAATAACCTCTTGCTTCTTCTAGCTCAATTATCAAGCTTATCTTTGACCTGGTTCCTCAATTTTCTCATGATTGATTTCTAACCATGGCGCATGTTTTGGCTCTGTTTCAAAGGCTGCTAATGGTTATCATAACTTGGTCAATCCTTAGCTTCACGCACCATACTTACTAGTTCCTTCATACATTTCCTTGGACCTTAACTTGTATGTAATTTCGTGGGCTTAAATCCGTCATTTTCATGAGCAGAACGATATTTTACGGGTTAACAAATGCCCCCAAACACAATTGATCAATTTGCCTATGTGTTTGTAGCATTGAGAATAATCTCTCATTTACCTCGCCATATTCAAAGGTTCTTGTTGATCCTTCAATTATCGGCCGTTATTTGTACCTCTATTTTACAAAATCTATTGGTCTTTGAACTCATCCTTTGATTTTTTTTATAATCTGTTCAATTTGAAATTTTTCAATTTCTCTTAATTATCCTCCTCGGCTTTTGCGCCTCTTATCTCGCTTAAACCATTTCCGCCGTTTATTTCTTCCTTCACAGCAATTTCATTTTCTTCATCTCTGTAATCCTTCACTGTCTTTTGTGCAATCAATATCAGTCACCAGGTAATTCTCTTCTCGACTTTTATCGAGTGTCACCCTTTTAGATTTTATACTAGTAATTATTCCTTGGTGTTAGGAATATGGAGTTTTTGGGTTTTGCTTCGACGAGTGGTTTTTCTTGGATCCTTGTCTTTATTCTTGATTAAGGATTTTGGGATTTCCTTCTTTCCTGTCTCTCGCTTATACCATGGGCGATGTGTTTTTACTCTCATGTAGATGTTGGATAGTAATTGATTTGATGTTTAACCTTGATTTCGCTACCCACTCTTCCATTTATCTGGACATTCTTCACCATGGTGCTTGGATTTGTTGCAGGTATAACAACTCCCATCTCTAAAGGAAAAAGCTCATGTTCAATTGACTACTTGATTAGCATGGATACAATCCCTTCTCAACAAGGCTTGAAAAGTAGCACATGACTTTACCACAAAAATACGGATAAAAAGGATTTGGTTCCAACCAGAACTTCTGCTGGCAATACTCCAAAGGTTTTTGTTGCCTCCCTATGAATGCTGTCGCCGCTACGATAGCGGGGTTTGTTGCCTCCTCGGTCGCCCACAGGACCTCGATCGCCCGCCGAAATCTTGAGATTTAAGAATTTTGACACGACGATCGATATTCATTCCTATTGTCGATCGATCGCCGCGTGACGTGATTTTAAAAGGCTGGATAGTTCTCGAGATCGATCGCGAGGATTGTGCGTACAGATCGTCAGGCGC
This sequence comes from Haberlea rhodopensis, assembly GCA_907163345.1. Lineage (NCBI taxonomy): Eukaryota > Viridiplantae > Streptophyta > Magnoliopsida > Lamiales > Gesneriaceae > Haberlea > Haberlea rhodopensis. The sequence goes on along the minus strand of CAJQUN010000503.1, from coordinate 158,295 downwards.
AAAAAAATCGGGATTTTATTCCTTTTTGTAGAGTTTGTGTCTACCAAGAAGAGTGATTCCTCCTCCACTATAAAAGGAACCTATTGGACAAAATTTGGGGACTTCAGGCACTTTTTCAGACCTAAGAACAGCCTCCACCCATCCTCCATACTATCACAAGAATTGAAGAAGAAGAACAGCACAAGAGACGAAACGACGGAGCAACACAGGAGACCCTACCTCGTTTATTCGTATTTCTAGACTTGTTTATCTTTTACTTTCATATGATTAAACTTTGTTTTTTGATTATTATTGTTGGCTAGGTTTGCTTATCAAGATTAGGAGATCCCATATTTGAACCCATGATTTAAATACTAAGTTTTTGATTGAATTCTTAAAATCTTTGAGCATAATGTTTTTAATGCTTTCAAAGGATTAGCTACCTTTTGAATGATTTTTGTTATTGCGATTGATGTTGACCATACGATATTGCAGTACGACATAATAAATTAGCCCGTGTGTTTTAGATTGAAATGACCAAGTAAAATCGAGCACACGTGTGATGCAATCGATTTACCAAAATCGAATGCTAATAGTTTCACAAATTGTCATGCGATATTAATTGTTCAATAAGGACACATGAGTGGTGTATTGTAATATTAGTATTAGACTTGTTATAGCTTGATGATATTATAACAAATGCGTTAGGAAAACTCGTCACCTTAGAACATAGGATATTAAATCTTAATTAATAGGAGAATTATGGGGGATTACATGGGTGAACCGAAGCCTTGATAATTATTTCTGCCGAATTTCTTCATTCTATATCACTTGCTTGGGTCAGATATTGTGTTATTAGTTAATTTAGTATAATACTTACTCACAAATTATCGGTTAAATATAGTTAAACTACTTGAATTTGGTACTTACTTCTAGTCTATGTGAGTACGACGTCCCTACTTATAAATTATACTAAAACTTGATACCCGTGCACTTGCGGTATAATCGCACTAAACTAGAATTCTATTTTTTTAAATAAATCGTGATCACTACCTCTGTAGGAATCAAATCCTCCTCAAACTTTCCCAATCTTTGTTCGTGAGACAATACATTAACCCATGAACTATTGTCAATTAGGACAATGACACTGGCTTTCCATTGCCATGTGCCTTGACATACAAAGGTTTGATGTGTCTAGTCATCTCCACAACAGGTTTCTCTATTACTAAACTTTTGGTTTGTCCGGGTGATCCTCATGTGCCATGATACACAGTTCTCCATGGATGCCTAAGATGCACTCCTTTCATTCACTTTCATTTCTGGAACTCCTTCAACTCCATCAATGTTCTTATCGCATTCAAAGCTTTCCAAAACTTGAAGTCTATTAGGCAAGATCAATGTGCCAATAGCACAATCTACTGAAATTATAACTTGAACAACCTTAAAACTGACCTTGTTGTGTGATGAACATCATCCCTCGAAGAATTATCCTCATCACTATCGTCTTAATCTTCAGTGGCATGTCTGGAAATTTGTTCTTACTAACTACATTTTCCTATTCTAAATCCTTCTTTGAGCGGCTTTTTCCCTTAACCATCGTCTCTTTTGGGTTAGATCACAGTTGAGGAAATTTCCGATGCTTGACCACTTTTCACTCCCAATTCATTTGTGATTTAGGTGGGATTATAAACCTTGGGTTCCTTATATTTGCATTTCGAACATATCCATTGTTAGTTTCTGCAAAAAAATTGATGTGTCATCGATCCTCCAAACGTTCTCTTGTTATTTCCTGCAAGAACCCTGATCACTTGATTTAGTGACAAATGATCCCTCATTTCTTTTTTCAGTCCTCAATCTAGCAGATGGCGATCCTTCGATGAAACACAAATTCCTTGGCTAGTGGCCATAGATCCTCTAATATTCCTCGAAGTTCCCCACCTATTCCATGTATTTTTCTTCTTGGTTTCTTTCACTTTACTTTGAACATCTGGTCCTTGGAAACTCGCCATTTTTTTATTACATTCTTGGCCCCCAAAGATCTAATTCAACTTCTAATTCCTTTTTTTCATTCAATAAAGCCCGTAAATCTGTGACATTACATTAACGGATGCTGCCGCGGGGTATGGATCGTCATCAATTGTCATGGCTTCTTTCTTCTAAGGAAATTTAAGAATCCATTTATTAATTGTTTCCTCCAACATGTTGGTGAATACCAAACATAAATTATTTGAGTGATTGAAAGAATTATGGTACTTACAATAATATTTTCCTTGAAACTCTTCATTGCTTGGTGATTATGATCAAAAGTAAAGTAATAAACTTTCCCTTGACAAAGAAATCAAAGTTTTCCTCTGTCTTAGACAGTCAAAAGTGTACCGATCCTGTGACGGGAGAGCGTTATTTTTCCATTGATCATTGGCTTTTCTTTTTAACAACAAGCATGTGAAGGATCCGGTGTTTGACATCTCTACCAATGCCACCTCTTCCACCTCCTGGAAATAAGACCCCACAGCTGTTTTACGTTTATGCGATTCTTCAACAAATCATTATACTCCAACAATTTGGCCGCAGTACTCCAAAACTTTAGCCACCAATTCATAGAAATCTCTTAATTTATTTCTTTGAAATTTTTTCCTCAATTCAAAATCGAGCCCATGTTGAACCAATTTTAAATTCGGTTTCTGGAAGAAGTATTTTGCATCAATTCCTTAACTTTTACACCTGTCGATAAACATATATATATTCTTTTCGGATTTTTGATCTATCCATGACAGTTCAACAATGCTTACTTCCGTCTCAGTTCTTAAGAATTGCGTGTGAAATTTGTTGGGTTTTATGGCCCATTACCACACCACATGTCTGTTGGGCTTTGGCCCTTCTTCTTTTACCCCCCCATAACCGAGCCCCATTCCCTAACCAGCCTCCTTCCCCTTTGCAGCCATCATCTTCGGTGCCCTAGCTCCAGAATGTTCCTGCTCGCCTCTTCAGCTGGTCCGTCCCTTCGGTAATAGCACCCATCTCTTCATCTCCCTCTTGCCTTTATGTATGGTATGGTTTATGATGAGTTGAACAACCCTGAAACCCGAAAATACTCTGTGGATTTTCGCCTACCCCTTTCCCCTTCGTTTTCTGTTCCGGCGGTGGCTTTGTGCTCCGGCCGTGAGGTGGTTTCCGTTGCTTGCCGTGAGAAAGCTTTGTGCTTTGGTGCTGTTGCAGCGGCTGTGCGTTGGCTGTGTTTGGGCAGCGCTCGGGCAGTGAGAACTTCGGGCAGTGCTCGGCCGTGTATTTCGGGCAGCGGTCACGGGCAGTGTGTGTCTCCATCTGTTGGATACGATACATTGGTTCCCCGGTGACGACGTGGATTGGATACCCAGCTCGACCTGAGCCCTAATCCTTAATCTTGTTTGCATTCTAGTTTATGTTTCATATATTGGATTTGTATACTGTGATTTGGTTTGTTTCTTGATTGCAGGTTGTAGATCGAGATTGAAAGCGGGACGTAAACATTACAGTGGTATCAGAGCGTTCCGTGCCTGGTGGAGTGTTCGGGCAGACGTTGGGCAGCGGCAGATGTCTTCGGGCAGTGGGCAGAAGTCTTCGGGCAGTGGGCAGAAGACTTCGAGCAGCGGCAGAAGACTTCGGGCAGCGGCAGAGGACGTCGGGCAGGAGCTGTAGGCTTCGGGCAGACCTCGGGCAACGACTGGAGTGCTCGGTGGTTTCGGGCAGAGCTTGGCAGGGCCTCGGGCAGCAGCAGCAGACCTCGGGCAGCAGCTGTTGACTTCGGGCAGCGGGCAGTAGTGCTCGGGCAGCTTCTGGAATCTCGGGCAGATTCGGGCAGGCGCTTCGGTGCTTCAGGCAGCGTGGTTTTCGTCACCCCAGAGCTTTGTCTCTGGGTTGTAAGTGATTTTTTCAACCCTTAATCATTTTACTATCGTGTTTCTAGGTGTAATTGTGTCCCTTTACCCGTAAGAAAAAATCATATCTGAAGCCCCATGCTCGTACACCGTTGAGTGTATTGTGATCTTGTGGGTGATAGCGTTTTTTTCTTTCCCATAGCTTGTTTAATTCTTTCATTGTGTTTTGTGTGCCTTTGTGGTCCTTGCTTCTGCTGTGTGGTTATAGAAATTGTGTGTGCCTCTCTGCGTATTTGTGATGGCTTCAATTTCTGGATATAACCTTGAACCGTTTAATGGAAAATCTGATTTTTCTATATGGCAACAAAAGATGAAAGGAATTTTAATACAACAAAAGGTATTTAAAGCTATTGATGGTAACTGGGCTGAGAATATTACTACTGTTAAGAAACTTGAAGATGACGAATATGCTTATTCTTCTATTATCTTTGTAGGATCGAGCGCTTACCGCTTTACCAATAACTATAGTTAAGGGTAATGGCGCAACATCAATCTTTTCAACCATACACTGGCACAAGCGCCACGTGTTCGACCGATCACAAAGCAGAGGCAATTGTTGAACCCCAACAATCCCTCCCCCAATAATTGCACTCTCTGCAACTCATGGGAATCGAACACGCGACCTTGGCTCTGATACCAATTGTAGGATCGAGCGCTTACCGCTTTACCAATAACTAGGGTAATGGCGCAACATCAATCTTTTCAACCATACACTGGCACAAGCGCCACGTGTTCGACCGATCACAAAGCAGAGGCAATTGTTGAACCCCAACAATCTTGAACTTGTCTGACTCTGTGCTCAGGAAGTGTGGTAAACTTTCATCTGCTAAAGAACTTTGGGAAAAATTAGAAGAGATGTTTACTGAGAAATCTTTGCCTAGTAAACTTTTCTTGTTGGAAAAATTTTTCAGATTCAAGCTAGACTTGAACAAAGATGTAGATGAGAACTTAGATGTGTTTACTAAGTTAATTCAAGATATTAAGTTGACAGGAGATAAGAACATAGACGACTATTCACCTATTGTCCTTCTAAATGCTATTCCTGAAAATATAGTGATGTAAAATCCGCCATTAAGTACGGTAGAGATTCTATTACATTGGATACTGTAATGAACGGCTTGAAAAGCAAGGAATTAGATTTAAAAGTTAACAAAGGTAATAGGCATTCCTCTGGTGAAGTTATGCACGTTCGTGGTAGATCACAACATAGGCATAATAATAATAACCAATATCAAAAGGGTGATAAAAGAGGAAAGAGTAAGGCTAGATCGAAATCTAGGTCTAGTAAGAGAAAATGCTACAATTGTGGGGATCCTAATCATTTCATAAAAGATTGCCCTAAAAAGAAGAACCAGAATAAAATTGGAAATCAGACTGGTGAACAAGCGAACATTGCTTCTACCTCTGGGGAAAACATGGGGGATATTTTTATGGTGACTGAATTATGTGATTCTGTGAACTCTGTGCTTTCATTACCTGTGTGTGAAAATGAATGGCTTGTAGATTCAGGTTGCACTTATCACATGACACCACTTAAAAATTTGTTTTCTAGCTACAGAGAAATTGAGCATGCTTCTGTTTCTATGGCCAATGAGAAATTATGTAAAGTTTCTGGTATTGGTGACGTTTGTCTGAAATTTGAATCTGGTTATTCTGTGACTTTGAAAGATGTTAGGCATGTTCCTGCTTTGTGCAATAACTTGATGTCCTGTGCAGCTTTAGAGTCTGATGGTTATGAGGGTAAATGGGGAAATGGTTGCATGAAAATTATGCGGGGGTCCTTGGTAGCATTTAAGGCTGAGAATAGGAGAAATTTGTATGTTTGCAAAACAGTTTGTGATAAAATCTGTGCTAATTCTGTGTCAGATGATTTAACTGATTTATGGCATAAAAGGTTAGGTCACATGAGTGCTAAAGGATTAGAGATTTTACACAAGGATGGTTGTTTTGGTAAGGATAAATTGTCTTGTATGACTTTTTGTGATTCCTGTGTGTTAGGCAAACAACAAAGAGTTAAATTCCCTATCTCCCCTTCCCCTAATGTGACTAAGTGTTCTGATATACTTGAATACCTGCATGCTGATGTTTGGGGACCTTCACCTGTCCCAACTCAAGGTGGTAATAGGTATTTTTTGTCTATCATTGATGACTACTCTAGAAAAGTGTGGATTTTTCTAATGAAAAATAAATCTGATGTTTTTGATAAGTTTAAAAACTGGAAGATTTTGATTGAAAACCAAACTGGAAAAAAGATTAAACGACTTAGGACAGATAATGGAATGGAATTTTGTAATATCTTGCTTGATGACTTGTGCTGTGAATCTGGGATTCTGAGACACAAGACTGTGCCCTATACTCCCCAGCAAAATGGTGTTGCTGAGAGAATGAATAGAACTTTACTCGAGAGAGTTAGAAGTATGCTTGCATCTTCTGGACTCTCAAAGAAGTTCTGGGGCGAAGCTGTCGTTACAGCTTCTTATTTGATAAATAGATCCCCTTCCGTGCCTTTAAATGGTAAGTGTCCTGAAAGTGTTTTTTCTGGTAAGCAATTAGATTTTTCAAATCTGAAAGTGTTTGGTTGTTCTGCATTTGTGCATAGGAAAGGAGACAAACTTGAACCTAGGTCAGTTAAGTGCGTCTTTCTTGGTTATCCTGAGGGTGTAAAAGGATATAGGTTGTGGTTAAGATGTGAACCTGGTTTTAAAACTATTATAAGTAGGGATGTCATTTTTAATGAATCTGAAATGCCTTGCTTGCTTCCATCTTTGCCTGAACCTGACTGTGTGTCTGAGTCTACACCGAGCAAGGTGGAGTCTTTGCCTATTGTTACCCCTGTTATTGAAAACGATGTGCTCCCTGATATGAATCATGAGAACTTGCCTGTTAATGAACCTGATTTGCATGAAAATGTTGACGAACATGTGCATAATGAATTGGTTGCTGATGAACATGAAGATCTGCATGATTATATGTTGACTAGGGATAGAGTTAGGAGAAATGTGAAACAACCTGCTAGGTTTAATGATTTTCACCTCACATCGCATGTTTTCAATATGTTTGAGTCTATAGATAATTGTGAGCCTAAGACCTATAATGAAGCTTTGAAATCTAAAAATGCTGTGCATTGGCTTAGTGCTATGAAAGATGAGATGCATTCTTTAGTTGTGAATCATACGTGGACTCTTGTACCTAAACCTGTTAATTGCTCTTTGGTAGATTGCAAATGGTTATTTAAGGTAAAGAATGAAGTTGATTCTGTTAGATATAAAGCTAGGCTAGTTGCAAAAGGTTTTACTCAAAGAGAGGGTATTGACTATACCGAAATCTTTGCTCCTGTTGTTAAGTTTACTACTGTGAGAATTTTGTTATCACTTGTTGCTCACTTTGATTGGGAACTTAAACAGATGGATGTTAAAACCGCTTTTTTGCATGGTGACTTAGATGAAAAGATTTTCATGAAACAACCTGATGGTTTTGTTGACTCAAAGAACCCTAATCATGTTTGTTTGCTTAATAAATCTTTGTATGGCCTAAAGCAGTCACCTAGGCAATGGAATAAGAAGTTCGATGAATGCATGCTTACCTTAAAATTTAAAAGAAGCTCTTTTGATCATTGCTTGTATTTTAAGGATAAAATGCCAGTGCCTGTTTTCTTGTTGATTTATGTGGATGACATGTTGATTGCTAGTCCTTGTCTGAAATCCATAGAGCATATTAAGAACTGTCTAAGTGATAAATTTGATATGAAGTTCTTAGGAGATGCTAGTAGAATCCTAGGCATGGACATTGTTAGAGATAGGAAGGTATCTACTCTCTGGTTGAAGCAAACTTCTAATGTAGAGAAAATTTTAAAGAAATTTTCCATGTTTGATGCAAAACCTGTTAACGTACCCTTAGCTGCTCATTTTGTGCTAAGTAAAGATCAAAGTCCCAAAACTGATGCTGACTTTGATGTCATGAAAAATGTACCGTATTCAAATGCTATTGGGTCTATAATGTATTTGATGGTTAGCACTAGACCTGACATTGCTTATGATGTTAGTTGCTTAAGTAGATATATGTCTAATCCTGGTGTGGTACATTGGAATGCTGTTAAGTGGTTGTTGCGTTATTTGAAAAACTCTATGCATTATGGCTTATGTTTTTCTAAATATGCTGATGGTGTTAAGTTGAATGGTTATGTGGATTCTAATTATGCGAATGATAAAGACAATAGAAAATCTACTACTTCTTATGTGTTTACTTTGTGTGGATCATGTATAAGTTGGAAATCGCAGCTACAACATATCGTTGCCTTGTCGACAACGGAGTCTGAGTATGTTGCTGTGACAGAAGCTTTGAAGGAAGCTGTCTGGCTGAAAGGTTTGATTTCCGAACTTAACTTGCTTGAAGGTAAGGTAGAGGTATTTTCTGACTCTCAGTCTGGTATTCAATTGTGTAAGAATCCTGTTTTTCATGACCGCACTAAGCATATTGATGTTAGATTTCATTACATTAGGGATGTAGTGGCTAAAGGATTAGTTAATCTTGAAAAGATTCCTTCTGAATATAATCCTGCTGATATGGGAACTAAGTGTTTACCTGTTTCTAAATTACAATCATGTCTTAAAATTTTAAATTTTGATACAGGTGATTGATTGCTAGGTGTTAACTTTTTTTGTTTTGTATAACTGCTGTGTGCGTGTTATATGATTGTTACCCTGGTTATTGACTTTAACCTCTTTGTGTTGGTTATTGTCTGTGTTCTCTGTCTGTGCTGTGTGCTATGACAAGAACTTGGTCCACACAATGCTTTGTGTGTTGTGGGGACCCTTTGGGCGATGATGAGTCATCTATTGGGTTATCCTTACGTCGAGGTGGAGCCGGTATTGTGCCAAGGTGGAGATTTGTTGGGTTTTATGGCCCATTACCACACCACATGTCTGTTGGGCTTTGGCCCTTCTTCTTTTACCCCCCCATAACCGAGCCCCATTCCCTAACCAGCCTCCTTCCCCTTTGCAGCCATCATCTTCGGTGCCCTAGCTCCAGAATGTTCCTGCTCGCCTCTTCAGCTGGTCCGTCCCTTCGGTAATAGCACCCATCTCTTCATCTCCCTCTTGCCTTTATGTATGGTATGGTTTATGATGAGTTGAACAACCCTGAAACCCGAAAATACTCTGTGGATTTTCGCCTACCCCTTTCCCCTTCGTTTTCTGTTCCGGCGGTGGCTTTGTGCTCCGGCCGTGAGGTGGTTTCCGTTGCTTGCCGTGAGAAAGCTTTGTGCTTTGGTGCTGTTGCAGCGGCTGTGCGTTGGCTGTGTTTGGGCAGCCCTCGGGCAGTGAGAACTTCGGGCAGTGCTCGGCCGTGTATTTCGGGCAGCGGTCACGGGCAGTGTGTGTCTCCATCTGTTGGATACGATACCTTGGTTCCCCGGTGACGACGTGGATTGGATACCCAGCTCGACCTGAGCCCTAATCCTTAATCTTGTTTGCATTCCAGTTTATGTTTCATATATTGGATTTGTATACTGTGATTTGGTTTGTTTCTTGATTGCAGGTTGTAGATCGAGATTGAAAGCGGGACGTAAACATTACAAAATTGTCTCTCCATCTCTTGCAATGTAAGTATAGAATTACAAGGTAAGGAAGCGTACCATGTAAAGAATGTTCCAGTCAGCGAATTCGGAAACATCCTCAACTTCAAGCTTGTGAAGTTGTCCACATTTGCTAACTCTTCACACTGGATCGTGAATCTTGTTATATGTTCAGAGTGGACCGCCCATCATTCCAAAATAAATTGAAATCATGAACTCTGTCTCCCCATGGATATGGATTATCATGGTCTATCATTTCTTGATATGGTTTGTGGAATTCTGGATGACACAATGGCATGAGTCCCGGACCATACAACTCTTGAAATGCATCATTGATTGCCTCAAAATCCATAAGTGGTTGAGCCGGCCTTAAAGAGCATGGGTACGACCCCCGAGTGTTGATCCCTCGGTTTATGAATGATGATCCTCGTATTCCTGCATCATCATACATTCCGGGTTGCAATTTGGGATTGGTTAAAAAAAACTTGATTCAATATCCGCTTCCCATTGTAACAACCAGGATTCCTGACCCCATGAATCCTCCTTATTTCCGATGTGGAGGATCATATTTTTCTTTTGAAATGTGCTAAGAATTCAGGGATGGTTCCAAGCGGTGGGATTCGCCAGCTTGTAAGATCCCTGATGATTGGTCTGCTCCCTTAGCCTGTTTCTCGGCTCCCGAAGTTGTAGACCTGCTAGCTTGCACAGATTACACCAAACCCTTGACACAATTCGTCGTGGTGATCATCATTGCAGATATTTCCTCTAGCTTGCTAGCAAACTCCATCAGTAATTGCCTTAGATATGTTCGACAATCCTCATAGGTTTGATTTACATGTTCATCCTTACGATTCTCCTTCTCGATTTGATCCACATTTTACTTACTTATCTCCCCTAGATTCTCCTTGATCTTCAGGTTGATGCAGTCCTTCAGGTGGTTGGTTTCCTTCCTTGTCAGCATTTCATCGAGTTTTCGTCGGCATTGTCCACTGGGTCTGTCTGAATTTGTGTTGTGGCATGTCAGACACTTGCATGTGCCAAAAGTAATAATCTAACATCTAAACAAATCAATGTGATCCTTGATTCAATCATCGGTTATGATCTCTCGATATAACTTGAAAAACTAAGGAAATTAACTAAATGATTTGAACTAAATGGGAATGAAAATTCATCAAAACATGAACACATGGTTATATTTTTTAGACTTAAAGGCATACATCATTTACAAATTAGATAGGTAAAATTAAAATTGGAGGAACTAACAAACTAACCCAGGAAGACTTGAAATTTAAAAGCTAAAATAATGAGGATTAAGCTGAAATTTAAGAGCTAAAATTGCAGGAAATTATAGAGAGGTTTGAGTGATGTTTGTGTTTAATTATCGAGAGCCCTCTTCTGATGATCCATTTATTTATTTATTTATTTTTCACAATCTTCGACAGTTTCCTTGCAGTTCCTCGGCCACTTCAGTACATGATTACCCACGTGAGTTAGAGATAAAGGTAGTGATTTTGACTCGGTCAGTTGTTTCTTCTCTTCAATAACCGCTTGCTTCTTCTAGCACAATTATTAAGCTTATCATGTACCTGGTTCCTCAATTTTCTCATAATTGATTTCTAAGCATGGCACATGTCTTGATCCTGGTTCAAAGGCTGTTAATGGTGACCATGACTTCGAACCGCTTTTCTTTACAGAAACTACATCCTACTATTTTCATAGTCATTTCTCCACATAAATTCTGGCGTCCATTATATTCATCATCTTCGCTATTTTCTATCGCATGTTACTGGACCTGGTCAATCCTTAGCTCCACGTGTCATACTCATTAATTCCTTCATACATTTCATTGGGCCTTAATTTGTATATAATTTTGTGGGCTTGCATCCACCATTTACATGACCGAACAATATTTTACCCGTTAACTCCTATATTTTGTTGGGAGACTTATGGGTCGGTACCAAGTGTAGAAACTTAATTAGATCTAGTCCATGAAAAAACATGAATTTAGTTATGTCCATTTGAGGGTGAAACGACCAAACTAGACATATAAGCATTTTATGTCTTCTTCTTCATTGCTTTCTAAATACCATATGAGCATTTCCATCACTAAATATGAGATAAAACATTCGAAACCAGCAAGAACAGAACATTCAAAGCATTCAAAACCTCATGAATACTGATTTCGATGTTAGAGACAAAACCTTCAAAAATGGAAACTAGCAGAACACTTATTTTATACTAGTTTTTGTTGGCACCACACAACGCGCGGTGCCAGGTACCAATATGTTGGTCAATTTTTTCCTAATTTGATCGAAAATAATATTTCAAATGACTATTTTTAACAAATCTTTTTTAAAAAACTATCATGCTACTGTAATTGAATGAGAACAAATAACCAAATGATTGACTCAATTTTTTTTTTAAAAAAATGATACATATCTTATTATAAATATTATAAACTGAAAAAATAACATTTGAAATTACGCGCATCTGCAACTGATAAGGATATATTTTTTCCTAGTCGGTTCATACCAAATCCTGGATCCAACATAGCTGAACATGGAGTAGTTCCATAAACCGCAAACAGTATCAAAAGCAAGCACAAAAGACCAGAAGCAAGCATGAAAGCAACAAACATAGAGTACAACTTAAAAGCAAAAAAAAAAAATCTGGAAGAGTTCCTCACCAATTAAGAAACAAAAAAGATCTCAACATGTAACTAAAGAAACGAAGAACCGACGAAACAAAAATCACACGAATTACAATCAAGAGCACCATATGTTACTTCATTTAGTTTCCCCAAAAATAAGATAACCTGCCATGCACACAAAACCAACAGAATCACAGTTTCATGTCATATCTGTTATTGCATTAAAAAACTTTAGCCGAGATAAGTCCGGAATGAACCAATTATTATCGTATACTTCATCAATGAAACAGTAGAGAACTTGGCAAATGCATTACTCAAGTACTATAGGGTTACAATAGTAAAGTTCAGAAATATAAAACATAGTTTTAATAGTGAAGGTCCTTGTTCAGAAATATAAAAAAAATGGTTTTCATAGTTTTTTAGTAGTTCAAGGAAATAAAGAAAATATAGCCCATGAAACTTGATGCAAAAAGCTCACTGAAAGTTCCCAAGTAAAAGTTGTCGCAATTCTTCCTATTCTTGCTTGCCATCTTCCATGTTGATGATGTCTGTTAAATTATCTAAACTAATATGTGAAAAATGTAATGATAAATGGTGCATATATATCAAGAATAATTTTTTAATGCAAAAAATGTCAATATATTGAAAATTTTATTAATTCTCTCCATTTGTAGCCCTTATATATATGTACATGCATATATAAAGATGTTACCTTGTAACTCCCCGATAAATGGATGGACCTCGAGAGAAACCGCTACTCTTTGATGACTATATATATATATATATATATATATATATATATATATATATATATATATATATATATATATATATATATACACACACAAAAAATACCATCATGCATTTCCCTTAATTTTTATTATAATAGAATTTTTATTATAATAGAATTTTTATATATAGTATCAGATTACTTTCCTAATGATGTTACATATTGTTGTTTGGTCATGAGCTTTATTTCCCCCACTTCTTTCTCATAGTTGCTAATCTGAATTAATAGTTTGGTGGTAGCCACTTTTTTTGTAAGTTAAAGAATAAGTAAATATGTATGAATTTATTGAATCCAAACACATGAAATAAATTAAATGGCACTTAAGATCACTCATTTCTTCATTATCATATCCTTCTACATATATACAGAAAATTATGCAACATTCCTAAAAAAAACTAAAGAAAATAGAGAAATAAGATAAGCAAAGATCCGTGAGTTGTATCAGTTCAAGCATAAATATATTTAAATGACAAATAATAGAATTAATGGAATTAACATGACTTACTCAAAGTAAACTGCAGTAAGATTGAATCATAAACCACCAAGAATTTCATAGAAATGAGAAAGAAATAAGGGTTAAACAAAGAATGTATAAATCTTAATAAATTAATCAAAATTAAAATAAATAAAGGCAGACACTTATTCATATACCTTGCCTTCCTTTCCGGGTTTTTCCCTCTTGTATACAACTATTATTCCACAAATGTACTTCATATCTTCCAGTCCATCCACGCCTGCACACACAAAAACACACAATCATATTCAATAATGAGAAGAAAAGTTTACATCTTTATAGTGTTTAAACAAACTCATAAAAGATTTAACTTTATATCAACATTGTCACACCAATTTTTTGTATTTATATCAACTTTATACTCTTGAAAATAACTGGGACCGTTTGAAGTATGCTCTTGCCTTATGTCCCTTGACAAAGGCCTGTAAAATAGAACATAGAAGATTACAATAGATACAACGATGGACAACTGACCTACAACTCTCAGCTGCAAAAAATCCAACCAAACTCAAAGCACGCAAAGAGAATACTGACCCAAAAACATACTCTATATCTCATTATCAATATGAGAATTTGACAAAATATCACCAAAAACCAAGACACCACACTTGCACAAAACAAATCAATAAATCTAAAAATAATAATAAAAAAGAAAAGCAAACCAATCGATACACGGTAACTATTTCAGTAAACATTAAGCAACAACACATTAAAGAAAACAACAATTAAATATAGGTAACGAACCAACAAAAGCTTCTTCAATATCATTTTTTCCTTCAAAATCTAAAAACGAACACATAATATTCTGAAGAAAAAACATCTCATCACACTACAAATTATTGAACGAAAGAACACAAAATTCTCAATATTATTTGTAGCCACATTTCATATCGTAGGCATTTGGGGGTTGCTTCGGGAATGTGCTTGAGAGGAAGGGGGGAGAAACAAAAGAAAGATTGAATAATTAGGTGCCAGACAAGAAAATCACCGAGACGAAGGTGTGGCAGATTTGAAGGATGTGAGTAGATTAAAAAATTCACAAAAAATCATTTATTTCAGAGATTGAACCTATCACCAAACCACCCCGTACCTACGACCATCCACTCGCCAGACGTAAAACTACGCAGCAACAGTATATTCATTAAATGAAAGCGTACGGAGAAGAGTGTTGGCGGACGAAGGAGTGAGCGCACAACTCCAGACTAAAAGATGAGAAAAACTGACAAACAAAAAGAAGATAGGCCATAAATAAAGGAGACCCAAAAAACGAAAAATATAAAGGCCCGAGTAATAAAAACGCCCGACACAAAAAATAATACGGCCCAATGCAAAGTAAAGCCAAAAAAAGTAAATGTTCATTACTATTTCTCCCTACAGTGAAATGGAGGTAAAGCAGACTCATATTACTGTTGAAATCGTTAGACTCTTATTATATTGGCATATATATTCATAAACAGATACAACACTTTGAATTTGAAAGCTCGTCATGCTTCTTGTTTGCAATTGGTGCACATGTTTGAATCGGAAATTGCATATCAACAAGTGGGTGCAGAGCTATCGAGTTTAGAAAGATGATCAAATGGTATCGAGTTTAGTGGGTGCAGAGCTATCGGGTTCAATGTGCACCTCTATTTTTTTTTTTTTTTTCACGTGCACCTCCACTTTGCTGTCCATTTTTTTTAAGGACACCCATAGACTCGGAATGACAATAAGATGTGTCTAAACTTGAACCCGTATTAAACTCGCTCCTATAAGACGGGTCTAAACCCAGTCAAACGGGTCCCGGGTGAGTTTGGACCCGTTTGACCTAATTTCTGTTGCGGGGCGGGTCAGGTCTTCGTTTTAGCCAAACCCGCCCATACCCGCCCCATTAAAATATTAATTGTAATTTTAATTAATTATTTTTTTAATCTTAATATTAATCTTTCTTTCCTATTCTCATTTCTATCATAAATAACATCCCTAATTCCTAAGTCTTGCGTCTCTCACAAGTCACGCACACAATTTCAAAATATTATCTTTATGTGCCATGCATGCCACCAAAACGTGTTTGAGTAGTTGAATGTTGGCCATCTAAAATCTGAAGTGGCGGGGTAGGTTGAATCCACCGGGTTCGCGGGTTGGAGCTGGGCGGGGTATTGCGGGTCGGTTTTTTTCTTGTGGCGGGGCAATTCCTGTGTTTGCCAAACACATTTCAGATCCGCTCTGTTGCCATCCCTACTACAGCCCATCAACAATCAACGTCATCCACAACCGATGCTGGAAATTAGGCGATGGCTTTAGTCATTTACGGCCCAGGTGCACATACCCCCACAGTGCACAAGTTTGAAAATTCTCAAATCAATACAATTTCGATGCACGTAACTAAATTTTGTATTAAGTTTGGTGCACATAAACTTATACTACTTTGATTTCGCAGTAAGATGCCATTATATAAGTTCGGTACACATTTTGAAAATTCTTAAAACAGTATAAGTTCGGTGCACGAAAAATCGCCAAAGTGAAAACAATCGGTGCACACAGCGTATAAATTATTTACGTGAAAATATTATAAACTTGATCCGCGACAAATTTTAAAGCACTGGTGCACGCCGCGTGCACCAGTGCATGCTCAAATTAAAGTTGGAGGAGCTGCATGCGAGAAATTGAAGGTGAAGGTGCAAATGATTATGGTGATAGTGAGTGATGCAAAGGGTAATGTAACATGGGATTGCTGTTGGGTTTTCGTCTCCCGGCGTCAGATCCAAACCCAACGGAAATAATCATAAACAAATCTAGACACGGGGACGGATCGATTGTGCCTGATTCATATATTAAACATGTAAATATCAAATATAAATGCACGAAAAAAGATTATCGTTCATGCAGCGTCATATATACTCATAAAACATACCAACAAACATTTATCATACATCATATGCATAGATAATACGACATTTTCCTAATTGATCCACATGAGCCAGAATGTGGATCCTAGGTCTGTCTAGGTAATGCAGGTATGCAATGTAATCCTATTACATTTTTGCTTCCATTATACATGTCTTGATCCTTGGTGCTTCGTCTTCAATCTTGATCTCCCACTAATTATAATAATTTTACATTTAAATAGTGCAAACAAGAGAATAGGGATACAAATTCGGGGTGGGATACATCAGAAAATAGAGAGAGCAGGCTCGCAGACCCGATAACAAAAATCACAAATAATAATGAAACAATAAAAACATAAACATTCACATATACACATTGGTCAAGGCACGTAATCATCCATCATGCAATCACATCATATGTAATTGACTAATCACATTACATGTAACTAGATCAGAATAAATAATTTATTCTATCGTTTTCCCGTTAATCGTATCATTAATTAGAAAAAATTAACAAATTAAATTAAACAATTTTATTTAATTTCTAATTAATTAAATTTCAAATAATTGGTAAAATAATTATTTACCTTTTAATCATCATATAAATCGAAAATAAAGTTAACAAATTAAACGAAACACTTTCATTTAATTTCTAATTAATTAAATTTTCAATCAATTGGTAAAATCTCATTTTACCTTAAACAATAATATAATCAAAGATAAAATTAACAAATTAAATGAAACATTTCATTCAATTTCAATTAATTAATTTTTTAATTAATTTGTAAAATCTCCATTTTACACTTAATAAATTAAAAATCATATTTTTAATAAATTAAATATTATGATCTATTATTTCAAAAATTAATATCAGGACAAAACATCTAAAATAACCCAAAAAATAATTTATTGACTACAAACCCATTTGGATCCAAAATTTAAACAATTTCGGCCAAAATCGAAATTTTGGCTACCAAATAAATTTTTTAAAAAAAAAATTGAAAATATTTTTGGTCGAATTGCATTGTTCATCATCTTGCACAAACCACATAACCAGCGGCGGCTAGGTTTTCAGAACCGTAGCTCGCACCGCCACCGTTTGCAGTGAAAAGAGACGAGATGAAGTGCAATCTGCTCGTTCCCTTCACGTCGGAAACCTGCTTGCCATTCCAGCTTAGAATCATAAACTCGACCACAATTTTCACTCCAGAGACGACGGCTTCGTGCGTTTGAAATTTTTGGTTCGCAATTTATCCCTGCGCGTCGTCCACAAATCCAGCGGCCAGACGCCCACGCCTGCGCAAGCCACACACGATGACAGAGAAACGATTTCTCCACCAAGTCGCCGCAGTGCCTTGCTGCGGCTACGTTATGTTATAACATGATGAACAACCGGCAGATTTTCAAACACGATGAACATTGGGTTTCAATCAAAAAACGATTTTGTTTGATTTTCTATATTTTTTTGACATCGTAATTTCTGAAAATCCAACACGGTTAATATCACTTGGAAACGATTTAATAAAAATTAATTATCAAATACATGAATCAAAACGCAACATGGCTCTGATACCACTATTGGTTTTCATCCTCCAGCGTCAGATCCAAACACAGCGGAAATAATAATAAACAAATCTAGAGCCGGGGACAGATCGATTGCGCATGATTCATATATTAAACATGCACATATCAAATATAAATGCATGAAAAGAGATTATCGTCACCGACGTAAATCTGATTGCGGTGATCCATCGAGTCCAATCAATGTGACCAGATCTTCATGCCAACACCAGTGCTAGTTTGATGTCAACCTATCTATGAGAGTGTATCTATTGAAATTGTCTAATAACCCTAGAGATGAAGCACATACTTATAGTTGAGATTGGATCACTAATGGACTAGGGTTCTTAGAGCTCAACAGACCAACTATTGACTCATTGGCTTGTAGGACATCTTATGCTAACAATTGCATGAGTTCTAAGTTCTTATAGATGTAATAATGTATGTAACACAGATCTTTTTTCATCGTGTGATGTGTGGTGAGAACTTGTGATTTGTTTCGCAATCAAGGAGACATGCTTCTTGTTCGTGGCTTTGCCAGATTATCTGGATTCTTATTCTTGATATCATTTCTATTAAGTCCAGTCATTATAAATCACTTTTAAATGCAGAGGAAAAAGCTTAATCAAAGTTTAATTTTAGTAATGTGACGAGAATAAACTCATAATTATTTTTGAAGCAGCTTTCAAGCTCTTTACAAATTTATCACCAAATACAAGCTAGCTTCTGACTGAGCTTCATCTCCATCCTTTGCATCAACCCCCATCTCCTTGTTGGAGTCATCATCATTAGTTTGAAAATTCTCCATATCGTCATCGTCATCACCCTCTTCCCCATCACCGTCCTCCTTTGCAAAGTAAACATTTATATACAATATGGAAAGATAGGTGCACACTCAAATTCGTGCACCGGTGAATATGAAAACGCAGGTGCACGCTCAAATTAAAGTGGGTGGAGCTTCATCATTTCAGGACCAACAAAGGAAAGATTTGGATTACTCAACAACAAAAAAGAAAGAAAGATCGACAACCACTCAAGTTCAACTAGTGGGATTCAGATCAAGCTAGCCAACCAGCAAAATATGGAAACAGAGGTGCACGTTCAAATTGGTGCATTGGTGCACGTACGGTTTACGTGTACTTGTACATCAAAAGCGTGTGCACACTCAAATGCGTCGGTGCACATTTTTACGGGCACCGATACATAATAAGCGTGAATCGTTGCAAGCGCGAATGCACTGGTGCACATAGTGTTTGATTTTAACCATATTTACGAAGAACAAAGAAAAAGCAAAAAGAAAACCCTATTCCCAAAACCCTGTTCATGGAGGCATTATGTAGTCGATCAAATGCGAAGAAAAAAATCAAGTTATTAATTGTGAATAGAAAATATAAGGATGTCCAGAGCTCAAGGAACACAATATCATGGTTTACCTTAACGTCCGTTCCAGATCTGGAACGCCCGTTTCGGAACTGGGCATTCCGGAACTGGAACACCGCCTATCGTTCTGTAGATCCTGGTAGTAAAAGGAGATTGCTTTGGTACGGTGTTCCACAGACATAACACGGTGATTTATTGGTGGAACGGACAAAAACTGTAATTTATCGGTAGAACGGTGGATTTGGAAAAATAAAAGTTGTTATGCATCTCCATTTGATGTTTAATTGATTAAATAAATTCTGATGTGTATTTTAATAAATTTATAATTAAATGATTTGTGAAATAATTTAATTTTTGTAAATAAAATGATAAAAAATATTGTGTGATATTGAGGATAAATTTATGTTTTAATAAAATTTACATAAGATTTAGTGATTTTAAAAATTAGTTGAAAATTCTCGTCGGTGAAAGGTAATTATTTTCGTGCTTTTATTATTTGATATTTGCACATGTTAATATATGAATTAGGCGCGATCGATCCGTCCCTGGGATAGATCTGTTTATGTTTTATTCCCCTGCGTGTGGATCTGACGTCAGGATATGGAAACCCAACATTGATATCAGAGTCAGGTTGCGGTTTGATTCATATATTCAATAATTAAATTTTATTAGATTATTTCCCATGAATACTAATCAATTTTTAGTTTCAAAATTAAACAAGCTGGAAAAATATAGAAAATAGATTAAATGAGTTTTAATCATGACAAATCGACCAAGCTGGAAATTGTTTCCGACTTCGTCACCTCCGAGGAGATCCGGTGGCTGTGCGGCTTACAGAGAGTGGCGGTGCACGGATGGAAATTGTTTCTGGCATCGTGCGTCGCTGGCGGCTGGATATTGAGTACCAGCAAACTCGCGCGACAGTCCATGTCTTGAATGTCAAAGTCGCGCTTGGATCTTGACGAACTCGCCGGGAAAGGAGATGGCCGCAACGCTGTAGCATCGACTGAGTGTTCTACGCACACAAATCGGGTTTCCAATGTTTTATGTTTGTCATCTCTTCGCTCAATGTTTTCTGTCCTCCGAGCGCGGTAATGGTTGCCCCGTGATGAAGGGAGACGAGCCGGCTGCTGCATGCGATGGTGATAGGAGATGGCGGCGGCTGGCAGTTTTTCAAACCCTAATGTTCGAACCCTAGTTGGGAGGAGGAAGATGATGAATAGTGGTTGGGCTAATTTCGAGATTTAATTTATTAAAAAAAAAAATTGTTTTGATAGATCCGAAAATTAAGTTAAGTTTTGGGATGAAATTGTATTTTAAATTTGGATCCACATTATTTGGAGTCCATAAATTATTTTTGGTCATTTTAACTGTTTTATTCGGATATTAATTTTGAAACAATAAATCATAAATTTAATTTAATTTATTAAAAATATGATTTTTAATTTATTAACTGTAAAATGGAGATTTTATAAGTAATAAAAAATTTAATTAATTAGAAATTAAATAAAAGTGTTTCATTTAGTTTGTTAATTTTATTTTCAATTAATATTATAATTTGAGGTAAAATAATGATTTTATCAAATAATTAAAAATTTAATTAATTAAAAATTAAATAAAAATATTTCATTTAATTTGTTAATTTTATTTTTGGTTATTATTATAATAAAAAGGTAAAATAGTGATTTGCCAAGTAAATAAAAATTTAATTAATTGAAAATTAAATGAAAGTGTTTCATTTAGTTTGTTAATTCTATTTTCGATTAATATGATGATTAAAAGGTAAAATAGAGATTTTACCAATTTATTGAAATTTAATTAATTAAAAATTAAATAAAATAGTTTTATTTAATTTGTTAATTTTATTTCAATTAATGTTGCGATTAGTGGGAAACGATAGAATAAAATAATTATTGTGCTCTAACTACATGTGATGCAATTGATTATTTAATGTTTAACTACATATGATATGATTGCATGGTGGATGATTACGAGCCTTGACCAACGTGTTTAGGTGAATGTTTAGGTTTTTATTGTTTCATTATAATTGTGATTTTGGTTATCGGGCCAGCAAGCCAGCGAGCCTCTATTTTCTGATGTATTCTACCCCGGATTTGTATCTCTATTCTCTTGTTTGCACGATTTAAATGTAAAATCTTTAGAATTAATGGGAGATCAAGATTGAAGACGGAGCACCAAGAATCAAGACTTGTATGATGGAAACAAAATGTAATAGGATTGCATTGCATGCCTGCATCACCTTAGACAGACTTGTGATCCACGCTTGGCTCACGTGGATCAAATAGAAAAAGGCCGTAATCGTCCATATTTATTTTTATTATGCATATGATGTATGATAATTGTGTTGTTTGTATGTTTTATTAGTACATATGATGATGCATGAATAAAACATAGTTGTATGAATCTAGAAAATAAACAAGCGAGCACTTGATGAGATTTTAAAATAAATTAAATTCCTCTTTTGAATATGATTCAAAAATTTTAATATCAAACTGCAAAGGGAGCTCAAAGGAGTTTGTTGCTTCCTGTCTTCCATCAACAGTTAAGCCATGAGACGCTACTTGTGTCAAGTGTCTTGTCTCACCCTCGCGGGGGGCATCTAGCATGGGAAAATTGTGTGTTTAACTGCCACTTAATTATGGATATGGTTCGTTAACCTTTAAGATTGCTCACCCTCGTGGGGTCTTATTGGCGGAAAATACCATCCGTGTGATGGGACGATGATCTCTCGGCTATGTGCTATATGATAGCATCAATGTCACCAATGAGCTTCAACACAGATATGAGAAACTCGCTCACATTGCTGATATTTTCCAACACCTACAAATGTTGTTTGATGAACGGACGCGATTACTGAGACTCGCGACTTCAAAATAACTATTTTCATTTCACATGCAAGATGTGGCTTCGATCTATGAGCATGGTGTAAGAAAAATATCTCTTCTTGAGAAATTGGAAAATCTGAATGTGACAATACCTCATTAACTGACTGTAGATTTGATATTATTGTCAAAATGTTGGAAACTCATGAGTAATTGATTCAAATGGAGAAATGTGTTCTTCTTGTCGAATCTTCTACCAATGGTATGAAGGATTCAAGGATAAAGAATAGGAAGGGAAATTGTTCCCGACCTCAAAAAGACGCAAATGGATATAGTAGCAACTAAGAAGGAGCAGCAGATGTGTTTCCGCTGCTGGTCACTGGCGCAAATTGTAAAGAATACCTAGATTAGAAGCGTTCTAGAAAGGGGATGTTAAAATTAAATGTTTCTATTGATACTACTTCGTTGGTATATGATACCACTTGTGCTCACATCTTTGCAAAGAGTTGCATATGTTGAGAATAATATAGAGCCCTAGGAATGTGAAACTCACCTGAGACTAAGCATTGTAGCAAGAATTGTTGCAAATGCTTTTTGAAACATTTATTTAATATAAAATCTTGAACTGGTTAGGAACTGGTTTGAGCAATTATTTATATGTTCTAGATTTAATCATGAACATTGTTCCTATTTTGATAGAGAATGATATTCTTTTAAATTGCGAATGTGATTTGCAGTATTTTTAAGAATGCATGTTTTATAGAATCTAGTGAACTTATGAATAATATGATTATGTTCAAAGAATATAAAAAGAATGATAACTTAAATCCACATATCTTTGGCATGTGCTGATGATCCTTTGAATTTGATTCATATGGACGAATGTGGAGCACTAAATGTTAGTGCAAGAGGATGTTGAGTTATCTTAAAGAGAATGTGATTCTCTCTGAGTAACTCTCTAAAGTTACATATTTGTTGAACATAATTCATACCAATACAGTGACCAAAACTCCATATACGATATGGACTGAAAAATAATCAAAATATATATTTGAGATTGTTTTGCTTATATGAAGCAGCCAGTGGGAGATGAGTTGGATAGTTGATCCAGCTTATGTTATTTTGTGGAATTTATATTGTCAATTGGAGACAAAATGTTTGTTTCGTAAGTGCAATCTTTCTAGAGGAAATGTTTCTATTAGAAAGGAATTGCAATATAATATAACTTGAAAGGGTCCAAGAACCACAAACCACTAGAAAAGTGAAAACAATGAAATTAATTGAGTCAATCATAACCTTAGAGCTACACATACGAAGGAGATCTGAAAGTGTTTCAAGAACTCCTGATAAATTGAATTTACTCCTAGAGATTAGTCAAAATGATTTTGACCATGGATGTGATCCTAGGACTTTCAAGGAGACGATGTTGGACATCGTTTCAGAATATTGGCGAGATGCTATGAAATTTGAAATAGACTCCATGTACTCTAATAAGGTATGAACCTTAGTAGATCCTCTTTGAGAATTGTTCTCATTAGCTGCAAATGGATTTACAAGTGAAAGCTTGTAGTGGATGGGAAGGTAATGACCTTCAAAAGCTTGACTGGTGAGAAACGGTTATTCTCATAGGCAAAGAGTTGTTTGTGAGAATATTTTCATCGGTTATGATGCTAAAGTCTATTCGAATTTTATTAGTTATATCTTCATATTATGACTATGAAATATAACATATGAATGTGAAAACTTTTATACAAGGCAGCCAGAGATTGGGAGTGAGAAAAAGGTTTGCAAACTCCAGAGGTCCATCTATGGGCCTAAGAAGGCATCCCGAAGTTTGAACTTTCGTTTTCATAACTTCATCAAAGTGTTTGGTTTTGTTAAAAATCGGGAAGTGACATGTGTGTGCAAAAGGTTAGTGGGAGCACAATTATATTTGTGATGCTTTAAGTCGATTATATCATGCTCATGTGAATGTTGTTGGATTAATCAATTAAAGCATGATTATCTACTAATTTCTCCATGAAAGATTTGGGAGAAGCGTCCTACATGCTTGGCATAAGGATCTATAGGGATCTATGTTGCACCGATACTCAAAAAAATTTTGCGGTCAAGTATCAGATACTTCTGGGATACGGATACGCGCGGATACGACACCGATACGTATCGGATACACCACGTGACGTATCCGAGGATAAAAAATAAGTTTTTATTTCGGATACGTTTCGGATACGGTCAAGATACGCCGTTGACCGTATCCGACACGGGTAGGATACGAGAACTTTTGAATTTTTTAAAAAAAATAGGGTTGAAATTGTAATTAAAATTAAATTATTTAACTAAATCCCTATTTCCTAACCACTTTAATGTGTTTATGTCGATTATATGCTTGAAATTTTTAGATGTCATGGATTAATATTTTACCATTTGTCGTGAAGTTGGTGAGTTTGCAACTTTATTCTGATTTCTAATGTGTTTAATGTGATTATATGCTTGAAACTTGATTTATTACAAATATTATTAATTATATATTTATATATATATATATAAATAAATTAATAAAATTTGCCGTATCCGGACGTATCGTATCCTACAAATTTTGAAAATCCCGTGCAGTCGTACCCGTATCTGCGTATTCACGTATCCGCGTATCCGTATCCGTGCAACATAGATAGGGATAGATCTAAAGGATGCTTGAGATCACTAAATCTACGTACATAAACAATGTGCTAAAAGGGTTTAGCATAGAATAGTCGGAAAATGAGTTACTTCATAATATGTCATAGTATTCATCTCTCGGGTCAATGGGTCTTAAGATTGATGAGGAGAGAGAAAAGATGGCATTGGTACCTTACGTTTCGATTTTTAATAGCATAATGCATGCTATGTTATGTACTTGGCATGATGTATGTTCTTAGTGTAATGAGCAAACATCAGACAGATCTCGGTGAAGGTCACTGGAAAATTGTGAAAATAATCCTCAAGTACTTATGAAGAACTTAGGATATGTTCATGATTTTTGGATATGTAAATGGAGGAATAAAAGTTAAAAGCTAAGCTGATGCTAGTTTTAAGTCAGATGTAGATGATTTCAAATCGATGTTCGGATTTGTATTTAAGTTCAATGATGGTGATGTCTCTTGGAAATGTTCCAAGCAAGACACCACATTGAATTCCACCACTGAAGCTGAATACATTGCAGCATACGATGCATCAAAGAGGTAGTTTGGATATGATTTCATCCAAGAATTGGGTGTAATTTCTAGTGTGGTTGACACAGTCCCTGTTACTGTGACAACATTTGAGCTATTATGAATAGCCAAAATCTCATCAGTATCCAAACATATATTGAGAAAAATACCATCTAATGAGAGAGATGGTAGATGCGACATTATTATCGAGAGAATTGCTTCAACAGAAAAATATAGTGAATCCACTGACAAAGCCTTTGGTGTCTGTCAGACATCTTGGGAAGATGGTCTTGAGACGCATGAGTAGTTGACTTTGGGAAAGTGAAAGATATTGTTGTCATATGTGATTAAGTATATCAATAGTTGATTGATTGTACTTATAATCTTATTATGACAAATCTTTGTTTGAATATTAATATATATGACACTTCTTCATCTGTTTACCCATGTATCTTAATGTATTGATGACGTCCTTGAGATTGCTATAGTCCATAGAATGTGGTTACGCATATGATGGTGACCATGAAATACATTTTCGACTGCGATTTCTAAAAGTTCCTGGTCGATGAGCCTTCGAGAATGGGATATCGATATATGCTCGTTAGAGACTGGTATGCCTTATGTGTCTAGTGTAGTGCACCGTGTTTCATCGGCGTTGGCTTGGAGAAGTCAGCACACATGAATAGGTGCTCATTAGGAATGAGTTCACTGAATGACCATACTCAGAATTCTATAAGTGGTTACCACATGTCGAGTATAGAATTTCTAGTCATAGTTGTGCGTCATTACTCCTCATGATGAGGCGTCATTGAGGTCTTGACAGATAGCTGTGTACTTTGATTTAATGAGTGATCACATGCGGGTCATAAAGTTGTTATTTTGGGTATTTAGTGATGCTGTCAAAGGCATATGATGGTCGTTGGGGATTCACCACTGGTATTGATGAACCATGATGTCCTACGTGTTTCTCTATATATGATCCGAGGAATCTCTGGCCAGAGTGGGTAGTGCTTGTGAAAAATGAGTTTTTCATATACGCATACAAGGAATCATATAACGTGAAACAAATCCATAGTTATTGAAATCATAAGGGGCCTCGACCAACCAATGCCTTAGATTCAATCGAGACATATTGAGTGAAATGAATGTACTGCATACTAACTATGGCTGACATGTTCTCGTACGTTGCTAGTCATTTGTATCTAGGTCTTAGTGAAGCGTAGATGCTAGGCGCTACCCATGATCGGTAGGTTGTTGCTGAAATTGTATTTCGGCAATTGTCTATTAAAAGGAGTTTAATTGACAATAGGGCATTCATGGTAAGTCCAAAGAAGTTGTTTGACTTTTAAAATCACAAAGGTTGTGATTCTACGGCTATGATACACTTGAGCCTTGCTGAGTCACAATCTACCGGCCACCGATCTATCGATGAGAATTGAGACTTAAATGTTAAATGCTCAAATTGAGTGATTTAGAAGAGATGGATTTAATTTTTGAATGCTCCTCAATTTAGTGAAGTTTCTATATTTGAAAATGTTTCATTTATAGAAAGTTCTAAAATTAAAACATTTGATATATTTATCTCTCATAATTATGTACATTGGTAATGCATCAAGTTATTCAATTGGATTGAGTTACTTGGATTATGAGTTTGTAGTTTTGTTTTGGCTTTTGGGCAAGTGAGAGATTGTTAACATAAGATGCCCTACAAGCCAACGGGTCAATAGTTGGCCCGTTGGGCCATAAAAACCCTAGCCCAAATAAGTTACTCAAACTCCTATAAATATAAGTTCATCTCTAAGATTAATAAGTTATTCCATACAATTCAGTATATCTCATAGAAACGCCGACATCACACTAGCATTGGTGCTGGGCTTGTAGATCTGGTCAGGTTGATTGGACTCGAGGGTCACCACCATCAGATTCTCGTCGGTGAACGGTAATTCTTTTCGCGCGTTTATATTTGATATTTGCACATGTTAATATATGAATCAGGCGCGATCGATCCATCCCCGGGTTAGATCTGTTTATGTTATATTCTGATGCATGTGGATCTGACGCGGGGGTATGAAAACCCAACAAGAAGCACGTGCCTCGCACGTGGATGCCCGTTAAATGTTATTAATTATGCAAACTAACCCGAATAATATCATGTTATTTTCGAGTATAAAATTATGATAAATATATAAATGACTTACCAAAACAGAGCACATGATAAAGTGTTTACAAGTAACTAATAAAAAAGATTGATAAAAACACTTAAAAAATAAAGTTGGGTAATATTTATATTTTATTTGTTTAAACTGAAAATGAAAACTTTATTTAATAATAATGATATAATTACGACGAGATGATGATGATGATGAAATATACTAATAATATAAAATAACTATCCAAAATTTGGAATTCTAACAAAATAACAGCAGAAAAATATATGTGAAAATATAATTGAGGCATAATGGTAAATTGCATATTTAATCGGAGGAAAGCCCTTAGAGATTGGGGGTAATGGGAATGAAATAAACATAATAAAAATGAAAGTTATTGAAATGTAATCACATAATCAAATTAGCAATTAATTTGAATTAATAAAATTTAGGTGGGAGGGAAAAAGTTAATAGATTTCTATGTATCTAATTAGATAATTATGTATATATCTCATTGTGATGCCTTATTATTTATATAGATGAATATAGTTAAAATATCTTTTCACAATTGGAAAACAATCCTAATATCCACACATTTATAGGTATATAGATTCATATTATGAATTGAAGGTAAAATAGTTTTGACATAGTTGTGAAAAGTTTAATATAAATTGAGGATACATTTATGTTATAATAAAGTGTACATGAGATTTAGAAAAAAAAATTAAAATTTTATTTTCTTTAAAACAATATTGTAAATATTATTTATGAAGTAAAGAAGATGAAAAATATTCAATGTGACACCCCTACCTCTCATTACACATACCACGCATCTTTTTTATACAAGTGTACATACATGAGGCATATCACCTAATATTTATCATGTAAGGGTGTCAAATCACTTATATACATACACATGATTGTGACTATAACACAACTATAATAAAATATTTAAGTCGTGGCAGCGGAAAATTGTACCCTATAACATGTAAATTTAAGACTTTTTCCATAACCATATGTACATGGCATATATGCCACAAAAATTGGCCAATGTTGTATTTCTCACTACCCATACCAAAAATCTATACACATATATGTACAGTGATGAGCAGAGGAAGAAGAACTACAGATCAGCCGGCCAACCTTGTATCCGTACTGCAAATGACTTCAAAAAGACTTCTAGACCCGCCTCTAGAGTCAACTTTTACTTTAGATTATCTGAAACAAAACACTTCACTGAGTATATACAAATAACCGATATTCAACATCACATACGTATATAACTCATCATAACTGTAGTAACACTTGTACAACAAGTAATTCATATGTACACATGTATGTATGCTTATTTGTTCTTCTGTTATGGATCAACTAAAATCAGGAACAATTTGTGATCACAAGATGGGCATGGCACTCTGTAGATCCCTTTTTTTGAGTTCTCAATTAACTCGGGCGATATTCTTTGATTCTGTAATTCTGACCGTACTCAGAATGCATTAACACATGGTTCAAGATCCTTAGCATCCATAACAGAGTTCGTTAATCTATTATGTATGCACATGAATGCACAGTTCATAATCACATGTCAATATAATGAAACATCACATCATATACAACACGTATTTACACCCATTATAAACGCAATTCATAGAACATAAATAATATACTTATGTACAGTTAAATACCAAGTTATAGGGTATATTCACAAACGATACATCTATCTCGAATAACTCTTGTAGTTTGCCTTATCTGTAGCTTGTTCGAGATTATGACCTATAAATACATTTATCTCAAACACATTAGTAAGTCATCTAATATTTACCTTTAACATGTTTTCATAGTTCACATACATTATACTAGGCTTCACATACTTGAAATCATCAAAGAAAACCATTTTTTTCATAATTTGGCTTGAGAGATCGATATCGATCACTACAGGTCATAATGTTTTAGTGGAAAATTCTTCATTTTTCAGCTTTGAGACATTTTTGTATAAAATTCATAACTAATTCATATAAACTTCAAATGAGTCCCACTTGCTGTCAAATTAAAGATAACTCAAATCTCTAAAATTCATTTTTGAAGTGCTTAAATTAATTCAATCATCTTCCTAAACAAAATTAGCCAAGAACATCAAGTTTCAGAAATCATTTAACTTTAGAGGTCAACTTGTACATAGTTTGGTAAAACTGACATAACTCATGCATTATAACTCCAAATTACTTGAATTTACTATCCAATTAAAGATAACTTAACAAACTGCAACTTTCATTTGAACACCAACATCAAAATCAAAGTCTAAGAGTTTCAAAAACTCAAAAAACTATACAGCAGAGTTCTACAACTCATGTGCTTTCTTTCCAAAACAGTTTCTACCTTTTTTAATCCTCTTCTCTTCATGCATAACATCAAAATCTACTTCAACATACATGTTTTCATCTAACACATGCAAACCCTATGTTTCTTCTCAACCAACATCAACAAACACATCATTTAAACTTGTAAAAACATAGAAAAACAAGAGTATAAATATATGTATACCTTCCTCTACAAGTTTTTGGCACAAAAACTTGAGTTTGTATGACTTTTTGATAGGTTTTCCCCAAGCACTAAAAGTAGAAACGAAAATAGCAATGAAATCTGATAATTTTCCTTCCTAATGCACTAGATAAATATGAATTTTATGTCATATTGCACTTTAGACCTTCAAGTCTCTAGGTTCTTACACTTAAGTCCCTCAACTTTGTATATTCATAATTTTAACCTTATGCTCGATATAATGAAACAGACTCATTAGATTTCAATTCTTATCACAATTATCACTCAAGTCATGCATTCAATAGATCTAAAACCATATCACATATTGATAGATAAATGTCACATATGTCATATTCACAATTTACCGCACATTTATGCACAACAAATGCTCATATATGAGTCATGATGTTTATGCATGATCATGTAAATCATGTAAAAGTTTTGGATCGTTACATTCAATCTTTTTGAATAATATTATTTTAAAAAAATTCACGCCGTGACCATTCCTTGAAATGTCGTTGGAACTGGAACGGTGACCTCCGTTCCGGGCACCATTCACGCGATGACGAACCATGGCCGGAATCGTATATGGCAACGACGTATGAGTCAGTGGGAGCGAAAATAGCCCATCCAATGAATCGATCTTGTTGTATTATCATATGTATCCTCATAATCTCCATCTCTGTATGCGTAAATCTTGAACTTCCTCTCCATTTCTTCGTAATTTCTCCGAAAAACATCCTCGGAATGATAAACATCTTCAATAATCTCTTCCTCATTACATTGCTTATCAGGAACCCAAAGAAGTCCGAGCTAGTGGATGGAATTTGTTTGGATTTTTTTTGTGCCGAGCATTGTAGGGATTTTGGCTGGGGAATTACTAGTTTCCTCTATTTTGTTTAGTTAAGTGAAGATTAAAATTAAAGTCGTAAATAAATTTTTAATTTTTAATTTATAATAATAATAATAATAATATATTCCGTTAGACATAAACCAAACACTTTTAATATGTCCAGCCATCGACCTCTACCAAACGCAACCCGCTCGCGCATCGCCAAGGGCTAAGATACACCATCTCGCTAGAACGACGCCCTCTGCTAACTCCCGTAGTTTGCATCCGTCGCACACTTCGGTTGATTATAGGCTGAAAACTAAATATTCTGTTTACAAAATACATAGTCCTGTAGTATTCGCTCGGCCGTTCGACTCTATTGCATTCTCTCAACCCTAATTCCCAAAATCTTCCTCAGGTACCTTCTTATTGTTTGTTAATGCTCTACTTGTCAGAATTTTAATCCCGGTCAAGTTCTATGAATCTTTTCGTATTTGGTTGTCCATTAGATTTGCTCAAATTCGTTAACCGATAAATGTCTTCGCCCAGATGATGAGTTGCTTCTATGTTGTAATTTAAATTGTTTCATGGTTGATTTTGGTTGTGCGTCTAGTTTTTATTCGAGAAGGGGGCCTTGTCTGGCATTGTTGATTTAAATAAGGCTTTTGTTCGAGTTGGTTTTTGTTTATAGTATCGTTTTTCTTCGTATGAAAGTGAGATTCAGCTTTCTTATTATTATTATTATTTCTTTTTAGTCTGAACTAAACTTGTGAGTAATAAGTTTTGAATTTGATAGAAGAGATGTTGTGTTTTATCATCTGAATAAAATGAATTTCATTTAGGAAATTGATTGTATGACTCTGTTTTCAGGTTTCCAATTGTAGATCACGTTATTTGAGCAGCATTTTTATAGAACACTTTTATCCATTTTTGTCAAGCATTCAAGAATTTGGTCACGCCTTATAACATCAATAAAGGTTGGTTAGATGGGTCGTGGCTTTTGTGATAATTCCTTTCTTACGTTGATCAGTTTTATGTATTTCTTTGTAAATACAATTGCATGGACTTCGTATTTAGAATCGACTTCTGATTTTATGCTTTGCTCATTTTTTGATGGAAACCGAAAAGTTTATCCTTTTGCAGTTTTGGCATTGTGAAATGTCATCTGTTTCGAGCCAGCCACAGTTCCGCTACACACAAACCCCTTCCAAAGTTCTCCATCTGAGAAACTTACCTTGGGAATGTACTGAAGAGGAACTGATAGAACTGGGGAAACCATTTGGCAAAGTTGTCAACACAAAGTGTAACGTCGGTGCAAATAAAAATCAAGCTTTTATTGAATTCGTAAGTGTGCATTATACTTTCTTCTCTGTTCTTCGTGTTTTATTGTATTTGTTTCAATTTCAATAATGATGATTTCTATAATTTTAACTTTCTGAGGTTTCATTTCTTCATGTCTTTTATAGCCAGAAACTAATCAAGCCATTGCTATGATATCATATTATTCATCATCCTCGGAGCCAGCTATGGTACGAGGGAAAAACGTCTATTTACAATATTCCAACAGGCAAGAAATAGTAAACAATAAAACTACTGCAGATATCACTGGAAATGTGCTCTTGGTAACGATTGAGGGGAACGATGCACGTCTTGTCAGCATTGACGTCCTACATTTGGTAAGATATTGAGAATCTTCAACATGAACTCAGAGCAACGATATTTTGTCCATGGTAGATAGATGTACTTGATGAATTATTTGTGTCTAGAGTGTAGTACTTTAAGCTTTTGTTTGACAAGAATGTGAATGAATCAGCAGGCACATGTGAAGGATATATCTTCAATGGCAGCTTAATGCATCGGGAGAAAGAGCGCATGTGTGTTTGTCTCCTTTCTCCTTTTCTTAACACTGGCTCTTTCTTCCATTCTTCCTCTTCACGTCTCCACTCCTAAATGTCTTGGAGCTTCAAATGATTTCTCTTTTTTTCGTTTTTCAGATTTCTGAACCTCACTTCCTTTTCGTACTTGCTATTTTTTTCTTGAAGACTTTATTGTTGTTGGAAGTTGAAAGTTGGCAAAGATGAGGTAAGGAGTTAGCTGCAGAAGTTAGAACTGAGTAGAAAATTTTTTAGGGTTCTTTAGATGGCGAGTCTGACCGGGGACTTGGTATCTATGGGTGAATCACCTGCTCTTACTGTACACTAAGAAAGGTTTTATAAGTCAAATATTGGGCTGGAATTAGATATTACAATCAATGCATCACAATTATAAATAAAGCCTAAGCTACTTGTATATATGTTTTTCTTATTTTCAAATAACGTGTCCTTTGACCATTTCATATCTTGTCTGTTTCCATGTGGCTGTGCATCGTCTCGTAAGTATTGGGTAAAGTTCCTGTTATAATCTCATGTTCTCTTGCCGTATGATTCTTTCTTCCTTTACACTTTGTCGTAAAATTTCAACTAGCAGTACTGTCATTAGCAATTGCACGCTGCTTCATCTTTCTCCGTGATCAAGCAGCTAGTTTTCCTGCTTTTTAAGTTTTATAAAATTATATTCTGGGTTGGGATGACTGTAATTTATATATCTTTTTTTAATGATTCTTAGACTAAAGTCTGCAAAATTATAGAGTTAATGACAATTTACACCCCCCTTGGTATCGATAATAGGCATTTTACCCTCCCGTGGTTTATAAATATGTATTTCCCCCATGCGGTATCCCTAATAAACACTTTACCTTTCTATGGTTTTCTAAATAGGCATTTTACCCCCTGTAGCTTTCAAAATAGACATCCAAAGTAGACATTTTACCCCCTGTGATTTGCAAATATAGTATACAAGGGGATATTTTACACCTATTCACAAACTACAACGGGTAAATTGCCTATTTTCACAAACCACGAGCTACATGGGGGAAAGCTGCCTACTTTGAGAACCAGAGGGGGGTAAACTGCTTATTTTCAAATCACATGAGTGTAATCTGTCTATTTGGAAAACAACATGGGTTCGTTGCCAATAACCCCAAAATTTTATATCTTATGGCAGCTGAAGTCTTACTATGAGACATAAGAGTGGTATTTTGTCAGCTTGGGTTACTGCTACTTCTTGCCATCTTTTCTTTCACGGTGGACAAGAACCTCTAATTGTTGCATTAATAGCAAAATGAAGATGTTTTGGTAGTTAATTTTTTCTGTGTCTGAGATATACCTTCGTAACTTGTAATCTAATTCTATGATAGTCATATTTTAGCCGGTATAGCTATTAAAACATGTCTTATTTGTAGGTGTTTTCTGCATTTGGGTTTGTGCACAAGATTACTACATTTGAGAAGACTGCTGGTTTTCAGGTGTATTTTTATGCCAAAACCTTTTTATGTTACGTTCTCATGTGAGACTACTGCTCTCACTTTCACTAATTATTTGCTTTCCTTGTCAGGCTCTTGTTCAGTTCACTGATGCAGAAACTGCTTCTGCTGCAAAGGATGCTCTTGATGGAAGAAGCATTCCAAGGTGATGTGACTTTCATATTTCAAGTTCACTTTTAGCCCCTGTTATGAATCACGTGTCTGAGATATATCAAATTCCCCTCATATTCAATCCTAAAAAACTTCGATAGACAATTTCCTAAGGATAAACTAGATTCATGGCATGATGGCATCATTCTTGTGGATAATGTTGTTCAAGAAGTTTAACAGAAATTGAATAGATGTGCTAAAAATCATTATTAACAGAAATAGCAACAGTGGCAGTAGTGAACATTGATGCTAAAGAAAAAGAAGGGAGAGGGGGCCTCTCCGTGTTTAGATTCCTCCGAGACTTTAGGTTTTGGTGTATTCATTCATCAATAAAATCGACCCTTGAATTTTAAATGTGCGAGCGAAGTATAACCAAGCCAAGAATAATCGAGAGCAAGCGCAGAAATCCAATAGGTTGTTTGGGTGCCAAAAGAGATTGCCAATAAGAATACATCATGAAAGATCTAACTTGAAAGAACGAATTTGAAAACTTGTGTTGTCCCCTCACCTTCTATCTTGCTGCGAGAAAAGCATCCCCCCAAGCAGGCTACAAGAAGGCGGTCCTTGTAGTGTCATACATAAGGAGAGTCAGAGTACTTGGGGTAGCTACTACTTATCTTTTTATGATGCTAATGCTGATGAAATACTCAATATGGTATACTCGATCAAATGTGGCTCCTTGCAAACAACATATAAGCTACATGATAATGAAGTGAAGTGAAGTGTCGAGTCGAGATAGTCTTCCATTCAATTTATTGGACGGCTTCGTTGGAAAAGAGCTTCTACAAATGGCCCTTTCTCTTCATTAGTTAGAGTTTGGATAGTGATTTGATATTAGGGTGGTGAATTTTATATTGTGTTTTGTGATCTCCCTTAAAAAACACATGTTTATTGTATTAATTTATTCATTTATTTCTCTCCCTATTATATTTGAAAATATTTATGTAAATAATATTATATTTGAAAATACTCACTCATAAAAATATTTATGAGAGGGTACAAATCTAACGTCAAATCTTCACGTGACGTGAGATTTGTTCTTTAATCTTTTTGAAGATTTGTTCTTTAATTGTTTGAAGAGATTTGTTAGTTGATGCTATTTTTCTTTGTTATCTTTAAGTTTATTTATTTATAATTGTTAAAATTTATGGACATTTTTTATATATTAAAGTATATAAATTAGTGCGCTTTACTTAAAGTAAAGCGCGCGCTTTGCGTCGGTGCTATGCGCATTGTCCCAGGACACCTTTGCGCTTCAGTGCGAGATGCACATTTAATAACTATGCACCCACATAGTGCCACCGGCTGGGTGATAGGAGACAGGCTATCTCAAGGCCCTTCAAAATTTGGATAAGAAAGTTTCTGTCGCCGGCTCAAGTAGGTACACCAAATAAACAGAACAAGTTTGCACTTTCAAATTCTAGAACATCAAAAAACAATAAGATCCACCCCTCCACCACAAGTGTTATTTTCTCCCATGAATTTGAAAGCATACCACCCACATGGTCACCAACTTTCCCAAAGTAACGAGATATGCTGCTTACTGCTCACAAAAACATCCGATCTATATTGAGGAGAGCCTAGGGGTATGCTCACTCTTGCATTTTTCCTTGCTCATTTTGAATATGAGCATAACTCCTAGACGAAACGTTCATTGAGGCAAACAGAAGGAAGAGCAAAAGGAAGGTTCAAGGTTTGGTGCGTGTGGGGAGATGCGAGGCCACGCGGCCTAGAATTCGAATTTTGGGGATGGGGTGGCTTAGCTTTGGATCCTTCCTACTTGCAGAAATGAATGGGTCAGAAGGTCGCTTGGTTCTTCTAGGGCAAGCCAGGCCATCAAATTAAATCACTATCTTTCCATAGAGCTTTCTTGCCCCATGATTGCTTGTATAAAACTGCAATAAATAACCAGGACAGGGTTTGGTAACAATTCTTTTCTGGGGTCTAGCCACTACTGCTGGACAGCTTTGGTAGCATAGATTGACACTATGAACACATACAGGGAGTGTGGGATTGTGTGTTCGAGTAATTATCTCCCTGGACAGCTTTGGTAGCCTAGATTGATACCTTGAACTAATATTGTGAGTGTGGAATTGTGTGCTTGAGTATTTATTAAGGACAGTTGACATCAAATGTCTGGTTTTGGCAGCACTTGCTTTATGTGCTACATAGTTATTTTATACTGTCTTCCGTCATATTACTAAATCGTTTGTCGTCCTTGTCGTGATTTGCTACCTTTTTGTGTGCAGTTATTTGATTCCAGAGTTGGGACCATGTTCCCTCAAGATCACATATTCTTCCCACACAGATCTAACCGTAAAATTCCAGTCTCATCGCAGTAGGTAAACTGATTCTGATTTTGACAATATGTATTCAAATAATAGATCACAAATGCTTGCATCCCAATGTTGTACTTTTTATTTTATGAATTCATGTATGAAACTTTTTCCTAGTTGGATTGTTCTTTTCTTTGAAGTTTACTTGTATTCAGACATTTCTGTTGGTTGTGTTGTATCAATTTAGGGATTATACCAACCCTCTACTCCATATCGCTCCTTCAGCTATTGACGCAAGCAGCCAGGTTAATATTGGAGAAATCTTTTTCCTTTGTTTTAAATTTTTTGCAATGTACTTTATTAACTTGTTGTACTTGTTTTCCTAACACTCTGAACACATAATATCTCGTAAAGCTAATTTTTTAACCAGATTATTGCATCTGAAGAACCCATTTACTTGTGCTAGTAGGTTGCTAGCACAAAGAGTCTCACATCATAATTGCAAGTTTTAAATTAATCTACTTGCAATTGCTTGTTGTGTTCACAGTTCAGTTTAGGAGTTGATGGAAAAAAACTGGAGCCAGAGAGCAATGTTCTTCTTGCTTCTATTGAAAACGTTCAATATGCAGTCACTCTGGATGTTTTGCAAACGGTAAACACCTTCACAATGTGAACTGAGAAGCCTTTTGACATTTTTATTATATCTTTCAATCATTGACTCTTTCCTGCTGCAAATATTTTGTGTTCCAAGGTCTTTTCGGCTTTTGGTCCTGTTTTAAAGATTGCCATGTTTGATAAAAATGGGGGTCTTCAGGCTTTGATACAGTACCCTGGTAAGGTTGACTTCAGTAACCTGTCTTTCCTGCTCTTTTTTGTTATTATATTTTTACTTGAAACTTCATCAAACAGTCCAACGGTCTAGTGGTGAGGACTTTTTAAAATGAATCTAGGGACCTGAGTTCAATTCTCGTTGGTGCCATTCTCCTTTTATTTTCTTATTTTCCTCTTTTGTAAAGATGGAAATGATGCTCAACAAATTTTTATTCCGTCAAACTAACATTTCATGAGAAAGTATTATATTTCCACCTCGACTCTTACAATTCTCTGCATTATAATAATTGTATTATTATAATTAAACTTGATTAGTGTATTATTTCTTCAAATCAAGCAAGTCTCTTTCTTGAAATAATCATATTATAATTATTTACCTAATGGTCTTTTACCTACAATCTTTACATGTTGGATGTTTATCTTGAACTTTTGATTTAACTTTTATGTAATTAATTTTTACCACCTCAGTAAAATTCATGGATTCGCTGCACATAAATTAACTTTATAATTACAAAAATAAATGAAAAATTGATGCGAATCTTCATAATACAATGTGCTATATTTTTGAGCTCGAGTTCGAAATCGCGAGCTGGAAATTTTAAAATGAGCTTGAGCTCGACTTATGTCCTAGTTTTTGATTATAAATTGTGATTGTGCATTATATGTACTGAGAACTCAATGAACTTTACTCTTGGAACAAGTATTAGAAAATAGGCACTAATGTATGGACTGGCAGATGTACAAGCCGCTGCTGTTGCAAAGGAAGCTTTGGAAGGGCATTGCATTTACGATGGCGGATACTGCAAGCTTCATATCACATATTCTCGGCACATGGATCTTAGCATCAAAGTAATCCCGCCTATACGATTGATTTAAACAAAGCAATTGCTAGTATCTCGAAACATTTTAAATATAGGGGCAGTCGTTTTTTTGAACTCATTAGTGTTGTTTTCAGATCAATAATGATAGGAGCAGAGACTATACGATACCCAACACTCCTGTCTTGAACTCCCAACACTCGATGCTAGGACAACATCGGTATCCGTTTGGAGCTCCAGGTGCTCAAGCTTACAACACCACACAATATGCTCCAGGTCCTCATACCATGCCTCCGCATTCTGCAGGATGGAACCCCTCTACGATACCTCAATCTATGCCAATGCAAATGCATAATTACCCTTATGCCCCACCTGGAGCTGCTCCTCCGTCAATGGGCCCCAGAATTGGTCCCCCTCACGGCCAGAATTGGCCGTCACACTCTTACGCAATGCCCCCGTATCATCCTCCTCAATAGCGGCTGAGTTATTTTGTATGCAGAATGATTATGGACTATACATGGGCACTGTTTAATCATCCCGATGATCAATCCTATCTTTTCGTGTATGTGTTATTCTTGGTTACGTTGACAAGATTGTGATTGTTTCCGTCTCTTTTGGCACCTGCTGATGTGTTAGAACCTTTGAAGTTGCACTTTTATA
Source organism: Haberlea rhodopensis (assembly GCA_907163345.1). NCBI lineage: Eukaryota > Viridiplantae > Streptophyta > Magnoliopsida > Lamiales > Gesneriaceae > Haberlea > Haberlea rhodopensis. Next base: position 119,425 of record CAJQUN010000503.1, on the reverse strand, counting down.
ATATTGATCTTGTTATACGCTTTTGGGTTCTGGAATGCTTTCTGCGAAGCATTATTCTAATTTCTAAGTAATGGGGATTTACCCTCGAAATTATTTTGGCCGGTAACAGTTTGCAAGTGATAAATTTGTTGCGCCATGTCGTCTACTGTTTTCTTAATCTGAAATCATTTCCCCTCGAATTATAACAATGTTTGGAATTGTCACTTATTGGGACTTAATGAACTAAGATTGTGTTTGGATGAATGTATTTCATTTGAATGTAATGATTTGATTTAGAAATTGATTTGAAATTTGGATTTGAAATGACACACATCTTAAGATGTATTTCAAATCCATCGTAATTACTGTTACACAGTGAAGAGGTGGATTTAAATAATTTAAATATAAATTCATCAAAACAATTAAATTGATTTGAAATCCATGGTTTTAAATCCCTCGATCTAGATACACCTTAAGGGCATGTTTGGTAGGGGTGATAAAGGATGATTAGGGAGTGACAAAGAAATAAACCATTGTTCCTCTCGTTTATTAATAAACTCAGCCAATCAAACAGGCCCGTGATTAATGCTTGTTAATTGATGGACAATTGTCCCACCCAACCCCCTGGGTTTACCAACCCATTCTTCAACAGTATGCATGATAGTGTGATAAATTGACAAAATTGCCCTACAAAATAATGCTCATTTGAAACCCTAGCCGACATAAAAAAAATTACCAGTCTGTAAGCGACGAAATCATTCGATTTGGGGAAGGCGATCTTCCATATTCAACAGCAAAAAGTCTTCAGCTCTTGTCTCTGGTAAATCATCAAAGCTTTCAGCAAACTTTAGTGTTTTATCAGTTTGGCAAATCGATTAAAATGCTTTCATCTCTTTTACGCTCTTGCTAATATAACTCTTCATATTTGATTTCACATCGTTTCTGAGTCGTGCGCGATGCGGAAAAGTATTTTGATTGTCTGAGCATTTTGACAAATTATAAAAACATTAAAAATTAGGTCGAAGAACGTTTCTGAACGAATCTTGTATTGCGATTTGTAATGCCATTTCCCCACTATTCTATTTCACTCTTCCTTGTTCTGTCTCTCTCTTTTTATATTTTTGAGCTGTTTACACACATTATTCTGCATAATCGTTGTTATATTTTTGGTTTTTATGCATTATTTTTTTAATGTCCCTTTTTTTGTGTTCAGCGTTTGTATCCATACAAAATGATGTTTCGTTTGAAACAATTTTTGATAATTTTGCTCCATAGTAGAAAGATGTCGGTGTTATAAACAATTGTTAATGAATTCGTGGAGTTCTTGTTATTTGTTTGAAATCTGAAATGTGTTATATTTTCTTGAACATAAAATAGAGGAAAATGATGGGAGACAGAGTCTTTCTGAAGATCTCACCCTTCAGGGGTGTGGTTCGGTTCGGTATGCGTGGTAAATTGTCTCCGAGGTACGTGGGACCGTATGAAATTTTACAGCGCATCGATACCTTGGCTTACCGTTTGGCACTACCACCGTCGTTGTCTGGTATTCACGACGTGTTTCATGTATCTATGCTGCGGAAGTATGAGCTGGACCCGTCGCATGTATTGCAGCCTTCTGAGGTTCAGTTGGATCCTGATGTATCATATAAGGAACGGCCAGTCAGGATTTTGGATAGGGCTGATCGCAGACTCCGGAATAAAGTGATACCGATGATCAAAGTTCAGTGGGATCGTAGGGGTGTCGAGGAGGCCACGTGGGAGACGGAGCGGCACATGATGCAGCACTACCCGGAGTTATTTTCTGGTATGTAGTTTATGTTTGGTTTCGTTTTGGGTAAGTGCATGCGATTTCGTGGTCGAAATCCTATAAGTAGGGGAGTATTGTGATATCCCCGAAATAATTAATTGCATTTGGGCGTTATGTTTATGTGATTTTATGGTGATAATTAATATCTGTGTTGGCATTAATTATCTTGGTGAAATGCTTAGTCACATGGTAGGAGTGACCCGGTAGAGCATTTCGGGGTGCATGGTATGCATGTTGGGTAATTGGGGATTTTAATGGTTTAAATGAAATGGTTTGTGATTATTTGGGTGAATCATGTTTTAATTGTGATTTTGGTGCATTATGGTAAAATGCCTTTTAAAATATCATGTTGGGGTGTTTTATACACCATGGAATTGTGGGGTGTAATTTAATTAAACCCAACCCACTTATACCCAAACCCCCCCTTATACCTTCATTTTCTACTTTCCCAATTAACTCATCCAAAACCCTTCTCTACCTCACATTTTCGAAATTTGGTAAAGAGGTGAAGAGAAATCTGTCTAAAAGTTTGATTTGTGGAATTTATTGGGTGATTTGGAGTCCCCAAGAGGTATGGATGCCTCCTTGTTGTTTTTGTTGTGTTTGGATTGAGTTTGTTGTGGTTTTGTATGGTTTTGAAATGGGTTTTTATGGGTTGGTATTATTTGAGTTAAAAGTTGGTTTTATGGTAGTTTTAAGGTGTATTTTGAAGGTATATGATGTTATTTATGTTGTAGGTTTGATGGTTTAAGTGTTGGTATGGTTTGGGTTGAAAATGGTGTGCAAAAATGGTGGATTTCGGTGTACAGAGGTCAGCGATCGATCGCCCGTTTTTGGCGATCGATCGCGAGCCAACAGTAGGCTCCAGGGGCATTTGGCGATCGATCGCCATATCTTGGCGATCGATCGGTAAGGCTGGCGATCGATCGCGCCAAGTGTGGCGATCGATCGCCGAAGGGTGAAAATTTTGGCTTCGGGCAGTAAGGTTTCGCGATCGATCGCCCGTAACTGGCGATCGATCGCGAAAGACAAAATATGGCTTTTTTGGGCATTTTTGTGGAATTTTTGATTTTGGACTATTATTGGCTCCTAATATGGATTTGTGTGAATGTGTAGAACCATCCCAGGTGGCCACACAGCTTAGGAGATAAAGTCCACGATATCTCCACTTTTGGAACCAAGGTACGTAGTGAGACGTACGGGCATCGGACGGTAAAACGTATTTATTACGCTATAAATTGGTTATGCATTATGGTTGCGTATATGGTCTCATTATGCATTATGGTTGCATACATGATTGAAATATGCATTATGGTTGCATGTGATTGTGAGTCGAGATTATATTACAGTGATGAAGAATACTTGTCGCCTTCATGTCGAAGCGATGATAGAATACTTGCCGCTGTCATATTATAGCGATGAAGAATATTTGCCGCAAACATGTCGAAGCGAAGGATAATGCCGCTGTCATGTTGATGCGAGGGATATTATGCCGCTAATATGTCGAAGCGAGGGGTATTAATGCCGCTATCATGTAACGCGAGGGGTATTATGCCACTGATATAATAATACCGGGATTGGCCATTGGTATACATGGAATGGATGCATGTCATGACATACATTATTGGTGTTATAATCAATTGATTGTAATTATGGTACAGGGACAACCGAGGGAGCTTCTTTATATGTGTTAAATACAGGAAGTGATTTGCATTTACGGTTTATGCATTGAATTATGATCATATTATTGTGAATATGGTTTACATACATGCTCATGGTTTTGGGGTTGTTCCTGTAGGTACTTTTGGGCGTATGAACTGAGGCGGGTTGATGCGGTGAGCCAGTGAGGAGTGCTTTGGCATAGCAAGCCTAATTCTTTTGTATAGTTTCTACTCTAGGAGTAGTGTAAAACTATATGATTAACATTCTATAGGTAGGGAATGTAATTAATCCCTTTTGGAAATTTTTTGGCCTGTAATCTTAACGGCTCAATACATCAACACGAACATTATAGTCTTATATGCATGTTTAGCGCTATTACGCCTTTTATCCGCATTTAAGGAACTAGGGTCCTTACAACAAACGTTAATGTTGCCTTCAACGTTAACATTTGTTAACGTTGGCAACGGCTCTAATCTTAACGGCTCAATACATCAACACGAACATTATAGTCTTATATGCATGTTTAGCGCTATTACGCCTTTTATCCGCATTTAAGGAACTAGGGTCCTTACAACAAATGTTAACGTTGGCAACGACTCTTAGCCGTTGCCAACGTTAACTTTTTATTTTTATTTTTTTAAAATTTTTTTAATAAAAAAAAAACTATAAATAGGGGATGTTGTGTTGTGTATTGTTTCATAACAATTCTTGTAACGAAAAATACTTCACTCTCATATTTTTCTCTCAATTGTGCTATCTACAATTTACTTATAGTCTTATACAATAATGGCATCTTCATCTAGCAGTGGTGCTAGTCGTAGCCGGGGTCGTAGTCGGGGTCTCGTTCCGGGTCGTCTATCACTGAGTTCATCTTCTGCAATGAATTTGCCTGTGCCAATTCCTGAGTTAAATTAAAGTTATGATTTTTTTGCTGACCTCAATGTTGGTGGTTCTTCTATAAATGTCGAACCACAACAACCCCAACAACCTGCCGAACCTGTTGCTGCCCAAGCCCAAGAAAGACAACATGTGGAGTCATCCGGAGCCACTACAGCAGCGAGTAGACAACCTACTCGTGCCAAAAGAAGTAAGATATGGGATCACTTTGAACTCGCTCAAAAAGAAGGTACTAATGAATCTGTTGCAATATGTAAATTATGTAAGATCCAGTATTCATATAAAGCTGGTGGTTCCAGTGGAGGCACCGGAACATTTAAAAAACACTTAGTAAAAAAACATAATTTTGATGAGACAACATTACAACCATTAAGTCGAGAAGCAACACAAGCACAAATTAATGTTCTTACTGGCACGAATTTTATTTTAACTGCTGAAATTAATCGTAGGTCACTTGTTAGATATGTGATCAGATGTGAACTACCTTTTATACAAGCTGAACGTGCTGGTTTTATTGAATTTGCTTCGTCTATACAACCCATGTTTAAACATATTTCCAGGCACACACTAAAAAGAAATTGTATGGACGTATTTGTTGAATATAGAAATACATTGTGTCAACATCTTTCTAGTTTGCCTTGTAGGGTTAGTTTAACAACTGATATTTGGACAAATGTAAATTCTGATTCATATCTTGTTGTCACTTGTCATTGGATTGATGATAATTGGTGTATGCAAAAAAGGATTTTGTCTTTAGACGAGTTAGACTGTGCACATACTGGTTATGTAATTGCTAAATATGTATTCAACACTTGTAGACATTATGGAATTCAGGATAAGGTATTTTCAATCACATTAGACAATGCTGCGAATAACAATGCTGCGATGCGTGATTTAAAGACCTATCTTAAACCAATGCTTGATGGTATTTTTTTCATGTTAGATGTGCATGTCATGTGATTAATTTGGCTGTTAAAGTTGGTTATGAGGACAATCACTCAGCATGTATTGACAAAATGAAATACTGCGCTAAATGGTTACGCACGAGCCGTGTTAAGCGTGATTGGAAACAATTATGTTTATCTAATGGTTTAAAGCATCTTCTTTTTCCATCACCAATAGAAACTAGGTGGAATTCGTTGTACAATATGTTGAATGCTATGTTACCTTACAAAGATATTTTAACTCCATTTTATAATTCATATCAAATGCCTGATAGCGATGAAAGTATTTATTTGACTAATGAGGATTGGGAATTTGTTGAAAATTGTGTATCATTGTTAGGTACTTTCAAAGAAGCGACGGAACGTTTCTCTGGTGTTACTTATCCAACTTCCGTTTATTTTCTTCCTTTAGTATTTAACATGTTTGATAAATTTATAGAATTTAGAGATGACTATGACTTGCATGCTTTTGTTAGTGCAATGGAAACTAAATTTATAAAGTATTGGGAACAAATCCCACCCGTGCACTGCATCACAACATTGCTAGATCCTAGTCAATGTTTATCTTCATTTGAGATATTTTTTGAATATTATGCTAAATTTTTGGGGAAGGTTGTTGACGATCAAAAGACGTCTACAATGCAATCTCTCCAAAATATGTTTCAATTGTATTATAATCAACAGGCAAGTGAATCATCGCAACAAAGGCCTGTTGAAGAACAACCCCAAGCTCAATCTAAAGGTGGGGGCATCAATTTGCTTAGAATGCTGGGCAGGAAAAAACTTAAGGGAAAAGGACCTTCTACTAGCACGTCGACTGAGTTGCAAATTTATCTGAATTATCAATTTCTAACCGAAGACAACTTCGACGTCTTACAATGGTGGAAGTCCAATGCAACACAATTCCCTATCTTAGCCAAAATGGCTAGAGACGTGTATGCTGTACAAGCTTCAAGCGTTGCTTCTGAATCGGCATTCTCAACATGCGGCCGTATTATTGGAGACTACAGAAGTAGTCTATCAGCTGATTCGTTATGCATGCTCACGTTACTTAAATATTGGTTTGAAGCAGAATGCAAAAATAGAAGAGATGAGACGGTTGACGAATTCGTAAATCATTATGACGAGCAAGAAGAAGAGAACGCCAAAACAATACTTATCAATTATGAAGACTGCTAAGTACTAAATTGTAATATTTTTTTATTTAGATTTTCAATTGTCATGTCTTTACAATTATTTGTATGCATCTATATTATGAAATGAAGAAGAAATATATTGAATTTGTGATGAACATCATTGAAGAAACATTTACAACATAAAAAAAAAAACGAAAAACCGATAAGGATCCGAACCAAACCGGAACCGGTTCGATCCGGATCCTTAACGGACCGGACCGGTTCCGCCCATAACGGGTCCGGAACCGGCCGGTTCCGGTCCGGACCAGACCGGTTCCAACCGGTAAGCAGCCCTAATCCAATGTTTAATCAACTAAACCAAACATATTATTATTTTTCCATATCTTATTAATCATACATACCAAACATAAGATTGTTTATCCATTACTTTAATAATCATCTATTTATCCATCGAATTATCTATCCATCAATTATCCTATCACACATACCAAACGTAGCCTAAGTAAATTAGAATGGTATTCATAAAGGCAAGTTTGGTGGTTTAATCATTCTTTAACTTCCCAAAGACCAATGTATCATATTGTCATATGTAAAGTATTGTCATATGTAAAGTATGGGAAGTGATGTTCTTAATTATCTATTATTTAGTATTTATACACAAGAGTTGTTTGCTTTAGTCCTATAATTATTTTTCAACAATTAATATAAGGGTGTGCCTGGATTTGGTCGAACTAAATTATAGATTGCAAATCCATTTTAGTTGTTTGGATGAATTTTTTCAAAGGACTTTCTTAATCCCCTGTAATTAACTCAACTATGGTAAGAAATGTAATTGAATAAAAATTCACCCCATTCTAGTCTCATTTGAAATCTATATTTTAAATTCCTTTCAAATCAAATTTTCTTTCAAATGAAATCCACATACAACCTTACTTACTTTACATAAATATTTAATAATTTAAGATGAAGAAGTACATTCTTTTACTTATAAACAAAATTTAGTTTTAGTTTGATAATTAATTCTAACATTCTAATCGAAACATCCTATTCATTTTTTGAAATGTAATTACATGATTAGAATCATATTTTCACTTGGTCATGCTGTTCGGTCAAGTCTCTTTTTTAGATTTTGCGATGTTATAAATTTATTGATTATTACAGGGAATTGTTGTTATGGTTCTTGGCATACAGCTTCTTCCAGTATATGTGACTTCAATCAGCAAAAAACAATTGCTAGCATGCCTCGATGTTTATATGGGTGGTGGAACAGTAGAAAAAGAGTTTCTTTTATGTGTCATTTTTCTACAAACATCAGTCAGATGAATGTCTGAATTATAGAAAACTATGAGAATAAAGTGAATATTTTTCATTTCTTTTCTGTCTTTTTGGGATGAGCGACACAACTAGCACGTTCACATTAAAGAACAGCCTGATCTTGAAATGCAAATGCATATTGATGCTGGATTATTTTCTGTGATCTGCTGCAACTTTGTACGATACTTATAAACAACTGTTTAAAGTATTACGTAAAAGACTTCTTAAAATTTCATATCAGGTATCTGATGAACTAACGTCTCTTTCGGATCATCCAAATAATGAACTGGAGGCTGCATATATGGCAAAGTAAATGAAACGTAATGTTGGAGTTGTTATATATTTACTAGAGTTGATTGTAAGTGCAAATCTACTAAGATATTTGCTTTAGGCTCGATTTTAATAAGACCACGATTATTAGGTTTATTAATGCATGCTAGATTTGAATTATTTTCAAAATATTATTGATATGTTTGGTTTTTTATTTGGTCTTGACATATTAAGCTATTTCATCCGAACTGTTTATTCGTGGAGTGCGGTCGTTGTATTCATAACCACGAATGGAATTCGATTGTCCAAATCGCATGTGTTTAGCAAAATACAATGTATTGAAAGAATCCAAAAAGCAAGAGCAAATCCGACGATTAGCCTTTCCTATATTGATTATAATTTGAAAAAATAATTATTGTACATTCTAGTATTGATGATTTAGATTTATTTTCGGGGTTATAAGTTTTATAAAAAGTACAAATTTAGAAATTTAAAACCCAATTGAAATATTAAATTTAATAAAAGATCTTGATTATTTTCCCAATTATTTTATAGTATATATACTCACTATAACAGTTATAAAGAAGTTTTTCAAAACTAAATATTATTAAAAAATATTTATGAAAAACTCTGTATCAAAATCGATTAAATGTATTAACAATACTAGCAATCGTAAATGAGTTTATCGGCTAAAGTTGAATACAAAAGTTTAATAAATTTTACATAAAAAAGACAGAGAATCAAGTTTTTAGTTTAATACACTTTATTTTTTAGATTTCAATCAAGGTGTTCAACGAACCGGACTAATCGGATCCGGCTCGGAATCGGACAGTTCAATCCGATCCGGAACCGGTGAGTCCGGTCACGAACCGGACCTATAACCGGCTAAAACAGGTTATGGGGCGGTTCCACGTGAAACGAAAACGCCGATCCGGTGGTTCCGGTTCCATTTCGGACTCATAACCGGCTAAAACAGGTTATGGGGCGATTCCACATGAAACAGAAACGCCGATCCGGTGGTTCCAGTCCCAATGGAACCGGAACCACGGGACTGGTTCCGGTGTGGAACCGGAACCGGTATCATAATTATAAAAAAGAAAAAGAAAATTTTTTTGTTGTTTAACGACTATATAGACGTTGGGCATGGAATTATTAAAAAAAAAATTCCCAAAATATTACAACTCTCAATCTCATACAATTTCTTAATCTTACAACTCTCATATCAAATTGTTATCATATTTTTATTACTTGTTTGGTATTGTAAAATTCTTAATATTTTCCAAAAATATTATGGTATCTTCTTCTACTGGTCGAGGTGGTCGTGCTGGTCCCTCTAATCCACCGCCTATATTCAATGTAGGTGATAATTGTTTTGCCGACATCGATGATATTCTTGATGAAGCGCAAACTACGGAAGATGAGGAAATGATTCCTGAACCCCTCGCTAGAGAAAATCTCGTGGGTTCATCCGCAACTACTACCACTACCTCTAATCATCGAGTAACCCCAAACGTAGCAAAGTTTGGGATCATTTTGATATTGTCATCAAATCAGGTATGAATGACTCTTCCGTTGTTTGTAAAATTTGCAAAACAACTTATAGTTATAAAACAGACGGTTCTTTCGGGGGCACCGAAACTTTTTAAAAAACACATTTAGTAAAAAAATATAGTTTTGATGATGTAGCTCTACTACCTATAGGTAGGGAACCAACACAACTTCAAATTAATACTCAAACTGGATATAAAACTATAAACCGGAATGCACTTGTTCATTTAGTTGTTAGATGGACATTGTTTTTTTGTTTGCCTAGCGTGATGGTTTTATTGAATATAATTCTTTAGTCCAACCTCTTATTAAAAATATTTCGAGACACACTTTAAAAAGAAATTGAATGAATATTTATGTTGAATATCGACAATCTTTAATTAACCATCTTTCATCTTTAAGCTGTAGATTTAGTTGCTACAGATATTTGGACAAACATTAAACAATTATCATTTCTTGTTGTTACATGTCATTCGATAGATGATAATTGGTGCATGAAAAAACGAATATTGTCACTTGATGAATTTCATGAATCACATACAGGAATTAGAATTGCTATAATGATTCATAATACTTGTAAATTTTATGGAATTGCTGATAAAATATTTTCTATTTCATTTGATAATGCATCTAATAATACAACGACAATACGTGATCTAAAAATACAATTAAAACCAATGCTTGAAGGTGTTTTTTTCCATGTTAGATGTGTATGCCATATAGAGATGTCAAACGGAGCGGACGGCACGAGGCACGGCACGGGCACGGCACGACGCGGAGCGGCATGGCACTGCATGTTTTGCTACAGTGTCGTGCCGTGCCAAGCACGGCCCGGAATATGGGACGTGCCGGGCCAATCCATGCCAGCCCGTGGGCTGGCACGACACGGCACGACACTGTTTGCATTTTTTTTTAACCAGGCGATCGATCGCCACATAAATGACGATCGATCGCCTAGAGGAAGTAAGCTAATACAGGGGGTTGGCGATCGATCGCCACATAAATGGCGATCGATCGCCTAGAGGCAGTAAGCTAATACAGGGGTGGCGATCGATCGCCACAAAATGGCGATCGATCGCCAATGTCCAACGGTCAGAAAAATAACCGTTCAACGGCTTTTTTTAAATTTTTTTTTTTTTGTTGTTGTTGTTATATATATGTGTGTGTTGAGGAAACATTTTATCCTCTTAATCTCTAAGCTCTATATACTTGAGACGCTATACTCTCAATTTGTTCACAAGAAGAAAGAAATTCGTCTTACGTTTGCCATGACAAGCACAAGCAACAAAGCCAACACTCCCCCTAGCAAATATTTGGTAACTTTTATATTTGTTGCATTAGATAATTGTAGTCTATATACATAATGGCTGATTCATCTTATAATGTGAATTATGATGATAAAATCGAACAATTCCAAGAAAATGAAGAAAGCACACCAAATATTCAATCATCAAGTAGAAGAACTTCAAAAAAAAAGAACTAGCAATGTATGGCAACTATTCGATGTAGAAAATGTTGAGGGAAAGGGATCAAGGGCAGTTTATAAAAAATGTAAAAAAGATTATGCATATGCTTCTTCTGGTGGTACATGCCATTTACTAAGACACATGGCTAAACATGAAAGAGAACCAACTGATGGTAACCAAACTACTCTTTCGGTACTGGTAGTAGTAGTTCAAGTTTAGGTATTTTCACTTATAATGTTGAAAGAGATAGGAGAGAATTAGCTAAATACATCGTTTGGGCGGAGAAACCTTTTTCAATGGGGGCGGATGCCAAATTCACTAATTATATTCATTTAGGTTTGCAACCTCAACATAAACGATTTTCAAGGAATACTATTAAATCGGATGCATTCACAATTTTTAATGAATATAAAACAAATTTAATTACGTATATTTTAAATTTGTGTGTGCAAGATGAATTGAAACCACTTGAGATTCATTTAGAAAAAAATAAAAACTACTCTTAAATTTCTTAATGGTTCAGTTGCTAGAAAACAAGACTTCAAAAGTTTATGTATTTCTCATGGTATGAATTATAAAGATTTTCCTTATGATGTTCCCAATAGGTGGAATTCTACATATTTAATGTTGCAAGCATATTTACCTTATATAAATGTGATCACTTTATTTTTTAATGAAAGAATGGCCGAACATTTTCATATTGAAGAAACTGATTGGGAAATTGCTTCTAATATTTGTAATTTTTTAGAACCGTTTTATGATGCTACAAATTTATTTTAATGCTGTTATTATCCAACTTCTTCAATATTTTTGAATAAAATTTATGAAATTAGTGAATGTTTTGCATTACATAAATCTGATCCGTTTTTTACAGGTATTGTCGAACCAATGGAGTATAAATTTAAAAAATACTGGAAAACTATTCCTATGTTGAATTGTTTGGCATCAATTATGGATCCTAGATTAAAATTATATAGAGTAGAAATTATAATAGAATCTTATTACACCAACATGGCTTATGAAAATATTAATATTAATCAAGAGAAAGAGCGCATTAATAAATGTTTGTTTGCTTTGTTTTCTTTATATGATTCGTTACATAATTCTAGAGCAACTCCAGTAAGAGAAAGTGGTAGTAGTGGTGCTAGTAGTAGTAAGGGTTCTGTGTGGACAATGTTAAGAAGAAGACAATACAATACTTCCGCTTCTTCTAGTTCTAATACATCTTCATTTACTGAGCTTCAGTTATATCTAAACCAAGTCATAAATTTCAGTGAACAAGAATTAGAAACTTTTGATGTTTTGGCATGGTGTAAAGACAATGCTAGACTTTGGCCAGTACTTTCCATAATGGCACGTGATCTACTAACTCCTCCGATATCCACAGTTCTATCGGAGTCTTGTTTTAGTGCAGGTGGAAGAGTCATTGATGAAAAAAGAAGTAGAATGAAACCAAACACTGTGGAGATGTGTATTCTTTTAAAGGATTGCTTGGATGCTGATAGCCGCTTACAAGGTTTGGGAGGACACGATGTTTCTTCGGATGAAAATGAAGAAAATTAGCATATTTTTTAAAACTCTTTTGTAATTTATTATTTTCTTTTGTTCAATGTAATTTGTAGTTTTTCAATTCGTAGTCAATAAATTTTGATTTTACAAGTATATTGTGCCAATCTATATTTTTATATTTATATAATTAAAATTAAACAAAAAAATATAAAAAACGAAAAATAAAATAAAATATATTGATTTGGGCAGTGCCAGTGGCCTATGGGCCGTGCCGGGCCAACCAAAAAACGAGACGGGTCGTGCCTGGCACGGCCCGTCTCGTTAGCGGGCCGTGCCGGCCCGGCACGGAACAGTACCGGGCGGCACGGAATTGCGGGCTGTTCCGGGCCGGCACGGCCCGTTTGACATCTATAATGCCATATAATTAACTTAGATGTAAAAGTTGGCTATGAAGATACAAAATGTCAAAGTATTGCCAAACTAAAAAGCGTATGTCAATGGTTAAGATAATCTAGAGTTAAACGTGATTGGAAACATACGTGTGCTAGTCAAAGTCTTAGGTATACTATTTTCTCACCACCCATTGAAACTCGGTGGAATTCTTTGCATCGCATGTTAGCTGCTATGTTACCTTATCATGAAGCATGAACTTCTTTTTATAATAGCTATCAAATACCTGACAACGATGATAGTATTTTGTTGACTACTAATGATTGGGAATTTGTTACTCAATGTACTGCTTTGTTATCTACCTTTAAAGATGCAATTGAATTTTCGGTGTTTTTTTATCATACTTCACATTATTTTCTTCCACTTGTATTTAACATAATCTTTAAATTTTTTGAATGTAGAGAAGATAAGGATTTGACAGAATTTGTTAATCTAAAGGAGATAAAAATTTAAAAAATATTGGGAAAATATATCACATGTGCATTGCGTGTCTATTTTTTTAGATCCTAGTCAAGGCATCACCTCCTTTGATGTTTTTTTTGAATATTACCAAAATTTTTTGGATGAGGATGTCGACGATCAAAAGACGTCAATAAGACATTCTCTCCAAAACATGTTTGTTTTGTATCATTCTCAACAGATACAATGATCATCATCACAGAGAGTAGCGGAGCAAGAAGACACTACACAATCAAGAAGTTTAGGGATTAATTTGCTGAGAAGTATAGGGAGAAAAAAGTTGAGAGGAAGCGGATCGGCAACAACCAAGTCGAATGGGTTACAGTTCTTTTTGGGTCAAAATTTCATAACAGATGAGAATTTTGACGTCTTGGAGTGGTGGAAGGCAAATGCCCGACAATATGCTATCTTAGCCAAAATGGCTAGAGATGTTTTTGTTGTTCAAACATCTAGTGTCGCATCTGAGTCGGCTTTCTCAACTTGTAGCCGAACAATTGGAGACCAGAGAACTTCTCTTAAAGCAGATTCATTATGCATGCTAACATTGCTCAAAGATTAGTTCGATGCTGAGCGAAAAAATAAAAATGAAGGAGGAGTCGACAAGTTCGGGAACCAAAGTTCCGAAGAAGGAGAAGAATTTGCGATGGCAATATTAATAAATTATGATGAATAATGTATTTTCTTTTTAAGTAAATTTCAAATGTTTATTGTTTTACCTTGTAAACTTTTCGAATTCAATAAATTATTTGTTTTTTCATTCCAATTCATCTATTATTTCATCAATAAATTTGTTATTTTTTTAAATATTAGCTAAATATAAAAAAATATATTAAAAAACTAGGGGGAAAAAAACAAGGACGGACAGGTTCCGATTTGGAACCGGCCCAACACAATTTACCGGTTACATGGATCGGTGTGGTTCCATGGCTCTTGCCATGGAACCGGAACCGGTTCAATCCGGTTGGCTACCGGGTTGAACCGGTTCCGTGCGTTTCGAAATCTGAACCTTTGTAATCCGGTTCGAATTCGGTCCGATCCATGAACACCTTGAGTTTCAATAAAGACTTCATTTTTATAACCTATCTAAGGTCTCAAAAAAGTTTGACCCGCCGTTATTGTACTACCACCATCAGCTAAAATCTTTAGTATATGTGAATTGCTCATTCCTTAATGATTCGAATATACTGTTTGTATCTCATTGAGCTGCTTCACAAGTGGATGCATTATTTTCGTCAGTCCATATATGAGATCGAGTACTTGTCTTTTTGCCAAAACTTTTGTTGCGTGATAGTGATACAACTCAAATATTTAAATAACATAATAGTATAACTCATGTTTCGATCGTTATTCTAACAAGGACAATTATCGTTCAACACTGCGAAAACACTTCAGTATCTATACAAAGTATGGATAATGTATATTATTTATTCCAGTCGTGCGATTATACGATTGCCTTTTCTTAAATTGCAAATGCATAATTGCTCTTCATGCGTGTGATATTTAATTTCCCATTTCAATATGCATGTACGTACATTTATTCACTCTCTTTATTTTCATTTATAATGTTATTATACCTTGCTCATTATTCCTAATTGACCTTTTCGAGTCTCTTACTTAGAATTTGTTTGAGTTGGTTGTGTCGATATTTGGTTATTATTCATTTATGTTATAGAATTTGTGATGCTTTAACATTCTATCCATCTATTATGTTCTTTCACTAACTTATTTCATCTATAAATGATTTCTTTTAAATTGTGCTAATTTTTCAAAAAAATAAAAACTGAGTTATGGGAAATATTAGATCGATTTACATGTTATGTAGAAGCGTCAAAACAGGCACGCCGACCCAACCCGTAACCCAAACATGTTGTAGCCCGTTTGGAACCGCCTTCATGCGGGTTGGAAAACCCTTGCCCGAGACTGGTTTCGGATTAGGAGAGCCAACCAACAAAAAAATAATAATAAAAATATATATAATTTTATTGGGTTTTAACAAATTGAAATTATTAATTTTTTTAAATAATCATATTTTAATTAATCAATATAAATTTTGCGGTCTTGTTGAAACCATACATGGTCTAATGAAGTGTAATGTATAGATGTTGATCATTTATCCTACTTCCACACATTATTAGACCCAAAAAAGGAACTATATTGACAACACCAAACTTTAATATTAATTAAAATGACACAATAATTTCTTCTACTATCATGGGAAGGGGAATATTAAACAAGAAAGAGACGAATAACAAAATTTTATGATATAAAAGTAGAATTTGATTAATTTCCCTTTAAATTAGCTTTAATTGAGCGGCTTTGAATATTTTATACATATTCTGTTCATTTTTATACTATTTAAAAAACAAAAAAAAAGTTTTAAAAAATTATATTCATTCAGTAGTAAATGGACAGGCATTTGTACTTTAGAAACTATGAGAGATGCACACTATTTGACTCTACAATAATACTAACTAAAATCCACTGTTTCAAATGTTTTCTAGAAAGGTGAAAATTACTACACAGACTTTTTCCTAGTGACTATAAATTGGTGAATTGGTGACATTTCATCTTTGCTACTTTAGTATCTAATGCAAGTAGCCTACTACATCACATGAAACTATCACCATCATGGTAACATGTCAAGTTTCCTACTTGCATCTTTTGTTCCATTTTCATCATTCTATGGTTTAAAGTTGGTGGATTTCCTCTACATAAAGCAAAGGGTTTGATAATTTTCTTGTTTTCCCAATTTCCTAAATCATGATCCTATGAAAAAAACAAGTCAAATGAATCGCATCCAACCAAGTTGTATAGCAAAATTGGCCTTTCCAATGATGATATTCTTGAACATAGCCGGTCTAACGTCACCGGTCGTTAAATATCGTATAGTCGGGTATATAGATTAAGCAAAATGACAAATTGTAGAAGAAAGGGAAACATTAGCATAGCTTTTAGGACCAAAATACTTATAGAACAGAGCTGAGCTGCAATATAGTAACATTAACTAATAAGATAATGGGAACATACACGGCGACTTCAAAAAATTAGCCGGTCCCAACTTTTCTCTTAATCTATATTCCTAGATCGCAAACATAAAACTAAGCATAAAATGCAAGAACAACACTTGCACATTAAGAATGGTTATCTGTGATCAGGGTGATGCCTCTGCCCATCTGGCTAAGTGTATCAAAAAGGAAAGTACTTCTGACGGATCGAGTAGTGAGTATGAAGCCGAGGTTTGTCTTGGCAGGGATGATACTATGATGGGATATCCTTCTTCTCTACTTCTAAGTACCTAAGCACCAAAACAGAACAAATGCAAAGGTTTTTGTTTCACGATCTATCAAAAATCATCGATGAGAACATGTTTTCAATCTATGTAATGTTGGATGGATACCTTAAACGCGTCTTCATCAGTTTTATCGTCACCTATGTAAATTGGGAGGACATTGGCAGAATCAGCAAATCCTAGAGTGGCGAGCAAATACTCCAAAGCATCACCTTTGTTCCATTTAATGGATGGCCTAATCTCCATAACTTTCTTTCCTCGAGTTAGATGGAAACAAGGAAACTCTGAAAGTACATCATGTATTAGCTCCTCAAGCATGCCATAATCCTGCACAATTTTGATATAGATGTATTAGATTATGTTTAAAACATGTCTGTAAGTTATAATACTAAGACAGATAAATAATTTACGAGTATGTACCTCATCTAAGACATGTCGATAATGAACTGAAATACAGAACCTATTGTCCTCAACAAAAGCACCTGGTACATCACATGTTTTTTTCTCAGCTCTTTTAGCATCTGTAATGCAACAAGAAATGAAATCATTTTTGACAAGATTAATTAAGGAATAATATCTGAATAAATCCAATGAATCGATCCTTGATATTATTGCACTTATGCATAGAACATATGCAAAAGCTATGTCAGGATAGGGCAATCAACAGAGTTGGGAACTAATATTTTCCAGGGTCAATTTAAAACTAACAAGAGCTCAAAACAATTTGCAAAAGTTTAAGAGCTAGTGCCGGATTACCCCGTGGTTTTGAAAATAGGTAGATTAACCTCGTGTTGTTTGAAAATAGGCATTTTTTGTAGTTTTGAAAATGGGCAGATTATCCCGGTCTGATTTGAAAATATGCATTTTAACCCCCTGTGGTTTTGAATATAAGCACTTAGCTCCTTGTGATTTCAAAAAATGGCATCAACGGAGGGGATATTTTGCATCTATTCACAAACTACAAAGAGATAAAGTGCATATATTCAAAACCACATTGGGTAGGGGTAATATACTTATTTCAAAACAACACTAGGGTAAAATGCTTATTTTCAAACCATGGACGGTAATCTGCCTATTTTAAAACGCCACTAGCTCAAGAGTTTAAAGCTATTACCTTTTTGATTGAGGGAAGATATTCCTTAGCAGGCTGGTAAATGGTGAATTCATTGCCCTTTTCATTTAGTGTATTTATCTGATACTTGCCATTGTAAGAATTTATATTGGATGGAGGTCCCATTATATCCATTCCATGGCTCCCGGCGTAGTAAACTTCATCTAACTTAACAAATTCATACACCTGGTGATACACACGCAAATGTTCATTAAATCAAGAAAACATATAAGGACGGGAAGCATGGTTAGCAAAAACGGTAGCTGTCACTACAAAGTTCAATGCTAAAACGGATGTGTAAATATAATGGCGATTTCATGGTCGTAGCGGCCTAGAAGGTTCCACATCCCAGAATGGTCGTTGCATAACAGTTTTATATATTTTTCAAATTTTCTGATTTTTTAATTAATAATTTGTCTAAATTATCTAATTATTTTTATTTTTAATTGAAAAATACTCCGCGGCAATAACCACTACATTTCCGCGACATATCAATAGAACTAGAACATCGTGTCGGTAAACCTTGACGGAGTACATATATGATCAACTATTTATATTTATTGATTACCTTCTCCCGACTCCTACCACTTATTATAGCAGTAGGGAAATGTCTGGCAACTTCACGTACAGCTGACCGCATCTAAAGATTCAACAAAGACTCTAATTAAGTATGGAATTTAAATAGAAATATCAAGGTTTGTAAGGCCATGCATTCTCCATAGAATTAATTAAAAATATATAAAATTATAAATCACCCGATCAGTCATTAATGCACGGTTTGGATCGTTTACAATAGGTGAAAGAGTGCCATCATAGTCTAAAAACAAGACGATTTGCTTCCCTTCTGTAGCGCTCATCATCAAATGAAAATAACGTAGTGCTGAAGGGTGTTCCTCCTGAAAACATATGTATACATTTTCTTTAACACAAAGTAAAACCAAAATTTCAAAACATACATCCGGATAATACATCAAAACGTCCATCTAGTTTGGGTCCATTTCCAGTTTAGTCCTAAAATTTAAAAAAAATTCTCAATGTCAAGCCAGACAAGCAAACGTATATGGAGAAATATTTTTAGAACTTTAGGACTTAATTGGGAACAAAATAGTATAATTAGTCCCTAAAGTTTTAAAAAAATATTACCGAATCTAACATAGAGATTTTTTAAAACTTTTAGGGACTAAACTGGTTACTGAAAATTTTAGGGACTGAATCAGGAATGAGCCCAAACAACAAGAACTTTTTATCATATTGTCCCAAATACATCGGGTAACTGGTAAGAGATAGATAAATGGACATATCCCATTGTAATTGTTGATCCACGGTTTTATGTTAAGAGTGGTAAATATATTCAAGTGTAAGATTAACTCTTGCATGAAATACATGCAAAATTGATTATATATTATTAATAATTTAATGGGGACTTACAAGCCAAGAAATATAATACGAATCTGCGAGATTCGGTCCGAGTGGCTTTTCAAGACCAAATTGACTTGGCTGGGTTTCCAATCTTTTGTTTGAGCTGACGCCAGACAGCATTTTCTGAAGTCCCATAGCCCTGTAAAGCTTCCTGATATTTTCCTTCGCCATACCCCTTTAACTGCAATGAAAGTCTACGATCAGGAAAGGTTTTATATTTAACAGTCAGATACAAAAAAAAAAAAAAATAATAAAAAAAATTAACAAAGAAAAAACAAATTAAACTATTAATGGCCACTCTTATGGCTTTGTTTGAATTGAGAGAAATATTCATTAGCGGCCCGCAGTAGAATTTGTTTGTTTAACCACGGAAATACTTGTACACACCTTCCACTTATATATCAATTCAATTTTAAAACACACTATTTTTTAAATAAAAAATACATAAACTAACAAATCATCTATTTTAGAACAATAATATTGATTTGATCCATAAATGATGCTCAAACCGTGTCCATACAAGTATTTTTCACCGTTTAATAATCATCCTCACAACATAGAAACAACTTGGTGGATCAGTTTTTCATAAAGCTTGTTCAAAATTATCTTTACTTGAAAGCAATACAAGTAATATTATGATTAATGTAAGTTGTAATTTTGATTAGAGCATTTGGGAAATCGGAACTGAGAGGAAAATGTAAGGGCAGAAGAGTAAAACAACTAAGTTTTTTTTTATAAGAATAGATACACGCATTTATACATACTAACTCTACGAATTAAACTAGTTTTTTTTGACTGGGAAACTCGAGTATACTTAAATTGGTAAATGAGTTTTTTTACCGTCAGGCTAAACCCATATTTTTATCCCAAAAATGCACAACCATGTCCCACAAACAAATGAAAAAAATTATGTTAATAAACTAAACAAACTGTTTATAAGGAGTATATTTTATATTTTAAAATTAAATGGGTTAAGAAAATATTCATATTTTCCTATGCTCTTAAACAAACACAGGCGTGATAAAGACAACCCATATAAATAAAAAGAATGAAGTTAATTAAACATTAGTGGATTCCAAGCAAGTGAATTTTTAATCTTTAAAAATCATTTAAATCAGATTCTGGTGACTCAACATTACATGGCCAATTGAAAAGATGTAGGTTCAAAGCATTAAGTTTGTTAAGGTCTTAATCAAAGTGTTACTCTCAACCAAAACCTATATTAAAACGCATTAACGGCATCGTTTTCAAACTAGCCAAGAATGCAGAAATAAATAAATAAACCTAATGCTGTTTAAGATAATTAGACAAATTATTAATGAAAAAAATCAAAAATTTGAAAAAATTTAAAAATATTCTGCAAAGACCAGCCGCGAATCGCCGTTCCAGGAAAACGTGGTTCTATTCCGGGGTGGCCTACATATCCATTTTAGCATGGACTTTAACGCGAAAGTTGCCGTTTCCCGTTTCGAAACGGTCAGAAGTTTTTGCAAACCATGATCATATACCAACAAGTTTTTCTCCCTTACATTTTGACTTCAAAATATTTGACATAGAGCTATCATTTGGTCGATGAGTATAAATCGACTAGTTGTTCAGATACACAACTTGGTGTATTTATTTTTAAAAAAAATATACGTATAATTTGAAAATAAATAAAACTTAAAAAGACAACTCGACCAACTATGTCAAACTGAATTTCACCATGGAATATTTCCAAGGCTCATTAATTGTTGGTTAGTTAAGTATGTTGTCATGCATGAATGCACGCACATGGCTCGACGCCACCCCCTCCCAGATTCCAACTACCTACTTATTTCTCTTCCAACGGCTGCCAACTGTTTTCTTGGACTTCCTCCCTTCAACCAGACAAACCTAGATCACATAAGTCTGTTGTGTGAGCGGATGTGGATGCAGATGCGGATACACAAGTGCGTCAATTTTCAAAAAATTTGAATGCGTGTGCGCCTATTAAAAATTAAATTAAAAATAAATATATATATATATATATATATATACATACACAATGAAGTTAAACATATATATTATACATCATATTTAACAAACTTACATCATTATTATATTATATACAAATTCACAATATGAAGTTCTTAACAACTTTAGTTTTGCAGCTTTACCATTCTCAAAAAGCATTAAAATTAGATTTTATTGAAGGATCTAACATTTGTAGCTTTGCAAAATGTTATAGTCAGTGATACAACGTAATTTGAATCTTGTATTTGATCGTTCTTTTAGTAAGGATTCTCCGAAAAATATATTTTAGAAAATGAAAAATGAAAACGAAACGAAGTATTAAAATGTTGTTTTATTTTAAGATATAAAATAACGAATTTGAAAAATGAAAGCAAATTGTACATATATATTTCAATATGTTTGGTAATAGTATGAATTTATTAAGAATGACTCATATTATTTCTGGAGACTTATATTATTACCTTATGAAATGACTAAAACTAAACATTTGAATTAACTCAATAAAAATAAAAGTTTTATTTATAAAGTTCATTGTATTAATTTTCATGCAAAAAAAACTAAGATATCAAAATTATTATTATTTACTATGTACAAGGGTTAGAAAATTACAGATTTATCCCATTTTCTGTTATCACATATTTTTAGTCTTTCGTATGTTATTATGCTTTTCTTGATTCATTACATAATAATGAATATTATCTATCTATTTACCATATAATATAATATTTTTATCGACCCGACGTACCTAGAAACCATGAAAACTCATCTAAACCCAAAATCGAAGAATTTTTTTTATAATTACAAAAAAAAAAAAAATCGAAGAATTAAGGAGGATTAACAAGACTTAATAACTTAATGCGCGACTTAGTAAATCTTAGTGCGCGAATTAGGAATTCTTAGTGCGCGAATTATACAAGCTTAGTACGCGAACTAGAAATTCTTAAATAACGAATTATAAATTCTTAATTCGCCTTAATGCGGCGCACGCACACCCAGTTCGTTAGTTCGTGGCCGTAGCGCCAGTGCGTGGAGGGGGTTAGAAGGATTATGTGACTTAAATACAAACCAATTTTATCAAATACATAGGGCGAATATGGTTTTGGAAATGAGATAAACAATTTTAGGTTAAGACATCAATATACAAATTCAAGAATATCTATTACTATATTATAAAGAGGAGCATGCTAGAGAAACTACTTGGCCTCTTGGTATGATCGTGCAATTACCAAAATGTCCCTAAATCTTTTATTAATCACAAATAGTATGACAACATGAAAAATGACTGAAATATCCTTGAGACTTTTAATAATTTCAATTTATCCTAATATACTATATTCTTAAAATATCTGTAATTCCTTTGATAATATTGTCAATTACAATATTATCATATCACATAATAAAAAATTTAAAACCAATTGAAAAAAAATTTATGTAAGCACGCAACGTGTGCTGGGAACACTACTAATCAATAATTGGAGAGCATTTGCATGAAACTTTTAATGGAATCCTATGACAGAATTGCACCTGCGATTATGAGTTACAAAACACAATTCTAGCAAGAAAGGGCCCCAGAAAAAATTTGAACTAGCCTAGGTGGTTTGAGATTATACGCACAATTCTATGATAAACCTCATCATTAGATTATACGCAACTTATTTACTATATATATATATATATATATATATACGAGCTAGGTGGTTTGACCATGTGCCCATAATTGAAGGAGGCACTTTTTTGAAAATAATTTGATTCAGTAAATCAAACACGTGTAAATTTGACTACTTAAAACTTTAGTTCCTCTGATGAAACTGAATGTTGAGGAATTAGATTATCTTCACGTAAAAAAATATGATAACACCATATAATTAAAAATACGTTTAAATATTTAAAAATTATAATCCATGACTCGACTTTCAAAAACAATGAGGAAAACAAAGTGGGTTGTCACCTCTAATGATCGTCCAATTTAAGATTCTTTAATTATGTTGAGAGTTATCTCACATTATGAATTTAAAAGACATGTTAGCTCTCTAGAAGACATATGTGTCAGTCCACTCCACTCATAACCAATTAGTTTTGAGTTTTGGACACAATGTATTATTAACATGGTATCAGAGCAGATTTTTTGTGTTATTTGATTATTCCACCCCATGCTCACATCACCCGCATTGGTTTTGAGTTGTAAAAGAACCCCATTATTCTTAACAAATTAGAAAAAAACTTCATGCAAGTTATCATGGCGCGACACATTTCTAGAGAGATTTGAAAAAAGAAAACAAAGAATAATAAATTAAAAAGCGGACATTGCGAGTACACACCGCATAAGACGCAAATGTCAAATCCTAGAAACTACCTGGAAGTGGAAGAAAACGTGATAAACGAATAAATAAATACTAAGATACATGAATGCACACCTAACATAACAATTATTAATTTGATAATTATAGTTTATTAAGGGGTACAAACTAATTAATTTTGAAGGTATTAGGTTAGAGGTGGGAGTATTCTATTGGTTGCTATCTAATCAATAGCCATGAAGAAAAAAAAAGATCAATATTCTTTCGATTTTCAAATGGTTAATCGGCATGTCTCTAGTCAAAAACATACAAGTAAAGTTAAAATTGTTTTCATTTTCATTTTCATTACTAGGATTTTCATATGAATGATCAGTCATGTAAACTATGAGATGTGTGACTTATTATATATACAATAAGATTGGAGAATTACCCTAACAAGACAAAAAATATATATAATATGATAAATTAAGAAATTACTAAATGGTTTAAGAAAAAAATCCAGTTTGGAAGAATGAATCATATAGTAATGAAAACTATCATAATAACTGGGGATATTCATCCTATCCCTTGCGAAAGACCAACATTCAAGATGAAGGTAAAAACCCTGATGCTAGCGTCAAATTTTCTATTTGTATTTGTGCTAGAGATAATAGGTCTACCTCAACACTAGCTAGGGGTGGCATTAGTGTAGAGTAATGAAAACTTTCATAATAATTGGGGGAATTCTTGCTAGCCTTTGTAATGTGGCAAGATCAGCAGCACTCAAGAGTCAAGACTCGCTAGTCTAAAGGTAAAAAGTCTGGTATAGACTAAAAGTAGTTAGTATAGTGATCTCAAACATGATAAATACAATATAGATTCTATAAAAAAAACATTTCAAATATAGCAACTTCTTTTAAAATGAGAATTGGCTAGAACCGATCATTAAAAACTATATCCATGCTCTTTCATAGATAAAAAAGTTTGATAGAGAAATTAATAGGACAAAGTAAGAAAGAAAGAATGTTCAAGGACTCAAGCCAAAGTATCATAAAATATCATTAAGCTATCGATAGACAAATAATTAATCTAGCACTAAATAAACATATTCCATGCATATAACAAATACTGTTTTTGTGGCATCTAAGGGTGTGTTTGCAATTGTTTATTTAAAGCACTTCTATGTTGCTTTTGCGTAAAATTGAAAAAAATTGATTTTGAGCAAAAATGTTTGCTATTTAAAAAAAAAACAACTTAATAAATTTCAATTAATTACAAAATTGTCACGAAACAACTTAAAACAGTCAAAAGCATGTCATGATCTACTTATCAACTTCTGTTTTTTCTGCTTATTTTTAGAGAAGCAATAGCAGAAAGCAATGAAATAAAACACTCAAATTTAATTTTTTTTATCTGAAAAATTGATAAGTAGTTTATAAAAGTATTTGTAAACAAGTAGCACTTAAAATTCAAAACATTTCAACATCTAAACCCAGTGGGCCTACAAGTCAAAAGGAGCCGACCAGCCCGGTCATGAAGACACGTGTGCGGTTAATATATCTCACTTTAACTAACAAACGAAAGTAACCGAAAAAAGGCACCGCTAATCCTTCTGCCATTCAATTCCACTAGCGCGTCAACCTCTCTATTTGCCCAAATTTAACACTCGTGTCTCTCACACGCTCTTCACGAGCGTGGAACAGTCAAGAGAAAAAAACGACCAGCAACCGTTCTTTCTTTTCCAACACTTCGGTAACAAAAATATCAATCAAGACGATTATTAAAATTTGATATTAGATCTCTAAGATTTCTGATATCACATGTCCATTCAGATAAACATAGAACATAATTAATTTCCCGATAATGCACTGAACAGACGCTGCAACGCCCTAAAATTGGCTGAAATAATGAATACGATCGCCGCCGGTGAGCAACCGACAGTTCACAAGTGAAATCGAGAGGATGAAATCAGATGCATTCAAATGGCATTTTTTAACCTTCATGAGATCATGAAGAAGAGATTGATCCCTTCCAATCTATCGATAATGCGAAAAATGACCAAAAAGGGCAAAAATATAGGGAGAATAAATACATTTTTTAACACAAGGAAGAGATAAAACTTACGAGATTGATCGTCTTCTGTGAAACAGAGCTTCGTTCCAATGGAGACCGACACCAGAAACATGAAAGAAGAGAGAAGGAGAATTTTAGGGAGACGCGTTGGTATTTATAGAGAAGAAGGGTTTAGGGGGTTGGGGATATTGCAAGCGTTGTTTTGCTGTCTCCACTGCAAAAAGTTCGTCAATTGACAAATTTAACCCCCTTTAATTTTACACCGCTAGGATTAGGATTCTAATTATGTTAGGATTTAACTTCTATTATTTGAGTCCTAGGAAAATAAGTTTAAAAGAATTAAAAAAAAAAAGCCATAACTTAAAACAAATTAATAATGTAATCTTTTTTTTTTTATGTATTTCTATAAACAATCAAGAATAGTTTATTGGTCGTATTCATTAGCTAAAAAAGGTTCTTGGTTTATTTTTTTAAACAAATTAAAGCTCAAGGCCATAAACCATATTATTCGACTTCTATAAAAGTGTTTTTGAGTTATTTTCTTAAAAAAGTTTTCTTCGTCCAAATTTCAGTTTTCTCAAATGCTGCATGCACTAATGGGTTGATAAACAAAATTGAATGCACATATTTTGGTATATATTTTAGAAGCTATGCTAGCTCTTTATAAGATACATGTACTACTCTACGTATTATCAATTGATTTTGAGATGTATTCTCAACAAGTTTAAAAAATAACGTCTAGTTTTATGCCAAATTATAGGGGATACAACTGCAATATTTTTCTCATCCATTACAAACTAGAGATGATAGATTCATAATACAACTATTCAACATGGGGTTCATATATTATTGTTCAAATTAGAAGTCAAAAGTTGTAATAAAATTATTCTACTAGGGAGTAACAATCTAAGGTTTGGGGGAGAAATGTTTTGTTTAATATCATTTTAGGGATTTTCATTTCTCCAATTGTAATGAAATACAATACACCTATTGTAGTTACAAACTAATTATGTATACAACTTTGATTTTTCCTCACTTTATTTAGCAGCCTTAACTTTTCACGTTTTCTTCATTGGTAGGTTATCGTTTATTTTGATTTCTATTTTCAACACTCCCCCTCAAGTTGTGCATGGATGTCAGTAATACCCAACTTGACTTTGAAAATCTGTTTGAGACTCTTCCTCCTCTTTCTGGTATCTTGCTTCTTTTTTGGGAGTCTTGTACATTTTGAGTAGTCTGCATCAGCTCCACTTTGGGTAGTGTAATTGCCCCAAATTACTAACTAATGTATAGCAAAAAATTTATATACTGCTAAAGCCGATAGAAACTACGTAAATGGGAAATGTCAACTTAAATAGTAATTAATATCTGAGAAAGTAGTAAAGTTTAAACATATATAAGTAGTAAAGTTTAAATATATATAAAATATAGATTAATAGAAAATGGGAATTGATCTCTTTTCTACGTGCCTATGATTTAGGCAATGAGAAGATGACTCATTTGTTGAACAAATAAAAATGTTAGGGGAAACATGGTCCAGCTCTTTTCAGACAATTAGAAATTGCTCAAAATATTGGTGATAAACCCAGACGTAAAGATTATATATTGTTTCCTCTTCGATTTTCTATTATATTTCTGCATCCCCAACAATTAATTGTCCTTATACAAGGTAATCACGATTCTTGGGTTTTGTTTTGTTGCTTCATAACGATTGCTATTTGGTTATGGGTGAATCTATTATGAAGTTGAGTTCGAGAAATATTATAGTGATTTTAATATTTCTTTAAGTGCAACCTAGAATGGATTTGGGAAGCTGTGAAAGTAGCGATGTATGCATCCAATTTAATATGAACTGATTAAATAATGTAGAATTAATTTGTCAAACATTTTTGAAATTGCAAGCAGGTTGTGAAATTGCAAAAGAAATTGAATTTATGCATAATGGCATTTATGTACTGTTAGTATGCAAACATAAATAAACAAAAAGGGGTTTTTACTATAGTAGTAAGGATTGTCTCATGAAGTAGGGGTTTCTTGGTTGTAAGCCTGTAATAGCATTCTTATTTGATCTTTTGCAGAGAACGGTATCTACAATCGAGTAATCTTTCAAAGAACCTCATCTATTATGGAAATCAGGTATTGAAGCTAATACATTTTATATGTTTATTGGTGATATAAATACTTCGAGAGTCTCTGTTGTTGGGAGTTCCATTTACGAGTTCCATTTACGGTGAGATTATGCCAAATTTTTTATACAAAAGACGTCATATTTTGTCTGTTTACGTAGTGACATTTGGGGCATCACAGGTAGTGTCAACTCATCTCTGGATAGTCTACGTCAGCTCCACTTTGGATATTTTACGTCAGCTCCTCTTTGGGTAGTCTGCATCTGCTCCACCTTGGGTAGTCAGTGTCAACTCTTCTTTGGGTAGTTAGTGTCAACTCTTTTTTGGATGGTATGGACTGCTCTTCTTCTGGAGTGAATTAGTCTTCGACAAATTTTTATATATATATTTTTATTTTGTTTTTTATCTTGATTATTATTTATTATATAATAGATATATACAACTTTGGTCCACACTATTAAAAAATGACTGACACTGCATTAATTTTTCATCTTATATTTGGCACCCATTTTTGACCAATTCTATTTCTCTTTCGTTTTCTCCACGCTTTCCTTCACTGTTTCTTCATCTTTCTTCACCATCTCCTTGTCGTCTCTCATCTTTTCGTTTGTCTTTAAAAAAGAAAAATTTAAATTTTTCTTATCTTCTTTATTTTCGCAGCGCCTATTTTGTTAGATATTTTTCAAGGCAATATCAAAAACCATAAATCAAACTCAATAAATCTAATCCAAATCAAATTATTAGAATTCATATATCTGCAAATATAAATATATATAGATCTATTGTAAGCGATTGGAAACTGTTGCGGAACAAAACTGCCATCGATTACGAACTGATGAACATGAACCGTGTGGTTTGTGTTCTTCCTCAACCAAATCTCATTATTCCTCAATGAGACCGTCGTCTCTCTTCCTGATGGGGTGAATTGAAACTATTTGCCATTTGGTATGTTGTGGATCATAACCTAGAGTGTCCTTATATAGAGATAAATTAGGGTTCCCATAAAACTCTAAAGTCAATATGGGTATCTACTCAATAAGCCCATATCAGATTCAGTAGTCTCGAGCTTGCAATATTAGATCACTTAATTTCAGCCCATTAATTTAAATAGATAATATAATTGATTATAATATGTCAGCCTAATAATAGTTTAAAAATCTCATGGTTTTCATAACCAATCTCCCACTTGGGCTACATATCATCCTTTCTTTTTTATTTATGAAAAAGCTACATATAATCCTGAAACAGTTATATCACAAATTCCTTAGGCTCGCATTTGTATGCTATTTAACCTTAGACTACTCCTGAACAATCTGGTACATCTTATACATTAATAATGGAACCACCACAGCTTTTATCACAATACAGTCGTGACTTGACCACGATGATCACCATACTAATATACTCAATGACATATATCAAATATGGATGAGTAGCATAGAAATTACATGCAATGTGATCTCAGACATGTCTATTTCTAACTGGTCATTCTTTAGTATTTAGTGAGATCATTCCAAAGTTCTTAATTGCAATGCGGACAAAAGCGAGTTCATAATCATGATCATAAACCATCAAATTTATTCTGCAGAAAATCAACCAAATCAGTGTCTAAAGCAAACACATAGTACATAAAAATGACTCCCACTAAACCAAGGTATCCTCAGAAATGAGGCCTATATGAGTAGTGTGCTCATGAAAGACCTGAGGCGTCAAGCCCTTGGTTAATGGGTCTGCTAGCATAGAATATGTCCCTATATGTTCTATAAAAATCTGTTTATCTTGAACTCTTTCCTTAACAACCAGAAATTTAATGCCAATAAACTTTGACTTGGTCGAACTCCTACTATATTTGGAGTAAAGCACTGCGGAGTTGTTGTCACAATAAATCTTTAATGGACTGTCAATGCCATCTATCACTTTCAGCCCAGTGACAAGGTTCGGTAGCCATATCGCATGGTTAGACGCCTCATAACAAGCAATAAATCAGCATCCATGGTCAAAGAAGCTACAAGAGTCTGTTTAGCAGACTTCCATGATATAGCTCCTCCAGCCAACGTAAAAATGTATCCTGATGTGGAGCGCCAGCTATCTAGGCATCCAGCAAAGTCGGAGTCAGAGAACCCGATGTTCTCCAAAGTATTTGATCTCTGATAAGTGAGCATGTAGTCTTTTGTTCTCCTTAAGTAACACATAACACTTTTGGATGTCGTCCAATGTTGCATACCCGGATCACTTAAATATTTGCCTAAAACTCCAACAATACATGCAATATCGGGATGAGTACAAACTTGAGCATACATCAAACTCCCTATTGCTGACGCATAAGAAATCTTCTGCATCTCTTCTCTTTCAAGATCATTACTCGGGCACTGCTTGAGACTACATTTGTCTCCTTTAGCAATAGGTGTGTTCATGGTTTACTATCTTTCGTGCCAAATATGCTCAAAATTTTATCGATATAGCTCTTTTGTGATAACCTAAGGATACCTCAAGAACAATCTCTTAGTATCGGAATCCCTAATACAAAAGAGGCATCTCCGAGATCTTTCATTTCAAAATTCTGTGTCAGAAATTTATTGGTTTCATTTAGTAAGCCAATATCACCACTAGCGAGCAGAATGTCATCGACATATAATACTAGGAAGATATATTTACTCCCACTAAACTTGTGATATACATAGTCATCAACAGCATTCGCATCAAAACCGTATGAGGTGATGACTTGATGGAACTTGTGATACCATTGACGGGAAGCTTGTTTGAGACCATAGATGGATTTCTTCAGCTTACATACCATAGACTTTGGATCTCCCGATACAAAGTTTTTTGGTTGTACCATAATCGTCTCATCAATGTTTCCATTTAGAAACGCAGTTTTGACATCCATCTAATGTAGATCATAATGAGCCACCAGTGCCATAATTGTTCTAAAAGAGTCTTTTGAGATACCGGAGAGAAAGTCTCTTTATAGTCTATGCCTTCTTTTGAGTAAAGTCTTTGGCGACTAGACCAACGTTATATCTCTCGACATTGCCCTTTGAATCCTTTTTGGTTTTAAATATCTATTTGCAACCAATGGGTTTCGTACCTTTAGGCAATTTGACGAGATCCAAACGTCATTGTCTTTCATAGACTTCAACTCATCTTTCATGGCATCAATCCACTTATGAGAATTAGAACTCTGCATGGCTTGACAGAAGTTGACCGGATCATCCTCTATTAAACCAATGCCATCCTCATGTTCTTGGAGAAAGATAATATAATCATCTGGTATCGCATTTCTCCTCTCTCTAGTGGATCTCCTTAGTGGCACTTCTTGAGGTTGTTGAGTTTGTTCTATAGGTGGTGATTGAGGAAGAATCTCATTGTTGTCTTGGTCTTGAACAATGTCAGGAATAATGGTCTGAACATCGTCATTTTATAGGTATGAAATGTTTAACTTCGTCCAGATGATCCTGATTTAGTTCTTCCAATTTTTGGAAGTACCATCTATATGAGTAACACTTCGAACATTCGTTTGGATTCATTTTCTCGAATTATCTCCCTAGTTTAGGATAATATTAATATTATTTTAATATTTCCAGAAAAAACATAGGCTATGATACCATTTTTGGAGGATCACAAAGGTACAGCCTTGGGAGGAATAGAGCAAGGGTATTTCTGGAATTTTAAAATTATTGCTTTGGAAGCAACAATTTATGCTTTGGCATTATTACAAGGCTAAAAATTTAGGACAAAAGTATGCTATACAAATTTTTTTTTTAAGATTTACAAAATTTTAATTTAAAAGTAAGGTTGTTAGTTCCGGATTTTAAAGACGACAAAACAGACCAGACCGGTCGAGCCATGACACAACAGATCAGACCGATATAGTCTATCTCGAAACAGAACGGATCGATGTAAACCAGTCTGACCAGATCGAAGAAGATCCAGATCGAACAACAAGATCAGACCAGATCAGCTCGATGAAGATCAGATCAGAGCAGTCGAAGTTTAGTAAGCTTCGCTCTTCAGTCCGAATAATCAACCGCTATTTATTGAAGCATTTAATGATGCATTTAATGCTGAAAAGACCAAGGACTGAAGATTACCTTAAATTGTATATAGACAAAGGAAAGTCTACCTGACAAACGCCGAAAGCACAGACCAGAAGGGAAAGTGCCCAAAGAAGGAGACTGAAGCTTGTTCAGAGAATGAACAGAGTAAAGAGTTGCACAGAAAAGGAAATAGTGTCGTTGGTATAAACGACTATATAAGGATTGCAACTACTATGCTTAGAAGAGGACTGATCTATCAAGAAACTGAACAACACAAGCTTACAAGTCAAAACACTCTTGAGCAGAACAATCACAGAAAGATCTTTATCTTACCAGTCTGCTCAAAGTTTTCATAAGCACATCTTATTGTAATATTTGATCATCTAAAGGATCATTTGTGCGTAGATAATTCACTCTATCTTTTGTATTTGTGCTAAGATAGAAGAGTGAGATTCAATTGTAACAGTCAGACGGACTGTGTCTGAACAGATTGAGAGACTATGAGTTTCAGTCTGGTAGTGGGGTAAATCCAGCTGAATCGGGGTTGTACAAATTGTTGTATTACTCAAAGTCTTCTAGTGAATCCTTCCTTGATTGAAAGAAGGGAAGACGTAGAAGTATTTGCCTTCGAACTTCCAGAAACATCTCGTGTCTATTTACATTCCATATTGCTCTGCATTTCATAAGCCATCAACCGTTCTTACTAGCTAAGAACAGACCGTTTCCGCACTCTTATATTCAGTGGTCTGTTCTGCTTGAGTATTGATTAAGAAACAGATTTCTTTCACTAACCGAGTGAAATCAATAAGGATTAATTTTTAAGAGAAGTGTTCATTCACCCCCCCTCTACACACTCCCATCTGATCCTAACAAAGGTGGTCACCTGGATTATGTATATGGATGACAATGGGATGTACAGATCCCGGTTTGGCCAAAGCCGCCTCGGACTCGCCCCACTATACATATATCAATTTTTTTCAAACTTTAATATTGAATATACATTTCACTTCTTTGATTGAATAATAAAGTGTCATTCTTTATTTATATCAAAACGTATGTGTTCATATTAAGAAGTTGGATATTTTGAAGGGAATGAACAACTTTAGTAGCTTAAAGTTTCATGGCTTATTATAAATGTTTACTGGAGAAAAATGAAATTCAATCACAAAACTCAATTTTGTGCTTCAAAATTGATTTTTAGCTAATAAGCAATTTTTTTTAAAAAATAAAAAATCAAGCGATGGGGGAGGGTATGGGACAACCTTTTTTGTAGCAGGGCTGGTCTCGGTTTGGCCAAACCCATCCAGATCTGCCCCGTTATCATCCCTAATTTTGTGGTCAATTATTCTGGATTTACAAATTGGAAACTTAGTAGTTTGGCTTTGGCGACAATAAAAGTAGCTCTGACAATATCCACAACCTTGGGAAATTGGCAAGATTTCTCGTAATCTATGTATTATGTAATAAATGACCTAAAATTGTAAAACCATGTCAAAATTGCCACATCATAATGACCTCATTTGCCAATATATTCAATCATGAATTTTCTAACACTTTCATTACTTTAGGTTGTGTTTGGATTAAATGATTTGAAATGAATGAATTTCAAATTCCTCACTCAAATCCATCATTTGTGTTGGGGTAAAAAATTGAAGTTGACATTTCAAATTCATTACTCGATTAAGATAGTGCAAAACGGGAAAAAAAAATTCTACTATGGGCGATTGAACGCGCCTCAATGAGCGATTGATCGCCTAAGACAAAAAATTTAAAGAATAAGGCCCGATCGATCGCGCCCAGCACATGGTGCGGACATTCACGTATGGTTGTGTTATTTCATGACTGGACACCTCTAGATGGTGTCTTTTGATTGTACTACATGGTATAGTATAAAAGGAACAACCACTGAACAAATTACAATCAGTTTTTTCTAAAATAAAGCACAAGATTTGTAAGGACCCTAGAAATCCTTAAGTGCGGATTAAAGACGTAAATAGAGCTAACATGCATCTAATGAATATAAAGTTCGTGTTGATGCCTTGAGCCGTTAAGATTACAGGCCAAAATATAATTTCCAAAAGGGATTAATTACATTCCCTACCAAAAGAATGTTAATCCTATAGCTTTACACTACTCCTAGGGTAGAGACTATACAAAAGAGTTAAGCGTGCTATGCCAAAAGCACTCCTCACTGGCTCACCGCATCAACCCGCCTTAGCCCGTCCGCCCAAAAGTACCTACAGGAACAACCCCAAAATCATGAGCATGTATATAAACCATATTCACAATAATATGATTGTAATTCAAATGCATAAACCGTAAATAAGATTCACTTCCTATGTTTAATACATTTAAAAGCTCCCTTTAGTTGTCCCTGTACCACATTCATAATCAATGGATTATAATACCAATAATGTATGTCATGACATGCATCCATTCCATGTATACCAATGGCCATTTCCAGTCTTATTATATCAGTGGCATAATACCCCTCGCGTTTACATGACAGCGGCATTAATACCCCTCGCTTCGACATATTAGAGGCATAATATCCCTCGCAATAGTAATATGACATCGGCATGATCCATCGCTTCGACATATTTGCGGCAAATATTCTTCATTGCTATAATATGACAGCGGCAAGTATTCTGTCATCGCTTCGACATGAAGGCGGCAAATATTCTTCATCACTGGAATATAATCTCGACTCGCAATCACATGCACCAATGCATCCAATATACACATGCTACCACAATGCATATTCAACCCATGTATGCAACCATGATGCATAACCAAGACCATGTATGCAACCACAATGCATAATTAATTCCATGTGTGCAACCATAATGCATAACCAATTCAATGCGTAATAATACGTTTTACCGTCCGATGCCCATACGTCTCACTACGTACCTTAGTCCCAAAATGTGTTTTGTCGTGGACTTTATCTCCTAAGCTGTGTGGCCACCTGGGATGGTTCTACACATTCACACAAACAAATATTAGGAGCCAATAATAGTCCAATATCAAAAATTCCACAAAAACTATCCAAAAATACATTTTTTTGTGTCTCGCGATCGATCACCGCGAGGGCCCGATCGATCGCGAGACCTCTGCCCGCTGCCAAAATTTTCTGCTCTCGGCAATCGATCGCCACATTTGACGCGATCGATCGCCAGCTCCACCGATCGATCGCCCAAAAGTGGCCATTGATCGCCAAGTGCTACATTTCGCCACTGCCTGCGCGCGATCGATCGCTCCATTTTGGGCGATCGATCGCCGCGACCTGTAACATGAAAAATCGTCATTTTTCAACCTTAAACCTTCCCAATCCATTCCAACTCAAATATCAAACCAACAACAACATCAAAACACCATAAACCTTTAATATAAACACTAACAACACCAAAAATCCAACACTCAACCAAAAATAATACCAACCCAAAACAAACCCATTTTAAAACAACCAAAACCATTTCAAATCCAAACCAAACTCCATTAAAACACCAAGGAGGTATCCATACCTCTTTGAGGACTCCAAATCTCACAATAAATCCCACAAACCAAGCTTTTGCAAGGATTTCTCCTCCACTTTTAAGCCAAAACAAAAATGGAGAAGGGTTAGGGTTGGGAGAGTGAATTGGGGATTTGGTAAATTGATGGGTAAGGTGGGGGTAGTGGGGTTAAAGGGTTAATTAAAATTGTACCCCAACAATTAACATGATGTACAAAATACCCCAACATGATATTTTAAAAGCATTTTACCAAAATCACCAAAACCCCAATTAAACACATACATTACCAAACAATATCAACCATCACATTTAAACCATGATAATACCCAATTACCCAACATGCATAACATGCACCCTGAAACGCTCTACCGGGTCACGCCTACCATGTGACTAAGCATTTCACCAAGATAATTAATTCCAACACATAAGTTAATTATCACCATAAATAATCACATAAATATAATTAATGCCCAAATTGCATATAATTATTTCGGGGATATCACAATACTCCCCTACTTATAAGATTTCGCCCTCGAAATCGCATGCACTTACCCAAACGAAACTAAACATAAATCACATACCAGAGAATAGTTTCGGGTAGTGCTGCACCATATGCCGCTCCGTCTCCCACGTGGCCTCCTCGACACCCTTGCGATCCCTCTGAACTTTGACCATCGGTATCACTTTGTTCCGAAGTCTACGATCAGTCCTATCCAGAATCCTGACTGGCCATTCCTCATAGGACACATTAGAATCTAACTGCACCTCAGAAGGCTGCAATACATGAGACGGATCTGGCTCATACTTCCGCAACATAGATACGTGGAATACGTCATGAATACCAGACAACGACGGTGGCAGTGCCAAACCGTAAGTCAACGTACCGATGCGCTGTAAAATCTCATATGGTCCCACATACCTCGGAGACAATTTCCCACGCATACCAAACCGAACCACACCTCTGAAAGGTGAGATCTTCAAAAAGACCCTGTCTCCTAACTGAAACTCCAACGGTCTCCGTCGTTTATTCGCATAGGCTGCCTGTTTGTCCTGAGCTGCCTTCATTTTGTGACGGATAACCTTTATCTTATCCTCCATTTCCCGAATCAGTTTGGGTCCTTCTACTGCTTTACTGGTCAAATCATCCCAGTATAATGGCGACCTACAATGCCTACCATACAGAGCCTCAAACGGAGCCATCTGAATACTCGCCTGATAGCTGTTGTTGTAAGAGAACTCTACCAAAGCCAATGAATCTTGCCATGAGGCATAAAACTCTAATACACAAGCCCGTAGCATGTCCTCGAGCGTCTGTATAGTACGCTCGGTCTGACCGTCCGTCTGGGGATGATATGCTGTGCTCAACCTCACCTCAGTACCCAAAGCTGACTGAAGACCTCCCCAGAAATGAGATGTAAACCGCGGATCTCTGTCAGATACAATAGACACTGGAATCCCATGTAGTCTCACTATGTCCCGGACATACAGCTGAGCCATCCTCAAGTATGTGTACGTCATACTGTAGGGAATGAAGTGAGCTACTTTCGTCAGCCTGTCAATGATCACCCAAATGGCATCACAACCCGAAGTAGTCCTCGGCAAGTGGGTCATAAAGTCCATAGATACGTGCTCCCACTTCCACTCCGGTATCTCTAAGCTCCTTAGCTCGCCACCAGGTCTCTGCCTCTCTGCCTTAACCTGCTGACAAATCAAACATCTCTTGACAAAAGCGATCGTATCACGCTTCATCCGTCTCCACCAGAACTGATCGCATAAGTCCTTATACAATTTTCTCCCCCCCCTGGGTGGATACTAAATCGGCTACTATGAGCTCGCTCCAAGATCCCTCTACGCAACTCCGGTGTACACGGAACTACCCATCGGTTACCGAGTCTCAAAGAACCATCCTCATCCACTCTGAATTTTGATGGCTGTCCCTGAAGTGCCAATGATGACCATCTCTGAACTTCATCATCCGTCTTCTGGCTCTCCTGATATTCTCATAAATGTCCGGCTCTGCCAATAAAGTCGATACCCATACCGGCGATGCATGCACACACATCGAAATCATAGCCCAGATGGCAGTAAGAAATCATAGCTGACAAATACATGGTATCCTCAGCAGTACTCTTCACCTTCCGACTCAAGGCGTCTGCTGTCAAGTTTGCTTTTCCCGGATGGTACTCTATCTCACATTCATAGTCCTTGAGCAAATCCATCCATCTCCTCTGACGCCTATTTAACTCCGCCTGAGTGAACAAGAATTTCAGGCTCTTATGATCCGTGTATATGGTAAAAGATGTACCATACAAATATGCCTCCAAATCTTCAAAGCAAAGATAATGGCCGCCAATTCTAAGTCATGGACTGGGTATCTAGCCTCATGCGGTTTCAACTGCCTCGATGCATAAGCTACCACATGCTTATCTTGCATCAATACACACCCCAAGCCCTGTAGCGATGCGTCAGTGTAAAGAACAAACCTCTTGTTCTCCGTGGGAATCACCAATACACGCGCCGTCATCAATCGATGCTTCAACTCTTGGAAGCTTTGCTCACAAGCCTCAGACCAATAAAACGGTACTCCTTTTTGGGTCAACTGTGTCAACGGCTTAGCAATCTTAGAAAATCCTTCGACGAAGCGTCGATAATAACCAGCCAAACCAAGAAAACTCTGAATCTCGGGCACAGAAGTGGGTGCAGCCCACTCCATCACAACCTCTATCTTCCTGGGATCCACCGATATCCCACTGCTAGATATAACATGCCCCAGAAATACTACACTGCTCAATCAAAACTCACACTTGCTGAGCTTGGCATATAACTGATGATCTCTGAGAACCTGGAGCACTGTCCTCAAGTGTTTCACGTGTTCTTCCTCACTCCGCGAGTAGATGAGTATGTCGTCAATGAACACAATGTCGAACTGATCCAGATAGGGTTAGAACACCCGGTTCATCAAGCTCATAAAGACAGCCGGGGCGTTCATCAGACCGAACGGCATAACTAGGAACTCATAGTGCCCATACCGAGTCCGAAATGCTGTCTTCTGCACATCCTCCTCTCTGACCCGAATCTGGTGGTAACCCGACCTCAAGTCAATCTTGTTATAAAGCTTAGTACCCTGCAACTGATCAAATAAATCATCAATCCTTGGGAGAGGATACTTGTTCTTTACCGTGGCCTTATTCAGTTGCCGGTAATCGATGCACAAACGCATCGAACCGTCCTTCTTCTTCACAAAGAGAACCGGTGCGCCCCAAGGCGATACGCTAGGGGGTATATATCATTTGTCAAGGAGTTCCTGTAGTTGTTCCTTCAACTCCCTTAACTCTGCCGGTGCCATCCTGTAAGGGGCATGAGAAATAGCGGACGTCCCCAGTAATAACTCAATCCCAAACTCGACTTCCCTAGCCGGTGGGAATCCTGGAATCTCCTCCGGGAACACATCAGCAAACTCTGCTACCACTGGTACGTCCTCAACTCTTAACTCTTTACTCTTTCCCGTCGTGTCCATGGCATAAATGAGATAGCCCGTGTGTCCACGCTCCAACAATTGGGACATTTTGATTGCCGAAATCAACGGAATCTTCGCACGAGAACCGTTCCTATAAAAAGTCCACTGAAATCCCAAATCAGATCTGAATCGAACTGTCCTCTGCCGGCAATCTACCACTGCCTGATACCTGTTTAGAATGTCGATGCCCACAATGCAGTCAAAGTCTGACATACCCAAAACAATCAAATCTGCCTTTATCTCATTGCCCTCAAAATAAATGAGGCAGTCCATCAAAAACTGATCAGCAACAACTTTCTTTCCGGTGGGTGTCGAGACCAATAGAGTCGTGGGTAACGGAGACGTGCACATATGATGTCTCTCCACAAAGTTCGCAGACACAAAGGAGTGCGAAGCACCTGTGTCTATCAAATAAAGGCGGAATATGTAAATAAGAGGCACGCACCAGCTATCACATCCTCTGGAGCTGCATCGGCCTGCTCCCTGCTCAGTGCATAGACCTGTCCCTGAGGTGGCCCCATCGCCTGTCCTCCCATAATTCGAGGCACCATCGGTTGCCTCTGCTGTACCGTCCCACTAGAAAACCTCCCTCGACCTTCCCTAAGATCCATCTGTCCTTCCCGATTGGGACAACGTCGAGCAATGTGGCCCGACTTGCCACATATGTAGCACGCAGAACAATCACGCATCAAATGCGGCCCTCCGCAGAAGTGACACTTAATATCTCCAACTCTACTAAATTGAGTTGGTCCCCCAAAAGTAGATGCACCACCCCTCCGGTCTCCTTGCTTCCGGCTATCCGGCCGCCTTCCGCTAAACCGGGAAAAAGAAGAAGTCCCACGTGACTTAAAAGATCCTCCTCGGGGTCTCAGATTCTCAGATGTAGATCTTTGTGATGGAACTGGTGGGGGTACGACTTCAGGATAAGCACCCACTCCAATCTCTGCCAACTCCGCTCTAATAAGCGCATCATCAAAAGATGTCGGGTTGTTGGAAATAACCCGGTCAAATAGTTCCGATCGCAGTCCTTTCAAAAAGTGCCTCATCTTGGCATGCCCGTTTGTTGCGATATGGGGAACATACCTCAATAGTGATGAGTAGTGCATGGCATAATCCGAGACTGTCATCCTTCCTTGTTTCAGGTTCATGAATTCATCCTCCTTAGTTTGCTTAGCCGCAGCAGAGAAGTACCAGTTTAGAAACCGGGTTCTAAATAAGGTCCAGTCAATCACCATACCTTGGGCCCTCAACTCCATCACAGTCGTCTTCCACCACATGGAAGATTTCTGCGCTAGTTGGAACTCCGCTAGCCTTAACCAAGCCATCCTAGCACAAGGAGCGGACACAAATATCTGTTCCGGTCTCTAGCCACTCTTCGGCCTCTTCCCCTGTCTCTGTCCCCTCAAACATGGGCGGGTGGAAGGTCAGAAACTGAGTAAGACTAAGCTCCCCGGGTAGTAACAACTTAGCCATTGGTTCTACTCCCACAGCAGGCGGAGGCCAAGGATTCGTCTGACCAATGCTAGCATTCACACTGCCTACGTCCCCTACCTCTTCATTGAGGTTCCCCAAGTTCATAGCCCCCATGCTGTAACACAAGGGTTAACAACAATTCTTAACAATATATTCACTACACCGTTAGATAACATGAATGATAAATAGCATGTTAGTATAACCATTGTATACACAGATATGCGCCACATGCATAAACATGCCCAAATGTAAACACCTAGCCAACCATGCTAAGGCTACCCTTTACTCATTCCCGGGTTCTCTAACCACTGCTGTGATACCACTAATGTAAGGACCCTAGTTCTTTAAGTGAGGATTAAAGGCGTAAATAGAGCTAACATGCATCTAATGAATATAAAGTTCGTGTTGATGCCTTGAGCCGTTAAGATTACAGGCCAAAATAAAATTTCCAAAAGGGATTAATTACATTCCCTACCAAAAGAATGTTATCCTATAGCTTTACACTACTCCTAGAGTAGAGACTATACAAAAGAATTAAGTCTGCTATGCCAAAAGCACTCCTAATTGGCTCACCGCATCAACCTGCCTTAGCCCGTCCGCCCAAAAGTACCTACAGGAACAACTCCAAAACCATGAGCATGTATATAAACCATATTCACAATAATATGATTGTAATTCAAATGCATAAACCGTAAATACGATTCACTTCCTGTGTTTAATACATTTAAAAGCTCCCTTTGGTTGTCCCTGTACCACATTAATAATCAATGGATTATAATACCAATAATGTATGTCATGACATGCATCCATTCCATGTATACCAATGGCCATTTCCAGTCTTATTATATCAGTGGCATAATACCCCTCGCGTTTACATGACAGCGGCATTAATACCCATCGCTTCGACATATTAGCGGCATAATATCCCTCGCAATAGTAATATGACAGCGGCATGATCCATCGCTTCGACATATTTGCGGCAAATATTCTTCATCGCTATAATATGACAGCGGCAAGTATTCTGTCATCGCTTCGACATGAAGGCGGCAAGTATTCTTCATCACTGGAATATAATCTCGACTCGCAATCACATGCACCAATGCATCCAATATATACATGCAACCACAATGCATATCTAATCCATGTATGCAACCATGATGCATAACCAAGACCATGTATGCAACCGTAATGCATAATTAATTCCATGTGTTCAACCATAATGCATAACCAATTCAATGCGTAATAATACGTTTTACCATCCGATGCCCGTACGTCTCACTACGTACGGGCATCTCCTAAGCGTACGGGCATCTCCTAAGCTGTGTGGCCACCTGTGATGGTTCTACACATTCACACAAACCAATATTAAGAGCCAATAATAGTCCAATATCAAAAATTCCACAAAAATTATCCAAAAATACAGTTTTTTGTGTCTCGCGATCGATCGCGAGACCTCTCTGCCCTCGGCGATCAATCGCCACATTTGGCGCGATCGATCGCCAGCTCCACCGATCAATCGCCCAAAAGTGGCGATCGATCGCCAAGTGCTATATTTTGCCACTGCCTGCGCGCGATCGATCGCTCCGTTTTGGGCGATCGACCGCCGCGACCTGTAACATGAAAAATCGCCATTTTTCAACCTTAAACCTTCCCAATCCATTCCAACTCAAATACCAAACCAACAACAACATCAAAACACCATAAACCTTTAATATAAACACTAACAACACCAAAAATCCGACACTCAACCAACATCATACCAACCCAAAACAAACCCATTTTAAAACAACCAAAACCATTTCAAATCCAAACCAAACTCCATTAAAACACCAAGGAGGTATCCATACCTCTTTGAGGACTCCAAATCTCACAATAAATCCCACAAACCAAGCTTTTGCAAGGATTTCTCCTTCACTTTTTAAGCCAAAACAAAAATGGAGAAGGGTTAGGGTTGGGAGAGTGAATTGGGGATTTGGTAAAGTGATGGGTAAGGTGGGGGTAGTGGGGTTAAAGGGTTAATTAAAATTGTACCCCAACAATTAACATGATGTACAAAATACCCCAACATGATATTTTAAAAGCATTTTACCAAAATGCACCAAAACCCCAATTAAGCACATACATTACCAAACAATATCAACCATCACATTTAAACCATGATAATACCCAATTACCCAACATGCATAACATGCACCCTGAAACGCTCTACCGGGTCACGCCTACCATGTGACTAAGCATTTCACCAAGATAATTAATTCGAACACATAATTTAATTATCACCATAAATAATCACATAAACATAATTAATGCCCAAATTGCATATAATTATTTTGGGGATATCACAAGATTGAAGCAAAATTCTTGCAAAATTTCTGAACAATCATCTTGTTCATCCTTGCTTTTAGTTGAGAACTTTTAAACCTTTGTGGTTTAAAGGATTTGTGAATTGAAGTCCTTCTTTCACAAATTGTAAGTCGTTGTATCTTGGGAGACAAATTGCAATTGAAACCGTTAGCAGCAAGGCGGGGCAATATTGTCTTAATGACGGAGATTACAAATCTCGCCTCGACGTTTTTTGTAATAATCCATCTCATTTCTCACTTGCCTTTCATACACATTCCCGAAAATTTTGTAACTGAAAATTTTGTACGACATGACATTGTGATAAGACATCGAAAGAAAAAGGGTCAAAAAGAACATTGTAGATGACATCTGCTTGTGCATCATTATCCATAGCAAAGAAATAGAAATCGGCATTGCTATTACAAACCCTTCTCCCGATTGTCCATCGGAGCTATTGTGTAAATGAAGGAGGGTTTTAATTGTAAGGACCCTAGTTCCTTAAGTGCGGATTAAGGGCATAATTAGAGCTAATATAAATTATCAGAGTAAAATAATCGTGTTGAGACTATGAGCCTTAAGAGTTACATGCCAATTCAAGGACTATCAATGGATTAATTACATTTCCAAATCAAAATGAATGTTATCAACTATAGCTTTACACTACTCCTAGAGTAGACACTATAGAAAAGAAATCATGTCCCTCTTCTCCCAAAAGTGTTCTTCTCAAGCTCACCGCCTCAACCCGCCTTAGCCCTTCTTATCATGCCAAAAGTGTACCTACAAGGACAACCCCCAAACATGAGCAATAATATAATTCACATTCAACACAATATGAATAAGGCGTAAATGCATAAATCACAATAAAACACTTCATGTTTTTCCCATGCATTTTAAACGCTTCCAGTTTGGTTGTCCCTGTACCATAACTCATGAGTATAATCAATAGATTATTTAATGGTCTACACATGTCATGACATAATACCATTTCATCATCACCAAATACCAATCACCAATCCCTAGTCTGTTCATCACAATGTATTTTAATGCCCCTCGCTTATTTACATATAGGCGGCATAGAATAACCTCGCTTCAATGGACATGCGGCGCTCCCACCCCTCGCTTCACATTGAGCGGCAAATATTCTTTCCTCGCCCTATATGATAACCACGCTCAAATGTGACATGCGGCGCTCCCACCCCTCGCTTCACATTTAGCGGCAACAAACCAAATAGCGGCAAGCATTAAAATCATCAAGGGATGACCACGACTCATGGGATGTGCACCAAAAACCATCATATGCATATACAATCATCATGCATAATTCAACATGTATTTGCATCCAGAATGCATAATTCCACATATACTCGCATCCACAATGCATAAACAATGAGTATATTAGATACATGTACCGTTGGGTGCCCGTACGTCTTCTACGTACCTTTCCAAAAGTGGAATTGATATGGCTTCACTTCCTTGGTTGCGTCGCTACCTGGGATGGTTCTACACAATCACACAACCCCATATTAGAAGCCAAATAATAGTCAAATACCAAAAATTCGTCAAAAGAATTCATTTGCCAAAATTTCACTGCTGGCGATCGATCGCTTCGCCGAGGCGATCGATCGCTTCAAATTATGCTTCGCGGCGATCGATCGCGCCA
Organism: Haberlea rhodopensis; assembly: GCA_907163345.1. Classification (NCBI taxonomy): domain Eukaryota; kingdom Viridiplantae; phylum Streptophyta; class Magnoliopsida; order Lamiales; family Gesneriaceae; genus Haberlea; species Haberlea rhodopensis. The sequence continues at coordinate 75,150 of CAJQUN010000503.1, read as the reverse complement.
AACATGGCGATCGATCGCCTACCTCATATTTTGACACTGCCCTCCGGCGATCGATCGCCTATTCTGTGATTTTGGTACTGCCCATTGGCGATCGGTCGCCTCATTTCAGGCGGTCGATCGCCTCGCACAGACTCGCGATTTCCACCATTAATGCACACCAAAACCTTCACCAACCTCAACAACACTCATACCAACAATTCAAAAACATTAATACACTTTAAACCTTCAATATACATCCTCATACAACCATAAATCTAACACTCACCCAAGAATAACACCAACCCAAACAAAACCCATTTCAAAATCCTTCAAAACCACTTCAAACTCAATCCAAACATAATAAAAACAATAGGGAGGTATCCATACCTCTTGGGGACTCCAAATCTCCCAACAAATTCCACAAATCAAACTTTTGGGAGGATTTCTCCCCACCTTTTTGCACAAAAACGAAAATGAGGAGAAGGAAGGGTTTGGGAGGTGAAATTTGGGAAAGTTAAAAAGTGAAGGTATAAAGGGGAATTGGGGTATAAGTGGGTTGGATTTAATAAAAATTACACCCCACAAAACATGATATTTTAAAAGGCATTTTACCATAATGCACTACAATCTCAAATAAATGCATGTTTCACCAATAAATGACTACCAACACATAAGTCATTAAAACACCCAATTATCCAACATGCATCACATGCACCCCGAAATGCATTCCCGATCACGCCTACCATGTGACTAAGCATTTCAACATGATAAATAAATCCAGCATATAATTAATTACCACCATAATTAATCATATAAACACATTTAATGCCCAAACCGCAATCAATTATTTCGGGGATATCACATTAATTGAGTGAAAATGGAGGACAAAATGATAATATTGCACAGTTATCCTCTGTGCAACCTGAGATAATGCATCTCTCAGGCGATGCAATATGCTTTCTCACACTTGCTCAGCAATTTATCATGCCTAATAGTTTTGGAGGGTGAAAAAATGAGCCAAACATTGGCGTACTTGAGATTGTGCATCTATTCATACCTTATCCATCATAACATAAGCATGGGAGAATCTATGAATTTTATCGAGGGGAGCAAAATTGTTTTTTAAGAAATATCTCAATAGCATTTAACTTCATTCTTTATAGCTCATTAAAAGTTCCACATCCAAGATAACACAAGAAATTTCATATATGGATCATAGTGAACGAATTACATTAGAAAAGAAAATGAACTAATTTGATTGTATTATACATCAGGAGAACTATTTATCTTAGTTCTAAGGGACTTTATTGTAATTTATTTATACATATGTAAGGAAAATAATATATGATTTTATCTAACTTAACCAGCTTGGTTAGGTGATGCCCAAAACTATTTATTTAATTATTTGATTTAATTGAGGAAGATTGGGAGTTAATGGTGGAACTAAATTCTCGGGATTAATGTTTTGGTCCGAAGAGGAATAAATACTTCCCCGTGGAACTTGTGTTATAATTTAAATTTAAGAGGGTTTTCTTGAAGTAATGAATTGGGATTTAATTTGAAAATAATTATTTGAGATGGAGATGTAAATATTTAAATTATTGGCATCGTATGCTGGGACCGAAATTTGAATAAATATTTTCGGGGTGAATCCTGTGCAAGTTAAATTCATGGTAATTTACAAAAATGGTGATGCTATTAATTGAGAATGGGAATAATTGTTTGATTAAACTAAAAGATGGATTGATTTAAATTAAGGGTGGGGGTTTTATATTAGATTGGGAAAAGAAAACACACGCACTCCTCCATTAACACACTAAAATAATCGATCCTATACCAAAACCATTCTCCCCCCTTCCTATTTTTCATTTCCTCGTTCGCTCCTCTCCATGCTGTAGGGTCGATTTCACCTTGGGCAAGCATTAATTTTGTTCAGGTTGGTATGGTTTGATGCTTCTTGATTCGTTAGTTAATTTCTCCTCTTGCATTTCGTTTTGTGCTCGGTTATTTTGTACGATTTTCATTCAGCTTTTGGATTGGAAATTTTGCTGTAAATGGGTCGAAATATCTGCTGTAAATGGTTCGAAAATTTGATGTTTTGGCTCGACTTTAACCAAATGTTGTTATGGGTCGAAAAATCGATGTGTAGGGTTGAAAAATCGTCTGAAAATGGGTCGAATATCTGCTGTAAATGGTTCGAATATCGGCTATGTTTTGGTTCGAAAACTTTGAAGTTCTGGTATTGGTTTGGATTCGAAAACCATATTGTTTGGTGCTAGTTGTTGGGTCGAAAGACCACACTCCTTTGGATCGAAATTTGCTGTTGTTCTTTGCTGAAATTATGCTGCTAAAATTAGTCAAATGGTGTTGGTATTTGAATCAAATTAGGATACTATTTTGAGGTTGCTGTTTAGATCAAATCTATGTTATTGTTTAATCAAAGTTTGTGATGATTCTAGGCTGATTTATACTGCTATAATTATGCTCAAACTCTTGCAATTTGGTTCGATAATTTTCCATGTTATGTGGCTCGAATTGTTGCTGTTTTGATGGGGAAAAATCCCTACTACATATGGTGTGATTTTGCTACATCTCGGTTTGAAAGTATGCTGATTGGGATTCGATTAAGCTGCTGCCATTAGGTTCGAATATTTCTATATTTTGATTCAGTTTTGCTGACTTGTACTCAAGATTAGGCTGCTCGTTCGTGATTTAAGTGAGGAAATTTATGGCTGAAATGGCGCAACTTTATAATTGAAAATGTGTAGCTAAACCTAATTGAATTTCCACAAACCAATATGAATCAAGTTACACTTTGAACATGAATGTGTGCATGTACACAACCACATACAATGTGTGAGTATTTCAGAATATACTTGTGTATACTTGTTGTAGCTTGAGGTTCAATGAGTTATTGTTAAAATATGTAGATTAGCTCAAATTGAAAATTCTTGCTACTTGTGTTGAGTGGGTATTACTTCTAGATGTTGGGAAGTGTTGGTTAATCGTTCGAACGGATGTTGAATGACATGACAAGCAGTATGTATTTTATTGAATTAAAGTGATAGAATCTCATCATTGAAAATTGAGTATTTACATGATAATTGTATTGAAAGTGAGCTAATATTGAATTGACATTTGATATAGACACTACACGAGACTTTGGACGTTGATGATAGCTTGTTCATGTTGTCGACTATAAGGTACGTGGTGACGTACGAGCAGGTATAATATGAATTATTTCATATTCCAGTATTCATATATGTGAATAATTGTGATGACTGAATATAAGGGAACAAATATCAATTTGTGAAATGAGTTTGATATATGTGGTATGGGGACACGTAAATGTACGTTGTCCGGATTGGGAGTTGGGTATTATGTGAATTGAGTTTGATATATGTGGTATGGTGGACTCGTAAATGTACGTGGTCCAGATATGGAGTTGGGTATGGATGTCTTTGGCAAGAACAATATGAGAAAGTGTTGAGTGAGATAGATTGATAGACAAAACTGCATTGACATGGAATTATTTCTGATTGAGCATAAATAATAGATTCTTGTTGTATGGAATTCATTGTGTGGTTGAGTATCATATTTCAGTGACGATACTAAACTTGATGTTATGAAAGCGTGTAAGCTTGAAACAGGAACATTGTGTGGAAGCTATACAGATTCAGAACTTCACAGGGATTACATTTTATCGATTTTCGATAGTCTTAAATCATGATATCATTATCTTTATGCATTGTTATGATATGGGTAGTGTGATGTTGGTATGCTCACCCTGTGTGGGTGCTGTTTCTGTTGAAACATGTATTACAACTACAAGGTTATTTTGGCGTAGCAAGCTCGAGCTTGGTTGGACAATATTGCTTCCTGAAGCGTAGAGTGAGATTGGGTAAATGGTATACATTATTTATGCAACTAGATGGGTATTCATTATTTGTTGCTCGTATGTGAGCACTTGGAATCGTGTATATGGACTGTATATTGGTGTTGAAGTCCACTTTTTATATCTTCTTAGTATGGTGACTTCCCTGGCTGGGAACTTACTTATGGTTTTGATTCTTTTAGTATCGTGTTTTTCCCTGCCTGGGAATTATTTTTGGTGATGTGTTTTATTTTGGATAGCTCAATTTATGGGGAGACTCTGCCCAAATTTTTATAAAAGTCTTATTGTAGATGTGAAGCATGTAATGAGATTCTTTTAAAGAATTAATTTTTTTTTTATACTCATACGACATCATAAATGGCGAGTTAAGGGGTTGGGGCCTTACATTAGTGGTATCAGAGCCAGGTTAGCTCTTTGAGATGTTTAAGGGCCTAGGGATGTGTTGACAGACATATATAGCACATGATTTATGCATGACTGCGATTTTGTGTCAGTGTGACAAGATATTTATATGCTTATGTGCGTAGTAAGATATGAAATGATGGAAATTGTTATTATTGCTAACCAATGTGGTTACATGGACGTATGGCATACGATGAATGTGATAGTGAGAATAATCGGTGATGCCAATGAACGTACGCACTTGATGTAGTATTTTTGTGGAGTACAAGAGATCGGTAACATAAGTGATACTATATATTACTGATTTGAGTTGGTGATTTTGATATTGTGTCGTTGGGTGTGCGACGAAATGATATACTATGTTGTTAATAATTTGATGTTGTATATGTGTAAATTGAAGTGTATGCACGTCATATCTGTATACAGTACTGAGTAAACATAAATTGTAGGAGAAATGAGATATGATATCTGAGGATAGGAAATGGTAGACAGCACTGTGCTGTTGGAATATGACAACAGATGATGTGACAATCGGGTATGTGTATGTCATTTACATGATGACATAGGTACGTGACAATGTATTAGCGCTGATTAAATCGTTCCTGTTTATTGTATAATGTATTGATGATTGGTGATCCTTGTGGATGATGATTTATGATTGAGTGATGTGACAGGGTCACCGCCGAGGAGCGAGTGATGTGTTTATTTATGGGTCGCCACTAGAGTGTGCGATGTGATTATGTGTGTGAATGTGCAGAGGGTCACCGGTGAGGCGAGTGATGTGTTTATTTAGAGGTCGCCACTGATGAGTGAGCGATGTGATATTGGGTCACCACTGACGAGTGAGTGATGTGGTCGCCGCTGACGAGCAAGCGATGTGATATGTGAGAGATGTGATATTGGGTCACTACTGACGAGTGAGTGATGTGGTCGCTGCTGACGAGCGAGCGATGTGGTATGGGTCGCCACTGATGAGTGAGCGATGTGATATTGGGTAACCACTGACGAGTGAGTGATGTGGTCACCGCTGACGAGCGAGCGATGTGATATGGGCTTTAGTATTTGAGAAATACTAATGAGTTTAGCTTTAGTACTTGTTCCATAGCAGATGATGGTTGGGTGATGTAATGTGGAAAGATTGATACTTAGGAGCATGTGGGTACCGTGATGAGTATGATGCTATGATGCTACTGTACATTGTAGATGATTTGATCTACAAAGTTATGACACAAATTATTCGATATTGATGTTGATGCCTTGTTTTAGATGGCGTATAATCATGACATAAGAATATTCATGTTAGGCCATTCATTGTGATTTGATATTGATGATGTGTGGTTGTTGGCACGTATAATGTTGATGGGCGTATATGAGAATTACTAATGGGCTTTCTGGTAATTACTTTATACCAGGTAATAGCCAGAAGATGATACATGAGTGATTGATGTTTAAAGGCTCAAGAGTGCCGCTGTTTCATATGGACAAGGGTGGTGTGCGAGATGATGAGGTTGGTATAAATTGCATAATTTTGCAACCACACAGGTATGAGGTTATTTATACGATAAAAGGTTTGTGTATTGTCATATATTCACGGTATGCATGGATTGCATGATTTAGTGATTATATGATGTGTATTATGATGGAAGTAAACTATGACGGATTAAAATTTTGTGTAAGGAAACTGTACTGATGGGAGTGCGCAGGTACTGAAGTATGACAAAGAAGCTTGATGATTAAACACTGGTAAAGTGATATGATTTGCAGTTTTGCGATTGTCTCTGTAATGGGGCACATGTGTGAGCCGTGATGATTCGGATGACTGGCATCTTACAGATGGTCAAGTCACTATCCTGAGCTGTTTAAATGTACGAAAATTTTACAGTTGACTTTTATGGTAAGCAAGCATTTAAATTTCGAGGGCGAAATCTTATATGTTGGGGAGAATTGTGATGCCCGAAACTATTTATTTAATTATTTGATTTAATTGAGGAAGATTGGGAGTTAATGGTGGAACTAAATTCTCGGAATTAATGTTTTGGTCCGGAGAGGAATAAATACTTCCCCGTGGAACTTGTGTTATAATTTAAATTTAAGAGGGGTTTTCTTGAAGTAATGAATTGCGATTTAATTTGAAAATAATTATTTGAGATGGTGTAAGGACCCCCGTGCCCTTAACCCGTTATTAGTGTATTAATACATGCCATTAGTGCATATAATCATACTATCATGGGGAAAAAGCCATATGCAAGTATAAGTCATATACTATCCAGAAAATTTCTTGCATTTGATCCTCAAAATATTCAAATTCCCCAACCAAGATCACTTACATAGCATGCACCCTCATAATACACTAGCATGCTCTCAGTTCATTTAGCAATTCCGTATTTAATTGCATGCAACAATAAATGAAGAGAGAAAAGCCATAGCCCATTTATACATTCCATATACACGTAAGACGTACTCACATGAGAGCACCCAATGAATAAACGTGTATCTAATGTATAAGATACTCTACCAAATACCGTCACTGGTACTTCAATCCCGGAAGCACCCCACATGTACAGCTCGATCTCCACTCTGGATCTACGTGCTTATTCAACCAGCTCTGGTACTTCAGTCCTTGAAGTACCTCAAATCAACAGTCCAAGCTCAGCTCCAAAGCTACTTCTGCACCTGTATCACCTGTCCCAACAGAGACAGCCCCCACACGGGGTGAGCATACCAAATACCACCAATCCAATAATCACAATATTACAGTTCATAATTTACAAAATGTAAATCCCATGAATTTAAATGATACTCCCTGGATGGTATCATCCTCATCCGGGATCCCCTGTATTGTCCCTGTTCTCAAAATAACCAAACTCATCAAATTCCCAAAGCCAGTTAATCGCCACATGGATTAACAATTGCCACATCTATTATGCCAGTCCCATAATCAATAATGTACAATCATTATACATAAAAGACCGTAGATATCACATATATCTAACCAATGATTCCGTGTTCCTATTTCATTGCTCGCTCCACAATAGCGGCATTTCAAACCCCACACACGCTCAACAATAGCGGCATTATAACCGATGATCGCTCAACAGCGATGACATCTCAATCGTTGCTCGCTCAAGGCGGCACTATATAATTCCCAGCATATTTCCATTTATCACAATTACCAAATGCTATACATTTCATTATCCATTTATCACAAACACCATATACTATGCATTTCAACCTTCATTCATTGCAATTACCACATACCATGCAATTCACAGTTGTAATATTATAACAGGCTATGCTCGTACGTTATACGTACCTTATAATTTTGTAGTTCGAGTCCAACCTTGCCTGAGTCCCACGACCCGATGAGTCAAGTGCTAACATGCAAACAACTCCCAATTAAACATAGGCATGCAATCACGTGCCCAAGCACGTTCACAACATCCAACCCTATCATCCATCCATGACGATTACCAAAATAAAAGCCCCCTGGCAAAGCATGCATAATACCCAAAATATGCCATTTTACAAGTTTAAAAGATAGCCAAGAATTCAACCGAGAATTCTGTTTTATCAAACTTTGGCTCCAACCAATCCAATTTAAAAGTATAGCATTCCTATTGGAATGTAGACATTGCCCCGGAAACGGCCCCTTTAAACCTCGATTCCAAAATCCCAACATTTTCCAAAATTTTCAAAAAAACAAAAGTTCATGGGCGGCGATCGATCGCCACTTTTGGCGCAATCGATCGCCCCTGTCCAGTGGGCAAAATCGCCTACTCGCGATCGATCGCCAGTCCTCGCGATCGATCGCCAACATGCTCGCGACCGATCGCCTAAACCACGCGATCGATCGCCTGCACTGTTCATCGCCTTCCAAAATTGGACTGCTCGTCGCGATCGATCGCCCCCGCTCGGCGATCGATCGCCACCTGCGATTTTCCGAAAAATTCGAGCTTCCATGGTGTTTTTCACACCCAAACTCAAAACCAACACCCCAAACACCACCAACACCTCAAATACACCATTTAAAGCCAATAAAAACTCTAAAAACTCAACTTGGATTTTTAACCAAAAATCCCCAAATTCCATAACTAAATCAAAACCCAACCAAACTCTACAATATTACTACCAAATCGAAGACAATGGCAAGGGAAGATTAATACCTGATTATCTTAGAGAAAATCGGCTCCCGAGCCAAGCTACCATCGATTTCTTTCCCAAGAACAAAAGAGGGGAAAAGGGGAAGAGGGTTTGGGCGCATAGAGAGATAGGGAGAGAGAGGGGTTCCGTGCTAAATGACGGAATACCGAGTCCACTTGGTATATATAGTACCAATAGTCCAAATTACTAATCCCCTCAAATTACATCATGACTCATTAAAAATCATCTGTTTTCAAAAATCATCTCCCAATCTCTATTCCCATAAACAGCCCCAGTACCAAGTACTCCGGACCCCAGATCCCACCAAAGACCAAATTCCAAGGTTATCACCACGATGAGAAGACAATCTCATCCCTTGGATCCAACGACTCCAAAAACAGGATTTAAAATCCCCGGAAGTCCCAAAATCACAATTAATTCATAATTGCCACAAACGATAATCCATTAAGGATTATTACCACACCGGGATTAACATCATTAATCCCCGGACATCACAATTATCCCCCACTAAAAGAATTTCATCCCCGAAATTGCACAGGTGCACTCCACAAATGCCGAGACCACGCAAACCAACGGATATACCTCACCGAATCATGAACATATCATGAACGACATTCCAACCGCGAGGACACCGGCCTCGCACCAAAAATCTGGAATGGAGTAAATCTCCCAAACCATTGCAATCGCAACAGAATGTCAACATACCCCCAATGCTAACCGTCTCAAAAGCAGTCAGCCCAAACTTAACTGCAAAACACCGAATCATTCGAGATTCCAAAATAGATATCGCTTCGAGGATATCTCTATGATCCAGCCCACGATGTTAAACACACATCGTTGCCAAGGGAACCATCAGTACACAACAGTGTACCTAACCATAACCGGCTTCCGTTCCAAACTCATCTCCATCAAAGGAGCAGTTGCACCACATGCAACACGGATCGGGCAACTCATTGCTACCGATCAACACAAAACACATCTCTAAAGATGTTTACATCCGGGTGTTCCAAGAAGATCACATCTTGGTCCAAACACACCATCAAGACCCCATAAGGTCCCAAATTCTCGAAAGGACATGCAAGAACAATCAATTGCATTCCCGCCACATGTGTCAACCATGACACTAAATGAATCCAAATCCTGGCCATCCCTCGTTTATCCTGGGACTCAACAATCCTAAAACAGGGAGGCTATCGAATTAACCAGTAAGAATTTTCATGGTCCTCAAACACGACAATCCCTCCTCCGGGGAAGTCAACCGAACCTCACGATTAATCCTCAGAGTACATCGTGCCAATGAGATTACCAATCTCAAGGTTCCACAATCTCGCACCGGAGATTCACCAAACCAAGCATATTAAACCAACGTTCAACAAGGAACAAAAATAGAGTTGGCATTCGTATACACACACGGCATGCATGCCCATGTACCAACACAACATGCATACTCAATGCAATAGACTCGGGTATCTCCAATCATACGCGAATCCCAAAACCAACTGTCAAACCTCGATTATTCTCACTCCCCGGAGAATGACAGTTGACAAACCCAAACCAAGGGTGTGATTTCAACATCAACACCACACGAACCAAAACAACGAATCTCCCAAAAGATTCAACCGGTAGGTATAACAATACCGCCTTTCTCAAAAGGAAAAGTCATGAATCCATGATCCTCCAATCCTCGAACCATCGTTAGGAACCTGTATATATTTACCAAAACATATCACGGAACCAAACGTACGCAAATGGTTCAAAATAGTGCATCAAAGCAACTATTACCAAATCGAAACCCGTATACACCATGTATACTCAAACTAAAGATGCTATGTACCAATGCCATAGTACTACACAATTCGAGCATCTCTCCGGAGACGTCTCCTCGAACGTCTCACCAGAAGTACGAAGCCATCACATAGTCCAACACTAGTAGGGCTTACCCTAGGTTGATTCACAATCAACTCTCAACCAATACCAGCTGTCTCCATGACAGTACAATCCAAATCTCTCCAAGAGATAAGATCAATATAGTAGTGTTACCCCACTAGCTATATCCCACAATTCCAATTGTGACTCCCTTTGCATTCCATATGCAAAGATGCTCAACCAGAGCTAACAACGACTTGTCGACACTCACGTTGGTACTACCAACAAAATTGAGCTGTCCCAGTACCAGTCCCTCAAAACAATAAACGTATAAACGTTCCCGTGAGGAATTTCCTGCCTCAATCATCACGCCACAAAGAGACTACAAGAGTCTACCAAAACCCTCATCGTATCACCATACGATTCACCAAACTCGAATACAACGAACAGTATAATGGCTATCACAAGCACACTATAACACTGAAACAAGACATGGCTAGCGATTCGCTGGCCCCATAGGCTTATACCAACCTATCACGTGACACACGTCCCATCACGGTATACCATACCGTACAAACCATTAGAGTTGTGGGTCATCACCCAACACATCTCTAAAACACCAAAGCATAATGGACATCCCGGTGTCCTTGCTTAACTACGAAGCAATCCAAATCCATTAGGACTTATCGCACACCCTCAAGGTGGGTGTGACCATGCCTACCACACATCACAACAACAAGCGAGTAGTTTTCTCAATGACTACTCTTACCACCCAATCACTTGGCCTAAGCCATCCCAGCGAGTATACCCAAAGGTACCACTACTCGTACAATATATACATCAAATATGTGCTGCGGTACAATTCCTGTACGGCGCACTCAATAATTCTTCGAGCAATCCTGCTCGGCATAATGGTCTCGTCAACTAGTGACCCAGACACTACCATGTGCTCATCCTCAGCACTCAAACCATATGACTAAATACGTACACGCAGACGTATTATTCATCAACGACACTACACGTCTACATAGAACACCATCTATATCATCATCATCCAGTGACGATATATGTCAACATATGACATTCAAATAACATCGTCAAACATACCACGGTACATGTCGATACACGACATCCATAACCTCATCGTCAAACACATGACGGTATATATATAACAACACATAGTATTTGACCGCTTATTTTTTAAATAGAAAATATTTCAAAGTGTAGTGTGAAGCGATTCTACCGCAAGTGCACGGTTGTCAAGTTTTAGTATAGTGAAATGAAAGTAAAGGTTGTCGAATCCACAGGGACTAATGTATAAGTACCAAATAAGACTAGCAAAATTATATTTAGCCTACGATTTAAACGGTGGTAGATTAATTTAAACGGAACTAGAACTAAAGCACAAGAATGAAATAAAATTGATCAGGTTCCGGATATGCAAAGGTAATTCGCTAGAGAAATTTATCTCGCTTTTCGTTCAACTATGTTCTCTCCAAAGATTCGTTTGAATAGGCATGTACCAAACAATTGATTCTTAAGGTGAAAGGTTTTCAATAATCTTCAATACACACTCTCGAGCTGTAAAGAAACTAATATCAAATTAGAACAAGTCACTCTCGTGCACCTATTTACTAATCCAATATTGCATAAATCTTCAAAACCTCGTTACTCTAAATCTCTCGATTCAAAGTTCTCACGTATGCGATTTCATCTCTCGATCTCAATCTTAACATACACCATGAATTAATTTAGCGTATTATAACATTATCTCTCGATATCGGTTATAACTCACAGATTTCAACCAAAGTTAGCTAGGCTTTGATCTTAATAAGCGTTTAATTCATGAACTTCGGTCTTTGAAAATCACTGCCTCGCTCGATCGATCAAGATTATCCTTCCGATCGGTCGATCCTTCGAAAAAATTGGTGCTGATGTCTCTGCCTCGATCGATCGATCGAAACAAAATCTTGATCGATCGGTGCTTTGAAAACTTTGCTTCTCAACACTCTGCCGGGCTCGATCGATCGAGAAATAATCTCGATCGATCGAAGCTCCGAAAAATCCAACTTCTTCATTTGATCTCTTTTTCGCCTCGATTTCACCGATTTTCTTCATTTTAGCTCATTTCTTCCATTTCCGACCTATTTTCCTGAAACAAACAAATAAACACCAAAAAACATAATATCATCCAGGAAAAAGTACGCAAAACGGGAAGAAATTACAGCTAAAAACACGTAAAAACTAAGCTTATCAACTCCCCCAAACTTGGACTTGATCGTCCTCGAGCAAGCAATAAGCTCAAAAAGTAGAGTTAAACTTAATACTTTGAATAAATCACCATCACAACATAGCGTACAAGCTCATCAATCCCACTTACACATCAATGAGAGTCATTCAAAGTTTAACATGAAGCACTTTCTCCTAAGCTAAACAGTACATCGCAATATCGGAACGTGCGTGTGTGCTATTGTCAAACATGAGTTATATACATATCTTTAAGATCAACATGTGCCATAAAAACTCAAAGTCAAGATTACTTTGGATTACTCTACAAATCTACTATTCGGCGCTTCTCCACTAATGTAATTATTCCCTAGACTTGGATCAGAAGGTCTTTAAAGCTTATAACGTTAGGCCTTTTGGTGTCGGCTCCAAAGAAAAGGTAGGATAGAAGCAAAGGAGAGAGTATAGAATCAGTTCAAAATCTTCTCGAATAACATTGAGCTTCTCTTCAACTTTTTCTAGCCTTGGCCACTTTGGGTCTTATATGTTTATTTTTTTCTTTTCAAGGCTCTTTGTCTATCTTTTTCTTTTTCTCATTCATCAATATTTTTCAATGAACTCATCAACATGTAACAATTTAGTGCAATGAATGAGATTCATTATACTCCCTTACGGATGGATAAAATTCTTTATTTAGGTTCAATCCAAGGTAGGTATAATGAGTTAGCCAAAAAATTATCGAATGGGGGTCTAATTATATGCAATGCATATACCATTCTTTTTCCATAAAGCTCAAGAGGGGACACTAAGGAATGATGTAAACAAGGTAAGCTTGAAAGGCTCAAACGGTCCAAAGATCGCCTAAATCATCTCCAAGTCAAGTTCCTAATTATACATTTCGCCTCAAAGTGCTTTCAAGTAGATTGTAGAGTTTTCTAAGATACTCAAGACAAATCCTAGTTAACACAAGTTTTCACTTTATTCAATACATACTTCACTCAATCATGACTCAAATTGTGCTCAAAGTATTCCTCAATTTTGATATAAGTTCAACAAAGGATATATACAAACAAGTTAAAAATTTTCATGACTCCTATCTAGATGGGGATTAATTTCATCATGTCGTACCATTGCAAATCCAACTCATCATTTCTCAAGAATAACTCATTTTCTAAAAAAAAAAATTTGTGATAGCGCTCAAGGACGAATTAGTCTCAGAAATGTGCAGTCATGCAAGGAAAAGAAACAAGACAAGTAGCAGAATGCAGAAACAAGTAGCAGAATGCAGAAACAAAATATATACAAATACACAAACCCCCCCAAACTTAATATGTGCATTGCCCTCAATGAACAAGAAAAATAAATGTGATGGCAAAAACACATACCATGACAACGATCTCACTGATCGTCGTCCTCATCATGCTCCGGAGGGGGAACTGTTGAGTACGGCTCATCACACACGGATTCTTGCTAAAAACAAAAGAAAACAAAATAACACAATCAATTAAACTAAACTAAAGAAAAAGAAAAAAAAACAAAGGGAAACAGAATGAGTTCTTGATTTATAGTCCCAAGCTGGACTGTCATCTCCTCTCTCTCAGTCGTCAAGATAAATTATAGAGGTAACTGTTTGGACTTCATTGCTCATGTGGTAATGCTTTAAGCGCTGCCATTCACTGTAAATGTCCCCTGCTAGGATCGGTAACTTCAATTGCACCAGAGGGATAGATTTTTGAAATGGTGAATGTCCCGGACCAACGAGAGCGTAGTTTGCCTGGAAAGAGTCGCAGTCTGGAGTTGAACAAGAGTACAACATCTCCTACCTTGAATTCCCTTTTTTGTATATGAGAATCATGCCACTTCTTAGTTTTCTCTTTGTAAATCTTGTCATTCTCATATGCCTGATTCCTGAATTCTTCCATCTCATTCAATTGTAGAAGATGCTTCTCACCTGCAGCATGACAGTCAAAGTTCAACCATTTAATAGCCCAATATGCTTTATGCTCAAGTTCAATAGGGAGGTGACATGCCTTACCAAATACCAACTTATAGGGTGATGTGCCAATAGGTGCCTTAAAAGCAGTTCTATAAGCCCATAGTGCATCATCTAAGCGTAAGGACCAATCCTTTCGTCTTAGAGTCACTGTCTTTTCTAAAATCCTCTTCAACTCTCGATTTGAAACCTCTACTTGCCCACTGGTTTGTGGATGATAAGGCGAAGACACTTTGTGGGTGACACCATATTTACTCAAAAGTTTAACAAATTGTTTGTTACGAAAATGGGTGCCACCATCACTAATAATTGCTCGAGGGGTGCCAAAACGAGTAAAAATTTTTCTTTTCAAAAATTGTACAACCACTCGAGCATCATTAGTGCGCAAAGCTTTTGCCTCTACCCACTTTGACACATAATCTACTGCGACAAGTATGTATTTGTTTAAACAAGAGCTTGGGAAAGGTCCCATGAAATCTATTCCCCACACATCAAAAATTTCACATTCAAGCATATTGATCAATGGTAATTCATTCCTCCTAGAAATACTACCGACCGACATCTATCACATGAAGAGACATACCTGAATGTATCATTATACAGCGTTGGTCAATAAAACCCAGAAGCGAGTACCTTAGCAGCTGTTTTGGTAGCTCCAAAATGCCCACCTGTATCTCCATCATGGCACTGCTTCAAGATATCCTGCATCTCCTCCTTGGGGACACATCGCCTTATGATGTTGTCTGCACAAACTTTAAACAAGTATGGCTCCTCCCACAAAAGATGTTTAACCTCGAAAAGAATTTGTTCTTTTGATAAAAAGTCAGATTTTGTGGGAGGATACCACTAACAATATAGTTTGCATACTGTGCATACCAAGGTAACAATTCAGCACTAAACAATTGCTCATCAGGAAAATTCTCATTAATCTCAACTACCTCATTGTCACTTGTATCATTCATGTTCTCAATTCGCGATAAATGATCTGCAACCACATTTTCTACACCTTTCTTATCTCTTATCTCCAAGTCAAATTCTTGCAGTAATAGGATCCACCTAATCAAGCGTGGTTTGGCATCTTTCTTTGCAAGTAAGTAGTTAAGTGCAGCCTGGTCGGTGTACACAATAACTTTAGCAAGACATAGGTAGGAGTGAAACTTATCAAAAGCAAACACTATAGCTAGAAGCTCTTTTTCAGTGGTGGCATAGTTAATTTGTGCTTCATTCAAAGTGCGACTAGCATAGTAAATTGTATGAAATACCTTGTTCCTCCTTTGACCTAAAACTGTTCCTACCGCAGTGTCACTGGCGTCACACATTAGTTCAACAGGTAACTCCCAATCAGGTGCGACCAATACCGGTGCAGTTACCAACGTCTCCTTGATAGTCTCGAACGCCTGCATACAATCAGAATCAAATTCATAGGATGCATCTTTAGTTAACAAATGAGATAAAGGTTTAGAAATTTTTGAGAAATCCTTAATGAAACATCGATAAAATCCTGCATGTCCTAAGAAGCTTCGGATTCCTTTCACTGTTGTAGGCGGTGGTAATTGTTGTATCACTTGAATTTTAGCCCGATCCACTTCCATACCCTTCTCAGATATCTTGTGTCCCAAGACTATTCCTTCGTGGACCATAAAGTGACACTTCTCCCAATTCAGTACAAGATTTGTCTCTTCACACCTTGCCAACACCAAAGTCAAGTTAGCTAGACATATATCAAAAGAAGAACCAAACACAGAAAAATCATCCATGAATACTTCTAGGAACTTCTCTATCATGTCATGGAATATGGCCACCATACATCTTTGAAAGGTAGCAGGTACATTACATAATCCAAATGGCATTCGTCGGAATGCAAATGTGTCATAAGGACAAGTGAATGTGGTCTTCTCTTGATCCTCAGGTGTAATAGCAATTTGGTTATATCCCAAATATCCATCTAGAAAGCAATAAAAATCATACCCTGCTAACCTTTCTACCATCTGATCAATGAAGGGAAGGGGAAAATGGTCTTTACGAGTGGAATCATTTAACCTCCTATAATCAATGCACACTCTCCACCCTGTGACTGTTCTTGTAGGTATTAACTCATTATTCTCATTAGGGACAACAATAATACCTCCCTTCTTTGGTACACATTGAATAGGACTTACCCATGAGCTATCAGAAATAGGATAGATAATACCTGCGTCCAAAAGCTTAATCACCTCAGCTTTGACTACCTCTTGCATTTTTGGATTAAGACGACGTTGAGGTTGAACCACGGCCTTGAATGTGTCCTCCATAAGAATTTTATGCATGCAGACCGATGGGCTAATTCCTTTAATATCTGATATCTTCCATCCAAATGCTTTCTTGTGCTCCTGAAGGACTTTCAGAAGCTTTTCTTCATTATCACCTGTCAAAGACGAAGAAATAATGATTGGTAAAGATCTTTCAGCATCTAAGAAAATATACTTGAGATGTGATGGAAGAGGTTTGAGCTCAAGAGTAGGTGACTCTTCAATTGATGGCTTTTGAGGTTTAATATCCCTTTTTCCCAACTCTCCAAGATTCTCAGTGGCTCGTTTCATGTATGGACTGGTGTTGTTCATAAAAGCTATACTCTCGATGTCTTCCTTGCAATGTTGCTCATCAGCTTGCACTAGGCATGCTTCCATGTTATCCTTGAATGTATCTTGCAACAAATCACCTGTCAGAATATCAATAATATCTATACTGAAACACATGTGTTCGTCGTGTGGATGTTTAAGTGCTTTAAAAACATTAAAAGTAACTTGATCCTCCCCTACTCGGAGGACCAACTTCCCTTGTTGCACATCAATTATTGCTTTTCCCGTTGCTAAGAATGGTCGACCCAAAATCAGTGGTGTCTCTGAATCTGCTTCCATATCTAGTACCAGAAAATCAACGGGAAAGATGAATATATCCACTTTGACTAAAACAGTCTTCAATGATACCCCTGGGGTATGTGATGGATCGATCTGCTAATTGTAGTGAAACCTTAGTAGGTTTTGGCTCTCCTAGCCCCAACTTCCTGAAAATAGAAAATGGCATTAAATTTATACTAGCACCCAAATCACATAATGACTTTGTAAAAGATACTGATCCTACGGTGCAAGGTATAGTAAAACTCCCTGGGTCTTTTAACTTTGGAGGCATTTTATTTTGCACAATTGCTGAGCACTCCTCCGTCAAGCTTACCGTTTCATATTCACCCAACTTTCGCTTATTTGACAAAATTTCCTTCAAAAACTTAGCATAACTAGGCATCTGAAGTAAAGCATCAGCAAATGGAATATTAATATGCAGTTTGTTAAATACTTCCAGAAACTTACCAAATTCTGCATCCATCTTAGCCCTTTTTAATGCCGCGGGAAATGGGGGAGGAATTACTATCCTATCAGTGTGTGTGATTGGTGTAGTGTTAGAATTCTTACTTTCTCCGTTGCCTTTTCCTTAGTCTTATCCTTGCCTTCATATGTCTCTCCGTGACTCTCTTCTTCTTCAGCTTGTGGTCTTAGCTCTTTTCCACTCCTTAATTCAATGGCCTTTGCTTGCTCGTTTTGATTCTTCACTGTCCCAATTGATATCGTGCCCTGCGATTGTCCTTAAATTAATGATGTGAGCTGACCCACTTGCACTTCCAAGTTCTTTATTGATGCATCCTGAGTTATCATCCTGGTTTCAATTGATGCTATGAACTTGGCTATTAGCTCTTCCATACTCGGTTTATTCGATCCTCCCGGTTGTAGCTGTGGATTTAACACATTCTCTTTGTCGGACCACCTAAAATTGTTATGATTCCTCCACCCCGGGTTGTATGAGTTTGAGTACGGACTGGTGGGTGGCCTGTTACCTACAAAATTCACCACTTCATTAGTTTGCAAGAATGGGTTACCTGCCTGGCACTCGATGCTCGGATGACCGCCTCCACACAAATCACAGCAGAGAGCTTGAGCTTGCATTGCTGCTGCACCCATGCTATCTATCTTCATATTCATAGCTTCCAACTGAGCCGAAATGGCAGCAATTTCATCCACTTGATGTACTCCTATTGGTTTCTTTGGCGTGTTCCTTTCCGATTGCCACTGGTAGCTGTTGCACGCCATTTCCTCCAATAAGTTGTATGCCTCTTCCGGTGTCTTCCGCATAATTGATCCCCCAGATGCTGCATCTATCATTGAACGGTTAGCAGAAAACAAACCATTATAGAAAGTTTGTACCTGCAGCCAGATGGGTAGACCGTGGTGTGGGCATCTCCTCAACAATTCTTTAAAACGATCCCACGCTTCATATAACGTCTCGGGGTCGAACTGCCCAAATGTAGTGATATCGTTCCGCATCTTTGCCGTCTTGGAAGGGGGAAAGTACTTCTATAAAAATGCTTTTGTCATCCCTTCCCATGTTGTTATTGATCCTGCAGGTAGTGAATTTAACCAGGATTTAGCCTTGTCTCGTAATGAAAAAGGAAAGAGCCTTAACCTGATGGCGTCGTCGGAGACGCCATTATGTTTAAACGTGTCACATATCTCCAAGAAGTTGGAGATGTGATTGTTCGGATCGTCCGTGGCAGCTCCCCCAAACATTACAGAGTGCTGTATCATTTGGATAATCGCAGGCTTGATCTCAAAGTTGTTTTCTTGAATCGTCGGCCTCGTTATACTGGATAAAGATCCATGAAACGCCGGCTGTGCAAAGTCCATCATTGATCTAGGGTTCTGTGCTTCGTTATTTTCGGCCATTGCTCGAGCTTCTCGTAATCTTCTTAGTAGAGTTCTCTCTATTTCCGGATCAAATGGCTTGAGAATGGGCTCCTCTCTTCAGAGCATGCACTAGAAAAGTGGTTCCTGTACTGGACCAGACAAAAGGAGACAACAAAAATACACAAATCAAAAATCAAAAACAACTAATCGAAAATGAACAAAAAAAACAAAAACGAAATAATAAAGAATTGGCTAAATTACAACCAACTAATCTCGTATGATATTATACAGATTAGTCCCCGGCAACGGCGCCAAAAACTTGACCGGTTAATTTTTAAATAGAAAATATTTCAAAGTGTAGTGTGAAGCGATTCTACCGCAAGTGCACGGTTGTAAAGTTTTAGTATAGTAAAATGAAAGTAAAGGTTGTCGAATCCACAGGGACTAATGTATAAGTACCAAATAAGACTAGCAAAATTATATTTAGCCTACGATTTAAACGGTGGTAGATTAATTTAAACGGAACTAGAACTAAAGCACAAGAATGAAATAAAATTGATCGGGTTCCGGATATGCAAAGGTAATTCGCTAGAGAAATTTATCTCGCTTTTCGTTCAACTATGTTCTCTCCAAAGATTCGTTTGAATAGGCATGTACCAAACAATTGATTCTTAAGGTGAAAGGTTTTCAATAATCTTCAATACACTCTCTCGAGCTGTAAAGAAACTAATATCAAATTAGAACAAGTCACTCTCGTGCACCTATTTACTAATCCGATATTGCATAAATCTTCAAAACCTCGTTACTCTAAATCTCTCGATTCAAAGTTCTCACGTATGCGATTTCATCTCTCGATCTCAATCTTAACATACACCATGAATTAATTTAGCGTATTATAACATTATCTCTCGATCTCGGTTATAACTCACAGATTTCAACCAAAGTTAGCTAGGCTTTGATCTTATAAGCGTTTAATTCATGAACATAAGAACTCAATCCACTCAAACACGAACGAATCAATAAATGAAACACAATTTCACTAAAACTCAATAAAATAAACTAGATTCAATTCAAGTCAATTACATAAGAAGTTTAATCGTCTCTCGACCTCAAAAACATCAAATGAAAATAAAATAAATCAAAGTTTAGAAATACGATAAACGGCTGGAATGAATCCGTGCGTTGCACCGGGATTTCTTCTCTTGCTCCTTCCTTGCACTCCGGAAATTGTTGGCTCAAGCTTGGACAAAGAACGGAGAAGATGGCTTCCTTTCGGCTCTTCCAGGCGGCGGCTAGGGTTTGTGTGTGTGTTTTTCGGTGGTTTTTCCCTCTTAGATCTGATATGTCATGATATGGAAATGATCCATATTTGTAGCCACCAAGAATCAATTCAAAAATGGAAGATAAGATTTTCCAGAATTTGCGTATCGATCGATCGAGAATTTCGTCCGATCGATCGGTGCACTGTTCACTTCAGTCTTTGAAAATCACTGCTGGTTGCGCTTATCGTGTACGCCCAAATTAACCCTTCTTCAGTTAATAGCAAAAATATGTAGTAGTGGAAGTAGGGATCGATCTCACAGGGAAGGTAAATTTATTTCGTGCCAAAAATGAATAGTAACAAGGGGGTTTTAGGATGAATGATTACTACTAAGCAAATTCTATAATTAAACTAATTAACGAGATTAACTAAGATGATTTAAACTTATGAGAGCGAAGCGATTCTTGGTTTCCAGGTAACCGTACTTTTTAAAAATTATCTTTTAGTCATCAAATCAAAAATTCGAATTCTTTCAATTATCTATCGATTGGAAATTCAATTCCTACTCATCTTATTCGTAGTCAAAGAGAAAACAGCATTCAATTCAACCCTTACCAAATCTCTAATCACCACTACAGCCGTTAATGATTAAATCAATGATAGTTTCAAAACTAATGAGTTCGATAAATCTAATCAATGAAAACTATAGCCGTTAAAATTGATTACTCAACCGTTTCTCCTAAGAATTCAATAACACCTACAGCCGGTTAATTATTAATCTCAGTTGTTTCTTAACAAACTATCGATTATGTAATTGAATATTAGGTGATCGGTCTAATACTCAAACACAACAATCATGGAATTCGAATTCTGAGAAACAAATTGAAATCGAAATCTAATTCAACAATCAAACCAAATTCTCATAAAAGATTTAAATCCAAAAGTAGGTATCCCTGCAACCAATAATCAAAGGGTTTTAGCCTAGCATAATTAAATATAAAAACAATAAAAATTCGATAAAAAACATTAAATAAATAAAGGAAAAGAAATTACTAATATAAATCACAATTCCGGCTTGTCGATTCCGGTTTCGTTCTTCGTTGTTCTTGAAGAAAACTTGAAAGAAAATTAATCTAAAATCTCAAAATATTCTAAGAGTATGAAAAACTATCCAAAACTCAATAATCTCGATTTATGGGTGTCATGCCTCGATTTGTTATGGCGTAATTTTGAATAATTACGGTACGCTGTGGACTCGGGTTCGGGTTGAACCGAGGGTTAATACTCACATACATGAAATGAATAGTAGACATAGGGCAATGTATGACTTGATTTAGTAAGCATTTGCATATGCATGTGACTTGAATTTGAGTTGGAGTTACATTTGAATTTGGATTTCATCTTCATGTAATTGTCAAGTAGCATGTCATTGCAATTAATATGTTAAATGATCTATATCAAGTGTATTAGGGGGTGAAATCACATAGTACACCACTTTTCACCTAAAATTCTCTACAAAGCTCCTCTCCAACCCTTGGAGATTCTTCTTGGTTTGAGCTTGGATTTCATTAGAGAAGTAAGCTAGGAAGTTGAGTGATGTGATTTCCTAACTTCTTGGTAAGAAATTCATGGTTTTATACTTGATTTATATCATTGGTGTTGATGTATGAGAAGTAGCATATCAAATGTTCATGTGAAGAATCATAACATGTTTATATGCTAGAAATTGGATTGTAAGATGGGGGAAACATGTTGTTATGGTATTAGAGCATGCATGAAACTTGATTACATGTTAAATTTCGAGTTGTAGGAGAAGAGCTAGGAAGATAAGCTCAAAATCGCCATGTTCTGAACTTTCTGGACATCGACGATCGATCGCAAGCTTTGTGGCGATCGATCGCCGAGACAGGGCAAAATATAAGGCGGTTTATACATGTAGCGATCGATCGGTGAAAATGTGGCGATCGATCGCGAGCAACAGAACACTTTGGCGATCGATCGCCAAGTAGTTGCGATCGATCGCGAGGAGACAGAAAGTTTTGGCGATCGATCGGCAAGTGTAGCGATCGATCGGTGCCTTGGAAATTATGAAAAATGTTATATTTTTGTAGCATTTATTTTTGAAGCCTCTTATAACATGGTATATTGTTCATGTGCTTGTAGCATCATCACAGGGGACAGGGCAAAGAGGCAATTAACCATTGACGACTGATTTATCTGGTTTGGGTATATGCTCGGTTATGTATTTGAGATATACGTCTGGTTTGGGTATATGCTCGGTTATGTATTTGAGATATACGCCTGGTTTGGGTATATGCTCGGTTATGTATTTGAGATATACGCCTGGTTTGGGTATATGCTCGATTATGTATTTGAGATATACGCCTGGTTTGGGTATATGCTCGGTTATGTATTTGAGATATACGCCTGGTTTGGGTATATGCTCGGTTATGTATTTGAGATATACGCCTGGTTTGGGTATATGCTCGGTTATGTATTTGAGATATACGCCTGGTTTGGGTATATGCTCGGTTATGTATTTGAGATATACGCCTGGTTTGGGTATATGCTCGGTTATGTATTTGGGATATACGCCTGGTTTGGGTATATGCTCGGTTATGCTATATAGAGATATACGCCGGTTTTTGGGTATATGCTCTGGCTATTATCACCGATGAGTACGGTACTATGATATGTGCTGCTAATATGAAGATGTGATGTGGTTCCACTTACATATTGAGCTGAATAGGCATATCATATTGGGCTCGTGATAATAGGGTGTTTAAGACATGTCATAATATGGTGCATTTGTGGATGCATGATACAGAACATTCACGTTAGATGATTTATTGTGCTTTTACATTGTTATTGAGATTATGTTTTGATATCGCACTGAGATAGTTGTTTCTCTATACTCACGTTTTGTGAATGTTTCTGTAGGAGTTCATAGACGTGGGAATCGTGAGTCTTATTCCGCTGCGAGGTGAACCACTGCATAGGAGTTATACTGGATTAGGTTGTTAATTTTACATGTAATGTATGTAGAAAAAGTTATTTGGTTTTGTACTAGTGGTTTTGGTACATCTGTAACAACCTATTAGTGAGAAACTCTTAAACAGTGCATGTTTTTACTTAATTCAGACTCACATATGTACGTTAACTTGATACATAATGGATTAAGTAACGAGGACCCCACATTAGTGGTATCAGAGCAGTGGTTCGAGAACGGGATGAACAAGGGTAGAGGAAGTGAGTTAGGGAGTTACCTAATCACTTACAGGCATGTGATACTGATGATATAGTGTCTGGGAACATGCTTTGTATTTGTATCTGTTATTGTTAACCCTTGTTTTGCAGGATGATAGTATGACTTGGTATGAATCCTTATGCGTGGCATAAGTGATATTGTGGGTGTATCACGGTATACCGGGTTTCTGTACTATCATTTGGCTGGGGAAACATGATATGTTTCGCGGGAGCTATTCCACTGATTCTGTGGTCATGGTATGTAGTTCGATACCGAATCGGGAGAGTAAGTTGTACAGTGGTTGGAGCGTGAAAAGCAAATCCTGGTATCAGCTCCGTGTGCAAAGTCAGCCCGCATGAGATTGTGTATCCGACCTAATGATGGACTGGCCGTTGACACATGATGTGTGAATGGAAGTAATGATACAGGTTATTGATCACTGTATCTAGTTCAAGAGCATTCTTGATATTGTAGTCTGTGGTTGCATTGTCAGTTCGACATGTATGGTCTGAATGGGAATGTAATACTTTGCTCTTGATCTGTGGATAGTATGGCTAACGCAGTGTGTTTACATTGGGAGTTTCAGATGGTACATGTAGCGACTGTGAAATTAGTGTACAATACTAGTATTCTTTATTGTGGTATTTCACAGCGGTAATTGATGATTTGTGAGATCACGGTGGTGATGATTATCTTGTCAGGGTATCATATGTGTATGGTTCTCCGGTGTGTGTGTATGTTGATCTCTATGTTTGTTGTCATGGAGTTGGCAAGGAACATGTACTTGGGAGAGTTCCATGATAGTGGCACTGAGGCGTAATGATGGAGCGGTACAACCGCAGTATATTCGACTGTTATCAGTTGATGTCGTTCAAGTCACTCGTGTTTGGTGACTGGTTAACGGACTGTATGATCCTTTCTGTGCTTGTGTTTGTTCTTGTTGTATCATATGGATTTGGGCATGGAAGTCTTTCAGATTTAAAGAAAATGAGTACCGGCGGAGATTGCAGTGATGCAATGATTACCGGCAAAGATTGTTGTGATGCCTGCACATGTGATCTTTGTGATGGCTGTACTGGGATATACATGGTGCTATGTGGCCATGTATTATATCTGGTTAGTGTATAGTACAGATGGGAATGGATATCATTGTTTTGATGTGAACTCCGTCCGAGTTCTAAGGTTGTCCGTATGATATGTGGTATGTGTGGTAGCCATGGGTGTCTTTGATTGACATGAGATACCTCAAGTGCATACAGTTGTATATGGGATGTTGCATATGAACATCTAGTTCTATGTTTGTGAACTGTATTTATGAAGTTGAAATTGGTTGGTCTGCTTTGAACATAGTGTTGTTGCTGAGAGCATTGGATGTTTGTATGACTTTTGGATATAGAAAAGGACGTCATGAGAGACATCCGTAAATTGGTTCTGTAGTGGAACTGTGTATGACATCTTGTCATATTTTGGATTAGTGCATGACAGTAGTGATCTGTACACGTAAGACCAACAGAGATTGGTTGGCAATGTGAGTATCAGGTAAGCATTGAGTGTGAATTATTGTCTGATAGCATAGCTTGGTGGCTATGATGTATGGTTCACAAAAATTATCCAGATTGATAAGAAAGTTTGAGTTTCCGTAGATTGCTTGTACACTGCGACTGTAGTGCTGAGGCAATCAGAGTTTCTGTTGTGTTGTGATTGTAATATGCATTTGCCATGAAATTCACATATTCTTGAATCAGGATGGGAGATGTATGACTGAGGGGATTATGATTGTGATATGCCGGCCTAGTCATGCGATTGGTTTGCATAGTTAATTGGTTTTCATTTTGTGCTCGATAGATGTTGGGTTGATATCTATTGATGGACAGTCTGCGAATATGTTTCATGAGGAAACAGTATGGTTGGTATACTACACCATGTAATGGTGAATGAAGCTTGTTCGTACACATATGTGTATAGCATTGATATTTGTGTCATGTTCTAGTGGTACGACCAAGATGAGATTGATTTGACATATACCAGATGGTGGATGGTATTTGTGCTATATGGTTGGGCTTGACTTGAGTATTGTGAAGATATATATGATATGGCAATTCTTTTGGGTCCGATTGCAGCGTCATAGTGCCAGAATGACCATGAGTGGGATGGTACTTTGATTGTCATTCATGTCAATCAGAATGTGTGGATTGTGTGATTGCAGTTGAGTTGGAATTTGTTACCTTCCATGTATTGTTGGATTGGCTATTCCTTTATGAACCAGAGGTGATAACGATTTGCTGGGAGCAGTCGTGTTTATTCTTAGGAATGCATATGCGATCATGTGATATATCTGAGTGATATATTCGATCATGTGATATAGTCGGGTGATATCTTCGATTTTATGATCTATCCGGGTGATATGATAATCCGTATGGATAAGTTCTTGAAGCAGAACGGAATGAGTTATCAGGTACCTGTGATGTGTGGGACTTGTTGGCATAATACATGTAGCAAATGAATTGCACATACGTGGAAGCGTGTCGGTTGGAAAACATGTTGGTTTCCACTACTACATGCTATTTTATGTTGATCATTACAGGGAACAGTGAATAGAAAGTAATGAATCATTGTAAAAGCTTGTCATACTCAAGATGGTAGTCTTGGGGGGAAATAGTTGGTACAACGAATGACATTTCCGGTATAGGGGTCAGATGAGACCATAGTCATTGAGTGAGATGACCATATACTCATCTGGACATATGTATTGTACATGGCTTTGGTGTACATTATGCATTGATGTCCTATGAGTGTGATGTGGGTTGCTTCTTGTGGTTTGGACGTGCGTGTCCAGTATTTGTTTCAGACTGGTAACATATCCAGTGTTTAATCTAGACTGAGAAGTCTGGCGTGGGAGATTAGTATGTAAATGATAGATGGATATGTTGTATCCACATTGTGTACATACTATAATATCACGTGGTGAAATGTGCGAGCAGAGATGGCTCTGTGCACATTTGGATGTGTAGAATCTGTATGTGACAAGGATCGAGGTACTTGGTTTAGAGTATCTTGTTGATCTCGATATTCTGCGTAGGTTGACACAGGAGTACAGATGAATGGAAACATTCTAAACCGTTATACAATACACAATGCGGGTATGTGTGTTGCTGTGTTTATAAAGTGTGGCATAAGGTGTATGGAACAGGTGTAATACCAGGATTTGAACCATTGACTGTATTATTATAGGTGACTAGTTGTCCAAGGAGGGACGGATGTATTAGACATTAGACGAACAGATGCTCCATTGGGGATCATTTGGATGCATCCAGTAGGAATTTGAGTGGGCAGTGACTTGGGTATGGGTATTCACCGTACAATGAGTTGTATGAGCTCAAGTCAATTTGATGGCTACTGTTGTGTATAACAGGATCTGTATTTGTGCCAATATACGGACATGATTTCTGGAGTATTCATTGTTACTAGTGAAATGGTTGTCTGTTTATGGTTTTACAACATGACATACATACTATCTATGCCTGGCTGGTGTAGAGTGTTGTGAGCATATGGCTACGTGGACAAAAAGCAAATAGTAACAAGCTGGTATACGTGGTATGCGAGAACATGAGTATGCAGTAGAATCCAAAGTGCAATGTCTGGTATGTTTGCATTTGATTTCTTATACTGCTAATTTGGTAAGTATCTGCTAGTTGAGCATGTTGAGTATGTAGCAGATTTACTTTTGAATATTTGTTCCAGCAGGCAAATAATGTTGCATTTATAAGGCATGTTTGTGCAAAGCTTATTTGCCACTATGTTCTTATTCCTTGTAGTATTGCTAATAGGGTTGAAGCTTATGGATTTCTGTATGTGATTCATATGATACATGAGATTCATATGTTGTATATGCAATTTCAAGGACGAAATTCAATGAGTGGGGGAGAATTGTCATGCCTCGATTTGTTATGGCGTAATTTTGAATAATTACGGTACGCTGTGGACTCGGGTTCGGGTTGAACCGAGGGTTAATACTCACATACATGAAATGAATAGTAGACATAGGGCAATGTATGACTTGATTTAGTAAGCATTTGCATATGCATGTGACTTGAATTTGAGTTGGAGTTACATTTGAATTTGGATTTCATCTTCATGTAATTGTCAAGTAGCATGTCATTGCAATTAATATGTTAAATGATCTATATCAAGTGTATTAGGGGGTGAAATCACATAGTACACCACTTTTCACCTAAAATTCTCTACAAAGCTCCTCTCCAACCCTTGGAGATTCTTCTTGGTTTGAGCTTGGATTTCATTAGAGAAGTAAGCTAGGAAGTTGAGTGATGTGATTTCTTAACTTCTTGGTAAGAAATTCATGGTTTTATACTTGATTTATATCATTGGTGTTGATGTATGAGAAGTAGCATATCAAATGTTCATGTGAAGAATCATAACATATTTATATGCTAGAAATTGGATTGTAAGATGGGGGAAACATGTTGTTATGGTGTTAGAGCATGCATGAAACTTGATTACATGTTAAATTTCGAGTTGTAGGAGAAGAGCTAGGAAGATAAGCTCAAAATCGCCATGTTCTGAACTTTCTGGACATCGGCGATCGATCGCAAGCTTTGTGGCGATCGATCGCCGAGACAGGGCAAAATATAAGGCGGTTTATACATGTAGCGATCGATCGCTGAAAATGTGGCGAACGATCGCGAGCAACAGAACACTTTGGCGATCGATCGCCAAGTAGTTGCGATCGATCGCGAGGAGACAGAAAGTTTTGGCGATCGATCGGCAAGTGTAGCGATCGATCGGTGCCTTGGAAATTATGAAAAAATGTTATATTTTTGTAGCATTTATTTTTGAAGCCTCTTATAACATGGTATATTGTTCATGTGCTTGTAGCATCATCACAGGGGACAGGGCAAAGAGGCAATTAACCATTGACGACTGATTTATCTGGTTTGGGTATATGCTCGGTTATGTATTTGAGATATACGCCTGGTTTGGGTATATGCTCGGTTATGTATTTGAGATATACACCTGGTTTGGGTATATGCTCGGTTATGTATTTGAGATATACCCCTGGTTTGGGTATATGCTCGGTTATGTATTTGAGATATACGCCTGGTTTGGGTATATGCTCGGTTATGTATTTGAGATATACGCCTGGTTTGGGTATATGCTCGGTTATGTATTTGAGATATACGTCTGGTTTGGGTATATGCTCGGTTATGTATTTGAGATATACGCCTGGTTTGGGTATATGCTCGGTTATGTATTTGAGATATACGCCTGGTTTGGGTATATGCTCGGTTATGTATTTGGGATATACGCCTGGTTTGGGTATATGCTCGGTTATGCTATATAGAGATATACGCCGGTTTTTGGGTATATGCTCTGGCTATTATCACCGATGAGTACGGTACTATGATATGTGCTGCTAATATGAAGATGTGATGTGGTTCCACTGACATATTGAGCTGAATAGGCATATCATATTGGGCTCGTGATAATAGGGTGTTTAAGACATGTCATAACATGGTGCATTTGTGGATGCATGATACAGAACATTCACGTTAGATGATTTATTGTGCTTTATCATTGTTATTGAGATTATGTTTTGATATCGCACTGAGATAGTTGTTTCTCTATACTCACGTTTTGTGAATGTTTCTGTAGGAGTTCATAGACGTGGGAATCGTGAGTCTTATTCCGCTGCGAGGTGAACCACTGCATAGGAGTTGTATTGGATTAGGTTGTTAATTTTACATGTAATGTATATGTAGAAAAAGTTATTTGGTTTTGTACTAGTGGTTTTGGTACATCTGTAACAACCTATTAGTGAGAACTCTTAAACAGTGCATGTTTTTACTTAATTCAGACTCACATATGTACGTTAACTTGATACATAATGGATTAAGTAACGAGGACCCCACAATGGGGGTTGGTGGCTGATAAAATAGGTTACAATCTTTTAAACATGGTAAAAGACCTAATTTCCTAATTTTCGGACTCTTCGGCGATCGATCTCCTTGAATGTGGCGATCGATCGCTGCATTATTTTTTTCGGAAAAATCCTTGAGGCGATCGATCGCTATAAAGTGGCGATTGATCGCCGAGCTCCAGTAGACTTTGGCGATCGCTCGCCACTTCTTCGCGATCGATCACTAACCCGTAAATTTTGTTGCAAAAGTTTCTGTCCATAGGCGATCAATTTCCTATTCCGGGCGATCGATTGCCACCTCCAAAATTACATTTTTGCCCTTTTCTTGATCAACTTTGAGTCCTTGTCATGTCCATGTCTCTCCTTGGTCTTTACACATCGTTTTTAGCTCGTTTTCTTCGATTGTACCTACAATTACACAAATATACGATTAGGTAGCATACGTATCAAATTATCTATCAAAACCTACCAAATCGTAGAAAATTAAGCACTAAAGATGTGTCTATTTCTAGTCACATCAACTGCCTCGCTCGATCGATCGAGATTATCCTTTCGATCGATCGATCCTTCGAAAAAATTGGTGCTGATGTCTCTGCCTCGATCGATCGATCGAAACAAAATCTCGATCGATCGGTGCTTTGAAAACTTTGCTTCTCAACACTCTGCCTGGCTCGATCGATCGAGAAATAATCTCGATCGATCGAAGCTCCGAAAAATCCAACTTCTTCATTTGATCTCTTTTTCGCCTCGATTTCACCCGTTTTCTTCATTTTAGCTCATTTATTCCATTTCCGACCTATTTTCCTGAAACAAACAAATAAATACCAAAAAGCATAATATCATCCAGGAAAAAGTACGAAAAACGGGAAGAAATTACAGCTAAAAACACGTAAAAACTAAGCTTATCAGTATTCACAATAATGCTAACAAAAGTAATATGCCATACCTCATCGCTATCAAAATAGTGGAATACATGTATCCATCGTCCACCAGCGGTGCACAAGCAGCACCCATCGCTTGTAGGCGGCTTAATCCGGAGCTACACACGTAGCAGTATAACCCATCGCTATAGAATTAGCGGCATGATCCCTCGCCATAGAGTCAGCGGCATAAAACATCGCTATAGATATCCGGCGGTATGAACCATCGCCATAGATGTAGCGGAATGTACCATCGCTATGTAATACCCGGCGGTATGAACCATCGCCAATAGAATACCCGGCGGCATGAACCATCGCCACTAAAATACCCGGCGGCATGAACCATCGCCTATAGAATACTCGGCGGCATGAACCATCGCCAATAAAAAAACCCGGCGGCATGAACCATCGCCACTAAAATACCCGGCGGCATGAACCATCGCCAATAGAATACCCGGCGGCATGAACCATCGCCACTAAAATACCCGGCGGCATGAACCATCGCCAATAGAATACCCAGCGGCATGAACCATCGCCACTAAAATACCCGGCGGCATGAACCATCGCCAATAGAATACTCGGCGGCATGAACCATCGCCAATAAAATACCGGCGGCATGAACCATCACCACTAAAATACCCGGCGGCATGAACCATCACCAATAAAATACCCGGCGGCATGAACCATCGCCAATAAAATACCCGGTGGCATGAACCATCGCCAATAAAATACCCGGCGGCATGAACCATCGCCAATAAAATACCCGGCGGCATGAACCATCGCCAATAGAATACCCTGCGGCATGAACCATCGCCACTAAAATATCCTGCGTAATCGTGGACTCAAGAGGTACTCACATTAAATGCAGCACTTTGTTCCCAAGCTAATCGCTATGGCATGACAGCGGCATCATTGCTTCTACGTGACAGCGGCATGCATCATCGCTTCGACATGACAGTGGCATCATCGCTTCGACATGACAGTGGCATCATCGCTTCGAGGTGACAACGATATTTACCATCGCTTCAACACGACAACGGCATCATCGCTTCGACATGACAGCGGCATCATCGCTTCGACGTGACAGCGGCATTTACCATCGCTTCGACACGATAGCGACATCATCGCTTCGACATGACATCGGAAATACCTCTCGCTTCGACATATTAGCGGCATAATATCCCTCGCAATAATAATATGACAGCGGAATTATCCTTTGCTTCGACATATTTGCGGCAAATATTCTTCATCGTTATCATATGACAACGGCAAGTATTCACATCGCTATGCCATGCATGCAACAGTAATGCATAACCCGTATTCCAATAAACATCGCCATGAGTGCATTTTAATGCACCTCGCTTCAACATTTAGCGGCAAGCATTAAAATGATCACTCCGATTTATAACTATGCAACCGTAATGCATAGTCCATGTCTCATATGACCCTGCAACCACCATGGTTAGCAACCACATATTCCAATTATGAACACATATCATAAACGCACATAAGCAATATAGTTGTGCTAAGCAACACTAACTACCATCATGCATAAGTATGTGCTTCTCATTCCCATTAACATTTTCCTAGGCCCTCAACAGCCCCAAAGAGCTAAACTGGCTCTGATACCACTAATGTAACCCCCGTGCCCTTAACCCGTTATTAGTGTATTAATCCATGACATTAGTGCATATAATCATACTATCATGGAGAAAAAAGCCATATGCAAGTATAAGTCATATACTATCCAGAAACTTTCTTGCATTTGATCCTCATAATATTCAAATTCCCCAACCAAGATCACTTACATAGCATGCACTCTCATAATACACTAGCATGCTCTCAGTTCATTTAGCAATTCCGTATTTAATTGCATGCAACAATAAATGAAGAGAGAAAAGCCATAGCCCATTTATACATCCCATATACACGTAAGACGTACTCAAACTCCATAGTTCATTTATACTGCTATATTTATGCTCAAACTCCTGCAATTTGGTTCGATAATTTTACTTGTTATGTGGCTCGAATTGTTGCTGTTTTGATGGGGAAAAATCCCTAATACATATGGTGTGATTTTGCTACATCTTGGTTTGAAAGTATGCTGATTGGGATTCGATTAAGCTGCTGCCATTAGGTTCGAATATTTCTATGTTTTGATTCAGTTTTGCTGACTTGTACTCAAGGCTGCTCGTTCATGATTTAAGTGAGGAAATTTATGGCTGAAATGACGCAACTTTATAATTGAAAATGTGTAGCTAAACCTAATTGAATTTCCACAAACCAATATGAATCAAGTTACACTTTGAACATGAATGTGTGCATGAACACAACCACATACAATGTGTGAGTATTTCAGAATATACTTGTGTATACTTGTTGTAGCTTGAGGTTCAATGAGTTATTGTTAAAATATGTAGATTAGCTCAAATTGATAATTCTTGCTACTTGTGTTGAGTGGGTATTACTTCTAGATGTTGGGAAGTGTTGGTTAATCGTTCGAACGGATGTTGAATGACATGACAAGCAATATGTATTTTATTGAATCAAAGTGATAGAATCTCATCATTGAAAATTGAGTATTTACATGATAATTGTATTGAAAGTGAGCTAATATTGAATTGACATTTGATATAGACACTACACGAGACTTTGGACGTTGATGATAGCTTGTTCATGTTGTCAACTATAAGGTACGTGGTGATATACGAGCAGGTATAATATGAATTATTTCATATTCCAGTATTCATATATGTGAATAATTGTGATGACTGAATATAAGGGAACAAATATCAATTTGTGAAATGAGTTTGATATATGTGGTATGGGGACACGTAAATGTACGTTGTCCGGATTTGGAGTTGGGTATTATGTGAATTGAGTTTGATATATGTGGTATGGTGGACTCGTAAATGTACGTGGTCTAGATATGGAGTTGGGTATGGATGCCTTTGGCAAGAACAGTATGAGAAAGTGTTGAGTGAGATAGATTGATAGACAAAACTGCATTGACATGGAATTATTTATGATTGAGCATAAATAATAGATTCTTGTTGTATTCAATTCATTGTGTGGTTGAGTATCATATTTTCAGTGACGATACTAAACTTGATGTTATGAAAGCGTGTAAGCTTGAAACATGAACATTGTGTGGAAGCTATACAGATTCAGAACTTCACAGGGAGTACATTTTATTGATTTTCGATACTCTTAAATCGTGATATCATTATCTTTATGCATTGTTATGATATGGGTAGTGTGATGTTGGTATGCTCACCCAGTGTGGGGGTTGTTTCTGTTGTAACAGGTATTACAGCTACAAGGTTATTTTGGCGTGGCAAGCTCGAGCTTGGTTGGACAATATTGCTTCCTGAAGCGTATAATGAGATTGGGTAAATGGTAGACATTATTTATGCAACTAGATGGGTATTCATTATTTGTTGCTCGTATGTGAGCACTTGGAGTCGTTTATATGGACTGTATATTGGTGTTGAAGTCCACTTTTTATAGTATGGTGACTTCCCTGGCTGGGAACTTACTTATGGTTTTGATTTCTTTTAGTATCGTGTTTTTCCCTGGCTGAGAATTATTTTTGGTGATGTGTTTTATTTTTGGATAGCTCAATTTATGGGGAGACTCTGCCCAAATTTTTATAAAAGTCTTATTGTAGATGTGAAGCATGTAATGAGATTCTTTTAAAGAATGAAATTTTTTTAATACTCATACGACGTCATAAATGGCGAGTTAAGGGGTTGGGGCCTTACATTAGTGGTATCAGAGCCAGGTTAGCTCTTTGGGATGTTTAAGGGCCTAGGGATGTGTTGATAGACATATATAGCACATGATTTATGCATGATTGCGGTTTTGTGTCAGCGTGACAAGATATTTATATGCTTATGTGCATTGTATGATATGAAATGATGGAAATTATTATTATTGCTAACCAATGTGGTTACAAGGACGTATGGCATACGATGAATGTGATAGTGAGAATAACCGGTGATGCCAATGAACGTACGCACTTGATGTAGTATTTTGTGGAGTAAGAGACCGGTAACATAAGTGATACTATATATTACTGATTTGAGTTGGTGATTTTGATATTGTGTCGTTGGGTGAGCGACAAAATGATATACTATGTTGTTAATAATTTGATGTTGTATATGTGTAAATTGAAGTGTATGCACACCATATCTGTATACAGTACTGAGTAAACATAAATTGCAGGAGAAATGATAAAATGAGATATGATATCTGAGGACAGGAAATGGTAGACAGCACTGTGCTATTGGAATATGACAACAGATGATGTGACAATCGGGTATGTGTATGTCATTTACATGATGACATAGGTACGTGACAATGTATTAGAGCTGATTCAATTCCAGTTTATTGTATAATGTATTGATGATTGGTGATCCTTGTGGATGGTGATTTATGATTGAGTGATCTGACAGGGTCACCGTCGAGGAGCGAGTGATGTGTTTATTTATGGGTCGCCACTAGAGTGTGCAATGTGATTATGTGTGTGTGAATGTACAGAGGGTCACCGGTGAGGCGAGTGATGCTTTTATTTAGAGGTCGCCACTGATGAGTGAGCAATGTGATATTGGGTCACCACTGACGAGTGAGTGATGTGGTCGCCGCTGACGAGTGAGCGACGTGATATGGGTCACCACTGATGAGTGAGCGATGTGATATTGGGTCACCATTGACGAGTGAGTGATGTGGTCGCCGCTGACGGGCGAGCGATGTGATATGGGTCGCCACTGATGAGTGAGCGATGTGATATTGGGTCACTACTGACAAGTGAGTGATGTGGTCGCCGCTGGCAAGCGAGCGATGTGTATATTTCAGGGTCAATGCTAGAGAGAGCATGTGACGTATATATTGATATTGGGTCTGTGCTAGGGAGAGCATGCGATGTGATTATTGTCGGGATCGACACTATTGAGATTGTGCAATGTATTTTATGTGCCTCCACTAAAGAGGGAGTGGTAGCGCTTATCGCGTACGCCCAAATTAACCATTCTTCAGTTAATAGCAAAAATATGTAGTATCGGAAGTAGGGATCGATCCCACAGGGAAGGTGAATTTATTTCATGCCAATTATCAAACAAATAGTAACAATGGGAGTTTTGGATTGGATTACTACTACTTAGCGAATATCAAACTAATAAACGAGTTTAACTAAAATGATTAAAACTTATGGGATTAAAGCGATTTTTGGTTTCCAGGTAACCGTACTTTTGGAAAACTATCTTTTAGTCATCAAATCAAAACATTCGAATTCTTTCGATTATCTATCGATTGGAAATTCAATTCCTACTCATCTTATTCTTAGTCAAAGAGAAAACAACATTCAATTCAACCCTTACCAAATCTCTAATCACCACTACAGCCGTTAATGATTAAATCAATGATAGTTTTCAAAACTAATGAGTTCGATAAATCTAATCAATGAACACTTCAGCCGTTAAAATTGATTACTCAACCGTTTCTCCTAAGAATTCAATAACACCTACAGCCGGTTAATTATTAATCTTAGTTGTTTCTTAACAAACTATCGATTATGTACTTGAATATTAGGTGATCGGTCTAATACACAAACACAACAATCATGGAATTCGAAATCTGAGAAACAAATTGAAATCGAAATCTAATTCAACAATCAAACCAAATTCTCATAAAAGATTCAAATCCAAAAGTAGGTATCCCTTCAACCAAGAATCAAAGGGTTTTAGCCTAGCATAATTAAATCTAAAAACAATAAAAATTCGATGGAACACATTAAATAAATAAAGGAAAGAAAGTTACTAAGATAAATCACGATTCCGGCTTGTCGATTCCGGTTCCGTTCTTCGTTGTTCTTGAAGAAAACTTGAAAGAAAATTAATCTAAAATCTCAAATTATTCTAAGAGTTGGGAAAACTATCAAAAACTGCTGCTAATGAGGCTTGCACTCGAGTTTTAGGGTATGGGAGTGATAAAAATGGGATACAATCTTTTAAACATGGTAAAAGACTCAATTTCCTAATTTCCGGACTCTTCGGCGATCGATCGCCTGATATGTGGCGATCGATTGCTGGCTTTTATTTTTCAGGCAGAATGTATTGGCGATCGATCGCCACTTCTTCGCGATCGATCGCGTGGCTCCAGTGGGCTTTGGCGATCGATCGCCACTTCTTCGCGATCGATCGCTGGCTCGTGAATTTTGTTGATTAAGTTTCTGTCCATAGGCGATCGATTTCCTCTTCCAGGCGATCGATTGCCACCTCCAAAATTACATTTTTGCCCTTTTCTTGATCAACTTTGGGTCCTTGTCATATCCATGTCTCTTCTTGGTCTTTACACATCATTTTTAGCTCGTTTTCTTCGATTGTACCTACAATTACACAAATATACGATTAGGTAGCATACGTATCAAATTATCTATCAAAACCTACCAAATCGTAGACAATTAAGCACTAAAGATGTGTCTATTTCTAGTCACATCAAACTCCCACATACTTACTCTTTACTCGACCTCGAGAAAACAAATAAACTAGAATATTTTTGGTTGGCTCATAGGTTCATAACAAAGCAACTTGTCCTCACTTTAATGCCTCAACAATTTTAACATGCATAATAATGAACGACTGTAAAAAGTTAACAGTGGAACAAGTTCAATCCCTAAACATTTCGTACCCAACGAAGTAGTGAACGTGTGTGTGTGGTCATAAACAAGTGTTGTGTACAAATTATAGATCCAAAATATGCAAAGCCATAATAGTTCAAGTCATACACTA
The DNA here is from genome assembly GCA_907163345.1 of Haberlea rhodopensis. Lineage (NCBI taxonomy): Eukaryota > Viridiplantae > Streptophyta > Magnoliopsida > Lamiales > Gesneriaceae > Haberlea > Haberlea rhodopensis. The sequence goes on along the minus strand of CAJQUN010000503.1, from coordinate 37,765 downwards.
ACACAAGTATAAGCTCACTTGCACACTCTTCTCCACTATCTTAGCTACTTTGCAAACATAAATCAAGTAGGTCTTTATTAGCTTGTATCTTGGCCTAGGTATTGGCTTATGAAAGAAAGGGTAATGATATTCAAACAAGAGAGTATGATGAAATGCACACTAAAAGCTTCTCTTCTTGTATGAATTTTTCAACTTTGTTCTTTTTCACAAGGTTTATTTCAACACTTTTCTTCTTTTGTGCCTTGGCTCCCCTTGGAGTCATATTTTTATCTATTTTTTTCAAGGCATCCCTTTTTTCTTTCATGCATTCCATTCTTTTGACAATTAAGCTCACAAATATACTTCAATGATCCCAAGTGCATTTGAATGAAATACATCATACTCCCTTGAAAGGTATGGATTAAAATCACATTTAGGCTTAAAGGGTAGGATGATAAGCTAGTCAAGAAATGTTGAATGGGGGTCTTTAGTATGCTTAGCATACTACCATTCTTTTACATTTAAGGCTCAAAATAGGTACTAGAGAATGATTTTGTTTACATGGTAGGCTTGAAAGGCACAAACGCATCAAAGATCGCCTATATCACTTTCATGTTTGCAAGTAGTCTAGACATACGCATCAAAGAGCATGTAGTTAAGTTCTAGCATGTATTAAAGACTTCTTAAGACTATTACAAAGTTCACACAATCTTCACTAAGCTATGCACACTTCACAAGCCATGACAATATTGTGCTCAAAATATTCAACTACTAAGTTAAAGTAAACTTTGCTTTAGAGTTCAAAGTGTTCCAAGGTTAACAATTCACCTATGTTCAAAAGCATGCATGATATCAATTAGGTTTCATCATGGGCTAGTGATTCTAAGAATGTGTTCATTACTAGCTATGAGCTCAAAATTTTCAAATTTTTCGATTTTTTTTTCTTTTTTGCAATAAGAACACTATTAATCCCCCCCCCCCCCCCCGCCCCCCCCCCCCATACTTAAATCTTACATTGTCCCCAATGTAAGGCAAAAAGACAAGAGAAAAGAAAAGTCCAACTATGAAAGCAATAAAAATAAAAGGGAGAAAAGAAACTAACTCCCCTTGGGTTGCCTCCCAAGCAGCGCCTCTGTTTAACGTCGGTGGCCCGACGCTATCCCCTTCCTCAGTCGAAAGTAGGTGGGTCTTCTAGAGCCACCTTGATGTCTACTCGTCCTCCGTCTTCATTTTGGACACCTTCATAATAGTGCTTCAATCGGTGACCATTCACTTTGAATGTCTTCATGGTGTCCAAACTCTGAATCTCAACTGCACCATGGGAAAAAACATTAGTAACTACATAAGGACCATGCCACCTGGAACGAAGCTTACCTGGAAATAGACGAAGGCGGGAATGGTAAAGGAGAACTTTCTGACCAACTTCAAAATTCCTCCTAGAGATCATCTTGTCGTGAAAATCCTTTGTCTTCTCTTTGTAACATCTGGCACTGTCATATGCGTCATTTCGAATCTCCTCGAGCTCTTGCAATTGCAGCTTCCTATGCACTCCACTTTCATCATAGTTCATGTTGAAGTTCTTCACTGCCCAGTACGCTTTGTGCTCCAACTCTACAGGAAGATGACACGGTTTTCCAAAAATCAGTCTATAAGGGGACATACCTATCGGGGTCTTGAATGCGGTCCTGTAGGCCCATAATGCATCATCAAGTCTCAAGCTCCAATCTTTCCGTGTCGGGTTGACGGTTTTCTCCAATATGGCCTTGATTTCGCGGTTGGAGACCTCGGCTTGGCCATTTGTTTGCTGATGATAGGCAGTGGAGACCTTGTGAGTCACGTGGTATTTCTTGAGTAGACTTTCCACTGTCCGATTGCAGAAGTGTTTCCCTCTATCACTGATGATGGCTCGTGGGATTCCAAATCTAGAGAAAAGGTTATGCTTGATAAAATCTGCAACAACCTTGGAATCGTCAGTCCGGGTAGCTATAGCTTCTACCCATTTCGATACATAATCAACAGCAAGCAGTATATAGATATGACCATAAGACATAGGAAAAGGTCCCATAAAGTCGATACCCCACACGTCAAAAATTTCAGAAATGAGAATGGGTTGTTGGGGCATCTCCTTGCTTTGGGAGAGATTACCTGTCAGTTGACATTGTGCACAATTCTTGCAGAAAAGATATGAGTCACGAAATAGGGTGGGCCAAAAGAACCCACATTCCAGTACCTTTCTCGACGTCCTCTTTGCTCCAAAATGTCCACCACACGCATATGAGTGGCAGAATGTAAGAATGGCATTTACCTCTGTCTCGGGTATGTATCGTCGAATGATTTGGTCCACACAGTTCTTCCATAAGTAAGGGTCATCCCATACGTAGTACTTGGCGTCACTTCTAATCTTGGCTCGTTGGGCCCTAGAGAGTTCATGGGGTAGCACATTAGAAGCTAAAAAATTCACAATATGAGCGTACCATGGTAAATTTTCGTTTATGGCGAAAAGGTGCTCATCCGGGAACTCCTCCTTCAAACACAGCTCATCGTCCAAATGTGGTAGACGGCTTAAGTGGTCCGCGACTTTGTTCTCGCTGCCCTTCTTATCCTTGATTTGGATGTCGAATTCACTCAAGAGCAAAATCCATCTTATTAGCCTTGGTTTTGCCTCCTTCTTCGTCATCAGATAGCGAAGAGTTGCATGATCAGAATAAACAATCACCTTAGTACCAAGTAAATAAGATCTAAATTTTTCAAGAGCAAAAACGACTGCTAATAGCTCTTTCTCAGTAGTAGAGTAGTTGCGTTGGGCGTCATTCAAGGTTTTGGATGCGTAGTAGATGGCATGTGAAGCATTGCCCTCTTTTTGTCCCAAGACAGCACCAACCGCATAATCACTTGCATCGCACATGATCTCGAAAGGCTTGTTCCAGTCGGGTGGTTGGATAATAGGGGTAGAAGTCAATGACTTCTTCAGTGTATCAAAAGCGCTCTTGCCTGTGTTAGTCATCTCAAACGGGACATCCTTTTGTAGTAGCTTACACAAAGGTGTAGCTATCTTAGCAAAGTCTTTGATGTACCTCCTGTAAAAACCTGCATGACCAAGAAACGAGCGCACATCCCGAACACAAGTAGGATAAGGTAAAGATTGCATGACATCAATTTTCGCCTTATCGACCTCTATACCATTGGCAGACACAACATGACCTAGCACTATACCTTGTTCGACCATAAAATGACATTTTTCAGAATTTAAAACAAGGTTAGTATCGATGCACTTCTTCAAAACCAGTGTAAGGCTAGATAAGCAATCCTTGAATGAGTTACCGTAAACAGTAAAATCATCCATGAATACTTCTAAGATATGTTCAATAAATTCAGAAAAGATACTGACCATACACCGCTGGAAAGTAGCTGGGGCATTGCAGAGGCCAAAGGGCATGCGACGGTATGCGAATGTGCCGAACGGACATGTGAAGGTGGTCTTTTCTTGGTCCTCCGGAGCGATTGCAATCTGAAAATAGCCCGAGTAACCGTCAAGAAAACCGTAAAATGAATGGCATGCTAACCTCTCAAGCATCTGATCAATAAAAGGTAGAGGGAAGTGGTCATTTCGAGTCACAGCGTTGAGCTTCCGGTAGTCAATGCACACGCGCCAGCCATTTTGAATGCGTGTGGGTATAAGTTCATCGTCTTTATTCTTGATCACAGTAATATCGGTCTTCTTAGGAACCACTTGTACCGGACTAACCCATTGGCTATCAGATATAGGATATATCACGCCAACTGATAAGAGTTTCAGAATCTCTTCCTTCACCACATCCATCATGGGTGGGTTCAGCTTCCTTTGTGGTTGACATGTGGGGCTTCCTCCTTCCTCCAGTAGAATCCGGTGCATGCATGTGGAGGGACTGATTCCCTTTATGTCTGCAATGGTCCAACCTATAGCAGTCTTGTGCTCCTTGAGCACATGAATCAGGTCGTTCTCTTGATCATCCCCCAACTTGCTGGGGATGATCACTGGTAGTGTATTACCTTCACCAAGGAATACGTACTTGAGATGAGTTGGCAGGGGCTTAAGCTCGATTTTGGGTGCCTGCAAAACAGATGGGGGAATCCTGGTATTAGAAACAGGTAATGATATAAAAGAAACAGTACCTGACTGAGATAGCTCAGGTGTAACATCCAGTGCGTCAATGGTGTGCTTCACTTCGTCCATGAGGGGTGTTGCTTCGTCTTCCTTCTCCATGTCCGTGGTAAGAGTGCTTTCCAGTTCATCTTTCCCTGTATTCTCAAAAACTTCCTGGGACAGGTAATCAATAACATCAACAGAGTACACAGTATCATCATTATTGCAAGGATATTTCATGGCATCATAGATGTTAAATGTAACAATCTCACCATCAAATTCCATAGTGAGGGTACCACTATGCACATCTATCTTAGTCTTAGATGTTTTGAGAAATGGTTTTCCTAACAATATAGGACTACTCTTATCACCATTTTCCATGTCAAGGATATAAAAATCAGCTGGGAAGACTAGTTCATTTACTTGCACCAACACATCTTCAATTAAACTCCTAGGATATGCACTAGATCTATCCGCTAATTGAATTACCACTCCAGTAGGAGACTCAAGGGACCAAGTTGTAAAGAAGCATATATGGAATATGGCATAACATTAATTGATGCTCCTAGATCTAACATGGGTTTTTCAAGTCAAGTGGTACCAATGGTGCACGGGATAGAGAACATACCTGGATCCTTACACTTGGTAGGGATTTTTCTTTGTATCACCGCTGAAACGTTTTCTCCCAGTTCAACCTTCTGGGGTCCCTTCAATCTATGACTCCTCTTGGCTGTGCATAATTCCTTCAAGAATTTCGCATAGCGTGGTACTTGTTGGATTGCGTCCAGTAATGGTATGTTTATCTCACATCTCCGGAAGGTCTCATATAGGCCTTTGAGTCCAGCGTCTTTCCTGTTATCTTTCAAAGCTTGGGGAAAAGGGGGTGGTACTTTATACTCAGAAAAAGAAGGAGGCTTACCTTTTGGTGCCTCATGTTCTATCCCGGTCTTTCCTCCAACTTCCTTTTCCTTTTCTTCCTCACCCTTGGATGGTTCATTCTCTATCTTCTCTGGCACCTCCAATTCCTTCCCACTCCTAGTTGTGACTGCATTGACATTTTCTCTCGGATTCACTACTGTTTGGGATGATAGAGTGGTTGATCTGGTTGCTTCGACTCTATTAAGTGCAGTGGCTATTTGACCCACTTGGGTATTCAAGGTTTGAATGCTCGATCTTGTTTCCTGTTGAAATTTAGCATTGTGAGCAAGATCTTGAATTATAACCTCTAACCTATCAGTAGTAGAAGGATAATTGGGTTGTTGTTGTGCCCTCTGAAAAGGTGGTCTGTATGGCGGAGGGTGTTGTTGTGGCGCTTGAGTAGGAACGTGATTTATCGATTGCGGTCCATAACTCAAGTTAGGGTGGTCTCTCCATCCTGGATTGTATGTGTTGGAGTAAGGGTCATGTCTTCGTTGGGGTTGTCCCGGAAATCCCCCTGCTGCATGCACTTGCTCAGCTGATGTCTCTTGAAGTGATGGACATGCATCAGTGGTATGACTCATCTCCAAACATATACCACAAGGTTTCACCTTTCCCACATTGCCACCTGCCATACCACGCACAAGAAACGTTAAATCTATCAGTTGTTGTTCGAGGCTGGAAACATTTACCTCCCCTTGTTTCCTTTGTGCTGGTTCCTGTCGAAAGTTGCCAAACTGCTGTGAGTTGGCCGCCATGTTGGCTATCAAACTCCGCGCATCATCCGGTGTTTTATTGACAAAGGCTCCCCCACTCGCAGCATCGACTAAGTGCCTGTCACTAGACAATAAACCTTCATAAAAGTATTGAATGAGTAAGTGTGCACTTATCTGGTGTTGTGGGCAGCTTGCACACAACTTTTTGAAGCGTTCCCAATACTCATGCAATGTTTCTCCACTGAATTGTCTAATGGAGTAGATCTCTTTGCGTATGTTAGCCACTCTTGATGAGGAAAGTACTTCTCCAAAAACGTTCTTTGGAGGTCCGTCCATGTTGTGATGGAGCCTGGTGGTAGGTAGAAGAGCCAGTCTTTCGCCGCGTCCTTTAGAGAAAAAGGGAAAGCCCTTAACTTGATCTGATCTTCAGTAATTCCCGTCGGTTTCATAGTGGTGCAAACCACATGAAACTCCATCAGATGCTTATGGGGATCCTCTCCTGCGAGTCCATGAAAAGAAGGCAACAAATGTATGAGTCCCGATTTAAGTTCAAAACTTACATTAGTTGCGAAAGCAGGAAAAGTTATGCATAGAGGTTGTTGGTCCAAATCTGGATTGGCCAGTTGGCGTAGACTTTGGTTTACAGCCATATCGTTCCTTCCCTCCGCTTCTTGTCTCCGAGTATCTCTCCTTCTTTGATGCAGCGTCCTCTCGATTTCTGGATCGTAATATGAATTATCCTTGTAATCAAACGATCCGCCTGTACTCATCAACAAACCTCAGTAGTCGTGCGGGAAAGCAAATAACAAAAAAAAAACGAAATAGAAAAAAAAAATCGACACTAATAAATGTTGCCTTCCCCGGCAATGGCGCCAAAATTTGGTAGCGCTTATCGCGTACGCCCAAATTAACCTTTCTTCAGTTAATAGCAAAAATATGTAGTATCGGAAGTAGGGATCGATCCCACAGGGAAGGTGAATTTATTTCATGCCAATTATCAAACAAAGAGTAACAATGGGAGTTTTGGATTGGATTACTACTACTTAGCGAATATCAAACTAATAAACGAGTTTAACTAAAATGATTAAAACTTATGGGATTAAAGCGATTCTTGGTTTCCAACCGTACTTTTGGAAAATTATCTTTTAGTCATCAAATCAAAACATTCGAATTCATTCGATTATCTATCGATTGGAAATTCAATTCCTACTCATCTTATTCTTAGTCAAAGAGAAAACAACATTCAATTCAACCCTTACCAAATCTCTAATCACCACTACAGCCGTTAATGATTAAATCAATGATAGTTTTCAAAACTAATGAGTTCGATAAATCTAATCAATGAAAACTTCAGCCGTTAAAATTGATTACTCAACCGTTTCTCCTAAGAATTCAATAACACCTACAGCCGGTTAATTATTAATCTTAGTTGTTTCTTAACAAACTATCGATTATGTACTTGAATATTAGGTGATCGGTCTAATACACAAACACAACAATCATGGAATTCGAAATCTGAGAAACAAATTGAAATCGAAATCTAATTCAACAATCAAACCAAATTCTCATAAAAGATTCAAATCCAAAAGTAGGTATCCCTTCAACCAAGAATCAAAGGGTTTTAGCCTAGCATAATTAAATCTAGAAACAATAAAAATTCGATGGAAAACATTAAATAAATAAAGGAAAGAAAGTTACTAAGATAAATCACGATTCCGGCTTGTCGATTCCGGTTCCGTTCTTCGTTGTTCTTGAAGAAAACTTGAAAGAAAATTAATCTAAAATCTCAAATTATTCTAAGAGTTGGGAAAACTATCAAAAACTGCTGCTAATGAGGCTTGCACTCGAGTTTTAGGGTATGGGAGTGATAAAAATGGGATACAATCTTTTAAACATGGTAAAAGACTCAATTTCCTAATTTTCGGACTCTTCGGCGATCGATCGCCTGATATGTGGCGATCGATCGCTGGCTTTTATTTTTCAGGCAGAATGTATCGGCGATCGATCGCCACTTCTTCGCGATCGATCGCGTGGCTCCAGTGGGCTTTGGCGATCGATCGCCACTTCTTCGCGATCGATCGCTGGCTCGTGAATTTTGTTGATTAAGTTTCTGTCCATAGGCGATCGATTTCCTCTTCCAGGCGATCGATTGCCACCTCCAAAATTACATTTTTGCCCTTTCTTGATCAACTTTGAGTCCTTGTCATATCCATGTCTCTTCTTGGTCTTTACACATCATTTTTAGCTTGTTTTCTTCGATTGTACCTACAATTACACAAATATACGATTAGGTAGCATACGTATCAATTTATCTATCAAAACCTACCAAATCGTAGACAATTAAGCACTAAAGATGTGTCTATTTCTAGTCACATCAGGGAGGGTGATGAATATATGTTGATTTAATTGTCCTTGTTGATTTGACGTATTGTGATGATCAAATGTACAGGTGAAAGCGATCATGGAGAGAGTGGATGAAGATACATTATTGTTTTCTTTCATTTTATTGCAGTGGATGCAATAGCGGGGTGCGATTGATACCGATATATTGATGACATTTATTGGCGAGATGATGGTATGATTATATTTTGATATTTGAGATTTATAATAATACCGCTATCATATCGAAGCGATGGAAATATTGTGAATGACGCTGATATGTCGAGGCGATGAATATTTTTGGACGGTCATGTTATTGATGATGAGTATATCAATTATGTATTAATATGAAATTATATTTTGTGGAATATTTATGTCGAGAACAGGGACAGTTTAAAGGATCGAGTGTGGATCCACTGTGTACAGTAAGTGTTATTACATCTTATTGTTTTAAGAATGTAATTTTATTCACTGTGATCATGGATATTATATGGATGCCAGTAGTGGCGATGATATTGTGCATGCCCGTCGTGGCGATGAGATTATGTATGCCAGTGTTAGCAATGTATATTGATGATGTGTTGATTTCAGATAGCAGTGGACATTGTATTATTGTTGTTCCTTGGGTACATGAGATGTAAAGGCCCAAGAGGATATTGGAATGTTCCATGGGAACGAGGAATTGAGGTAAATCATTTCGTTTGGTTTAACATGTTTGATTTATGTGGATTGTGAATTATCTTGATTGATTGATATGGTCTATGAGAACCAATTTAAAGATGAAGAAGAATTGAGAAAGAGATTGAAATGATATTGGTTTATGAAAACATGATTGTTCTGTATATTGTGAGATTAATGATCCGTTAATCACGTTATGTTGAGTTAAATGTAACAATGTTGGAATGAGATTAATGAACATGTTATGAGATGATATGGAACGTCACGGGATGACGTGAGATCGCTACGAATGTCCTGTGTGGACGTGTGATCATTTTGATAATGTGTTAGAAACTGGAAGGCATATAAATAATGATATATGCGATGAGACTGAGGTATGAGAAATCATGAATACATACTACACCATGATATGTTATTCATTTATGAAATGGTATTTTGTTGAATTTTAAATCACACAGATATGTGATAGTCTGCTGTAGCATGATGTGTACAGGATTGCGTGAAACTTTTGACGCAGGGATATTAATGTTTGATGATGGAAACATTACGAATATCAATAATGCGTAAATGACAAGGTACGTGGTTATGTTATGAGTATTTGAGAAATACTAATGAGTTTAGTTTTAGTACTTGTTCCATAGCAGATGATGGTTGGGTGATGTAATGTGGAAAGACTGATACTTAGGAGCATGTGGGTACCGTGATGAGTATGATGCTATGATGCTACTGTACATTGTAGATGTTTTGATCTACAAAGTTATGACACGAATTATTCGATATTGATGTTGATACCTTGTTTTAGATGGCGTATAATCATGACATAAGAATATTCATGTTAGGCCATTCATTGTGATTTGATATTGATGATGTGTGGTTGTTGGCACGTATAATGTTGATGGACGTATATGAGAATTACTAATGGGCTTTCTAGTAATTATTTTATACCAGGTAATAGCCAGAAGATGATACATGAGTGATTGATGTTTAAAGGCTCAAGAGTACCGCTGTTTCATATGGACAAGGGTGGTGTGCGAGATGATGAGGTTGGTATAAATTGCATAATTTTGCAACCACACAGGTATGAGTTTATTTATACGATAAAAGGTTTGTGTATTGTCATATATTCATGGTATGCATGGATTGCAAGATTTAGTGATTATATGATGTGTATTATGATGGAAGTAAACTATGACGGATTAAAATTTTGTGTAAGGAAACTGTACTGATGGGAGTGTGCAGGTACTGAAGTATGACAGAGAAGCTTGATGATTAAACACTGGTAAAGTGATATGATTTGCAGTTTTGCGATCGTCTCTGTAATGAGGCATGTAAGACCCCGTTATCTCAACATACTATAAGGTGCAATTAAGAGAACTAATCATATCAAATCAGAGTTGTAAGTGTGTTGACAATTGAGCTTAAGGTTTACATGTATGTATGACATGCCAAAAGAAATTTGTTACATTCTTTAACAAATTTGGGTAAGGCTACTTCTACTGGACTCCTAGTAGAAACTATACAAAATAAGTCTTTATCTTGCTATCTTGTAGCACTCCTTACTGCTCAGCTTATCAACCTGACCCTGGTTCTCCTTAGCAAAAGCACCTACAAGGACAACCCCCATCACATGAGCATATCGTAATTCATATCAAACATAATATGAATGTAAAGCATAAATGCATAATCATAGTCATAAGATACTTCCTGTATTTCCAATGCATTTAAAACGCCCATTAGTTGTCCCTGTACCATAATTCATGATAAAAACATTATATGATATTATGGTTCCTTAATAATGTCATGACATATCTTTACTTCTTAAATCCTTACTTCAATCTTGAGTCATTTTATCATTAGTGTATTGCAATGCTTCTTACTTTTCCACGTAAGCGGAATTCTTCCTCGCTTCTTATGGAACTCCACGTAAGCGGTATTCTTCCTCGCTTCTTATGAAATTCACGCCTCCATGTGCGAACGGTCCTCTACCTCTCGCTCCACATTTTCAGCGGAATTATAGTGTAAGCATTAAAATCCTCACTGGGATAACCTTGACTCGTGGAATACACCTCTTATATTCCACAGCATTCTTATGCAAAAACAATGCATGTCAACATGCATCATATCATAATGCACCATCTTATGCATACTTTACTTTATCTTGTGTTAAATAAATAAACAAGAATACATGTTACCGTTGGGATGCACGTACGTCGCTTACGTACCTTTCCAAAATGTAGAGGAGTCAACAGACTTTATCTCCTCGACTGTGCTGGTACCTGGGATGGTTCTACATAACCACACAACACAATATTAGGCACCTCATAATGATCCAATATCATAAACTTAATAAAATTCCCATTTTCGAAAATGGAACACTACTGATTTTTTTTTCCAGAAATGTTCGAGCACCTCTTTTCATGCTCTTAAAACCGCTTCATAATATGTGTAATGTGCTTGAACAAAAGTGCTAGGGACTCCACAATACTTCCATGCAAGTGCTTAAATCAAAGTTTCAACAAAAACTAAGCCCAACATGCATCGTAATAACCCCTCAATTTCAGCACTCAACCAGAAATTCCAGAAAAACAGGGCATATGAACCTTGCCCAGATTTTTCGAGCATGCATCTTCACAACAACAAAACTACCACATAACCCGTAACTCATGTTCAAGGAAACATGCTAGTAACTTCACAAAACTACCATGTATGTGTTCACGTCAAAGGTTTGATCAAAACCTGTCAGGATCGATTCCGGGGGTGGGTTGCCATTCCACACCCGAGTTCAACCAACTTGAGCTTCAATAGCTCGTGTTCTTGAATTCATGCACCGAGAGATTATATCGAGTTCGATTACAAAATCGAGCGGAAGACACTCGACATAACCCGCTCTAAAACCGATTAAGGATTTGAAAGACATTTTAAAGATATGCAATTAAAGTAAATAAACAAGCATTTGTTTATGGAAGTTCGAAGGTGGTGTAATCCTTCTACGTCTCCCCTTCTTCCACCGCATGGAAGGATTCCACTAGAAGACTTTGATTTATACAATCCCGTTGTACAAACCCGACCCAGTTGGGAATTCCCCATCCAACTAGAACTCCTAGCAACTCAACTATGTATGTTCTTTAATGTCTCACATACAAAGACCTCTCATCGGTTGTGATAAATCATCAACCGTTACAATGGTATTCACTCTTCTATTAAGCTCTCAAATACAATGAATAGAGTGAATACAAAGGCACAAATGATTCCATAATGAATCTGATACAGCAAGGTAAGAGGTGCCAAAGGTTTGGGGAGTGCTCTTCATTTAGCAACTTTTGTCTTTGAAATTCCCCAATTGAATCCCAAGTGGGTTTGCTTTGGAAGGCTTGGATTGATCTTCAATCAGCTGTTATTGAGCTTCCAAATCATGTATATATAGCCCCAAGTAATGATATATACGTTAGACACAAGAATATGCCCGTTGGAAAAGGTTCTGCACTATTCCCGAGCTTGCAACGGTCATATTCTGGTTTCTGGGCTCTTTGTATTTCGGACCGGACTGGTATGGTCTGCTGGTCTGTCTGGTGGTCTGCTCAGCTAGTCTGGTCTGCTGCTCTGATCTACTGGTCTGGACATGCTCTGATCTGCTGGTCTGGTCTGCTGGTCTGGACATGTCAGCCTGGTCTGGACAATCAGCTTGATACAAAAACAGATTGATAAACTTGATCTTCGATCTGTTGCTTGTAACTATTCATTCTTTGATTTCTGGGCAAAGTGATCCACATGAAAGTTGTAGCCCTTTCTCTTAGCTTTCCACGGAATCATGAATCGCTCGATTTCGAGTTTGTATGAGAGAGTTATGCTCGAAATACGAGGCAATGCTCCTGCTGTTTGTTTGCTGGATGCAGCAGCATATGACGTGACTTGCAGAAGCATTTTGGCCATCTTAACGTCCGATTCAGTCTTTCACTTCCAAAGATGACTTGTAGATCTTTGTCTTAGATTTCCAACCCATACTGAATCGTTCCGTTCCGATAAGCGAGCTAAGAGTTATGCCCACCAGACTGACAGTGGCTTGCTGTAGCAGCTCGATCTTACAGGCGTCACATGGCGTGACTTGCAGAAGCTTTTTGGCCATCTTAACGTCCGATTCAGTATTTCACTTCCAAAGATAACTTGTAGATACTTGTCTTAGCTTTCCAACCCATACTGAATCGTTCTGTTCCGATAAGCGAGCTGAGAGTTATGGCCACCAGACTGGCAGTTGCCTGCTGAAACAGCTTGCTGTTTCTTCGCGGTTCAGCTTGATATTTTCAAGATACTTCTTTGTAATTCATCAAGCTCTAAATTATGATCTATGAACTGCACACTTGATGAAATATGTTAGCAACACAATAACAAGTTTTGTTAACATCAAAACCAAGATTATTCGGGTTTCCAAAACCCAACAATCTCCCCCTTTTTGATGATCACAAAACTTGAATAAAAATATGAACATTAAAGCACAATGTTGCATAACAAGAAAAATCATATTTTTTAAACAACATATTTCTCCCCCTTTTTGTGTGAATCAAAAAGGAAGACAAATAAATTTACTCCCCCTCAAGGATTGAGATTAAACTCTCCCCCTTAATTTTAAAAGGTTTGAAAATTTGAGCAAGTGAGGGGCAAAAGGGGTAGGCTAAAACAAATTAAAAAAAATGCAATGCACATTAATTTTTGAACAAAAATAACCTCTTTTGAGGATGCATGTAGCATACTTGGCAACAAATTTGAATTTCTTGACAAAACTCAACAATGTCCATTTCATCTTTCAGCGGTGGCAGCACATTTAGTCCAGCTTTACAGAATAAACTGTATCTCCTCGTGAAGAATTAGGCTGCAAGACCTATACCGTTGCGATCTTATATGAGTCTAGTTTGCAACGCAAAAAACGAACATCCGAGCAAGAAGTTATGCCAATTTTCCCAAAGTCGCTGCAAGCTGCCAGAAAACTAAAATGCTTCGAAAATTGTTAGAAAAAATCTCAAAATAAAAATTTTAAACTAAAAAACGAGTTAAGAACAGATTGAATGAAATTAAACCTTTAAAATAGATTTTAAAATTATTTTCGTGCAAAATGAATGCAATGAAATTGATTTTTATGCTAAAAATTTTCATACACCAAATATTGAAATAATATGCTATGAAAATAATTTCATGGTCATGAAAAATTTTGAAAAAGATTTTAAAAGATATCCGCAAAAAAATCGGTTAAAATGCTTTCCAAGAACAACCTGGCTCTGATACCAATTGTAGGATCTAGCGCTTACCGCTTTACCAATAACTATAGTTAAGGGTAATGGCGCAACATCAATCTTTTCAACCATACACTGGCACAAGCGCCACGTGTTCGACCGATCACAAAGCAGAGGCAATTGTTGAACCCCAACAATCCCTCCCCCAATAATTGCACTCTCTGCAACTCATGGGAATCGAACACGAGACCTTGGATCTGATACCACTTGTCAGGATCGATTCCGGGGGTGGGTTGCCATTCCACACCCGAGTTCAACCAACTTGAGCTTCAATAGCTCGTGTTCTTGAATTCATGCACCGAGAGATTATATCGAGTTCGATTACAAAATCGAGCGGAAGACACTCGACATAACCCGCTCTAAAACCGATTAAGGATTTGAAAGACATTTTAAAGATATGCAATTAAAGTAAATAAACAAGCATTTGTTTATGGAAGTTCGAAGGTGGTGTAATCCTTCTACGTCTCCCCTTCTTCCACCGCATGGAAGGATTCCACTAGAAGACTTTGATTTATACAATCCCGTTGTACAAACCCGATCCAGTTGGGAATTCCCCATCCAACTAGAACTCCTAGCAACTCAACTATGTATGTTCTTTAATGTCTCACATACAAAGACCTCTCATCGGTTGTGATAAATCATCAACCGTTACAATGGTATTCACTCTTCTATTAAGCTCTCAAATACAATGAATAGAGTGAATACAAAGGCACAAATGATTCCATAATGAATCTGATACAGCAAGGTAAGAGGTGCCAAAGGTTTGGGGAGTGCTCTTCATTTAGCAACTTTTGTCTTTGAAGTTCCCCAATTGAATCCCAAGTGGGTTTGCTTTGGAAGGCTTGGATTGATCTTCAATCAGCTGTTATTGAGCTTCCAAATCATGTATATATAGCCCCAAGTAATTATATATACGTTAGACACAAGAATATGCCCGTTGGAAAAGGTTCTGCACCATTCCCGAGCTTGCAACGGTCATATTCTGGTTTCTGGGCTTTTTTGTATTTCGGACCGGACTGGTCTGGTCTGCTGGTCTGTCTGCTGGTCTGCTCAGCTAGTCTGGTCTGCTGCTCTGATCTACTGGTCTGGACATGCTCTGATCTGCTGGTCTGGTCTGCTGGTCTGGACATGTCAGTCTGGTCTGGACAATCAGCTTGATACAAAAACAGATTGATAAACTTGCTCGTAGATCTGTTGCTTGTAACTATTCATTCTTTGATTTCTGGGCAACGTAATCCACATGAAAGTTGTATCCCTTTCTCTTAGCTTTCCACGGAATCAAGAATCGCTCGATTTCGAGTTCGTATGAGAGAGTTATGCTCGAAATACGAGGCGATGCTCCTGCTGTCTGTTTGCTGGATGCAGCAGCACATGGCGTGACTTGCAGAAGCATTTTGGCCATCTTAACGTCCGATTCAGTCTTTTACTTCCAAAGATGACTTGTAGATCTTTGTCTTAGCTTTCCAACCCATACTGAATCGTTCCATTCCGATAAGCGAGCTAAGAGTTATGCCCACCAGACTGACAGTGGCTTGCTGTAGCAGCTCGATCTTATAGGCGTCACATGGCGTGACTTGCAGAAGCTTTTTGGCCATCTTAACGTCCGATTCAGTCTTTCACTTCCAAAGATAACTTGTAGATCTTTGTCTTAGCTTTCCAACCTATACTGAATCGTTCCGTTCCGATAAGCGAGCTGAGAGTTATGGCCACCAGATTGACAGTTGCTTGCTGAAACAGCTTGCTGTTTCTTCGCGGTTCAGCTTGATATTTTCAAGATACTTCTTTGTAATTCATCAAGCTCTAAATTATGATCTATGAACTGCACACTTGATGAAATATGTTAGCAACACAATAACAAGTTTTGTTAACATCAAAACCAAGATTATTCGGGTTTCCAAAACCCAACAAAACCTAAGCTAGCATGCTTCATAATGAGCCCACAAATTCAATACTCGTCCAATTTTCCGTGAAAAACGGCATATAATCATCGCCCAGAATTTTCGAACACTTCATTTCACATGATTAAATCCTTCACATAACACATGAAACATGCTCAAGGAAATATACTGGCATCTTCAAAAAACTACCATGCACGTATTCACATCAAAGGTTCAACAAAAACCTAAGCTAGCATGCTTCAAATCCTCATGATTAACCCCTACTCAAACAAAAACAGGGCAGTTTCCCTGCCCAGATTTTCGAGGACCACTTTTCACAACTCGAAATCTAACATATAAAGCATGTAAGTTACTTAACAAGACATGCTAGGGGCTTCATAAACAACACATGCAAGCACTCATAACAAAATTTCGTCGAACCTTAAACTAGCATGCCAAATCTGCTATAAAGAAAACATATGCTTAAAAACCGAAATCTGGGAAAAACATGTGATTCCTCACCACTTTTGCTCTTCGATTTTTGTTAAATTCCGATCAACAAAACACCAAATATCTTCTCCTATAATCAGTTCATATGTTGGACGATATGTTTCTGGAAAGAAGGGAGAGGAAACCGAGACAAGAGAGTGGGAAAGAAGTGATGGAAGAGGCATGGTTGATCAATCTGCATGCCTGAAAACAGGGGGTATGGGCGTGATTCAGCCACTTGGGGGGGGGGGGGGGTGGTTGCTTGTAGGGTGGCCTTGTGGTGTTTAATTGTGATGACTGAATATAAGGGAACAAATATCAATTTGTGAAATGAGTTTGATATATGTGGTATGGGGACACGTAAATGTACGTTGTCCGGATTGGGAGTTGGGTATTATGTGAATTGAGTTTGATATATGTGGTATGGTGGACTCGTAAATGTACGTGGTCCAGATATGGAGTTGGGTATGGATGCCTTTGGCAAGAATAGTATGAGAAAGTGTTGAGTGAGATAGATTGATAGACAGAACTGCATTGACATGGAATTATTTATGATTGAGCATAAATAATAGATTCTTGTTGTATTGAATTCATTGTGTGGTTGAGTATCATATTTTCAGTGACGATACTAAACATGATGTTATGAAAGCGTATAAGCTTGAAACAGGAACATTGTGTGGAAGCTACACAGATTCAGAACTTCACAGGGAGTACATTTTATCGATTTTTGATACTTAAATCGTGATATCATTATCTTTATGCATTGTTATGATATGGGTAGTGTGATGTTGGTATGCTCACCCTTTGTGGGGGCTGTTTCTGTTGAAACAGGTATTACAGCTACAAGGTTATTTTGGGCGTAGCAAGCTCGAGCTTGGTTGGACAATATTGCTTCCTGAAGCGTAGAGTGAGATTGGGTAAATGGTATACATTATTTATGTAACTAGATGGGTATTCATTATTTGTTGCTCGTATGTGAGCACTTGGAGTCGTGTATATGGACTGTATATTGGTGTTGAAGTCAACTTTTTATATCTTTTTAGTATGGTGACTTCCCTGGCTGAGAACTTACTTATGGTTTTGATTTCTTTTAGTATCGTGTTTTTCCCTGGCTAAAAATTATTTTTGGTGATGTGTTTTATTTTCGGATAGCTCAATTTATGGGGAGACTCTGCCCAAATTTTTATAAAAGTCTTATTGTAGATGTGAAGCATGTAATGAGATTCTTTTAAAGAATGAAATTTTTTTATACTCATACGACGTCATAAATACACTAATGGCGAGTTAAGGGGTTGGGGCCTTACAGTTTAATAACTAATTTAACTGCAATTGTAACTGATCTTGATCGGTTGTTTGCTTATCTTGCAATGTACTGGTTTGATCAACTGTTATTGGATCTTGATATCCCCCCCACAAGATGAACATGTATATTTTTCATGTTCATCCTGGTAGTTAACATATTAAATAGCTGAATGCCCAGATTATGGTCAATATATCCGCTATTTGTTCACTGACAGGAATGTGGTTGACCTTTATCAATCCATCTTGAATCTTTTCCCTTATTAGATGGCAATCGATATGTATGTGTTTCGTCCTTTCATGAAAAACAGGATTGTTAGCAATACAACAAGCATATTTGCTATCAGTGTAAATTAAAATAGGAGATTTATGTGAAATATTGAAGTCATTTAATAAGTATAGCAGCCATTGCACTTCACATGTTGTTGAAGCTAGTGCCCTATACTATGCTTATGATGAGGATTTGCTCACGGTCGGTTGTTTCTTGGACTTCCATAATACTAAGGAATTACCTAGGAATACTGCATAACCAGTGACATTCTATTGTCTACGCAACCCCCCCAATCACTGTCACTGTATGCTTTAAGATGTAGGGAAGATGACTTTGAAAAGAATACGCCTTGTCCTGGAGTGGCTTTGAGGAATCTCAGAATTCTGTGTCCTGCATCAAGATGAGATCGAGCTGGTTTTGACATAAACTGGCTAAGGTTTTGTATGCTAAAAGCTAGGTGGCCTTGTGACTGTTAGGTATAGTAATCTTCCAACCAATCTTCGAAATGAAGTGGGATCTGTTAATAAGTCACTTCCTTGTGAAGTCAATTCCAGAGAGGGTTCCATAGAGGTTGAAGAAGGCTTGCATCCTAGATAGCCTACATCATTTAGGATGTCCAAAGCATATTTCCTTTGACATGGGTTGATTCCTTCCGGTGTTCTAGCAACTTCCAGTCCTAGAATGTACTTAAGGTTTCCAAGATTTTTTATTGTGAATTTTTATTCAAGGTGATTTTTAATTTCCTCAATTTTTATGAGATTGCTCCCTGCTATTATGATGTCGTCGACATAGACCAATAAAATTATGAAATATTATTTGTTAGATAATATGAATAAAGAAGAATCATAAAGAGATTGTGAAAAACCATATTGAAGTAAACAAGATGTTAGCTTGGAGAACCACTGCCGTATAAGCTTTTCATTAGCTTGCAAACTCATTTGTCATATGAGGGACAATTCAAGAGTGTTGTTGGAGCAACGAGTTTACACTGTTCATATCTTGCCAAGCTTGAGGGCATACTGAATGAAGACCCATTCGTGGTATCATACGATACTTACTATGGGCGGCAGCCGCTCTTTGATGTCTGATGGTCAAGCCGATGACTAGAAATCAGCGCTTCTTGGGATGCAACCCAAGCGTATCCTTTTGCTATTTAGTTTTGTTTTCTTTTCAGTTTTTGCATTTAGTTTGTTTATCTCTCGAGTCGACGATTTTACCATTTGCATTCTTCTCTTTCTAGGTACTCAGTTGGAGCGATGAACCCCTACAACAGTGGATCTTTCAAAGCAAATTTCCTCAACCCTCATGCAAGCGTCTTGATTAGGGGAGTTTACTCTTTCCCTTTTGATTCTGTTAAACATTGAGGACAATGTTTCATTTAAGTTTGGGGGAGTGGCTTGCATGTTTTACTTGTTTTATCCACATGTTGTGTGCTTAATTGACACTTGAATCATCCTATTATTATGAGCTAAATTTTTTTTTTATGAGTTCAAACTTGAGAAAAAGAATGAATTATAGTAGTGACTATTCAATGAGGATTTTGATCGACTATGAATTGATTTATTTGAATCTTCAATATTGAACTCTACTTTTTGATTTTATTTCTTGCTCGAGACGATCAAGCTTAAGTTTGGGGGATGCGATTTTCTAATGGTTTTCGTGTTGATTCTTGGATTATTTTACGGTTTTTGGTATATATTTCTATATTTCAGGAATCAATGTTGAAATGCATAAAAGTAGAGGAAATGAGCCAAAAATGATGAAAAAGGACCTAACCGAGCGAACACGTCAAAGCCGGGAAAGGAAGAAAAGAATAAAAGAAAATAAAAAAAATAAAAATCAAGCTCGATCGATCGAGACTCAATTCTCGATCAATCGGCTTGGGCAGAAAATTGGCGATCGATCGAGCTGTCTGCTCGATCGATCGATCGGAAGAGTTCGCTGAAAAATAAATTCCTTAGACTTTGTGTCCAACAAGGAAGTCCATGATTTCTATCCCTCTATATATTAAACACGAAAATCACAAGATATATCATACTTTTTAACCTAGGAATAGCCTCCACTCCTCCATACTCCATATCACCTTCATCCACCATCAACTCTTCATCCTAGGATTTGGAACAAGCCAACAAGATAATCGAGGAGCACGATCGAGAAAGAAGCGAGGAAGGATCGAGAAACGAAGGAGTCGACTTGGGAGTTTTCTTTTACTTTTCTATTATTGTTTTAAATGAATAATTGGATTTGTTGTGTTTTTGATGATTGAAAAATATCAATAGCATAGTTTTTCCTACTGATTTTGAGATTGAATTCATATATCTTCTATGTGCATGTTTTATTGTTCTTCATGCTTTTGAAGGATTGATCCCCTTTGAATGATATTTTATTATAATTGAGATCGAGAGATAAAATTATAATACGATATAATAATTCATGCCGTGTGTTAAAGATTAAGATCGAGAGATAAAATTACATACGAGTGATAGCTTTGGATTGTTTAATCAAAAGTTAGTGGTTTTCATAAAGCGCGTTCGATACCAAATTGTTAATTAAGTGAACGAGAGTTACTTGTTGCAATTTGATGTTAGATTTAATATAGCTCGAGAGAGTTGTAAGTAATCCAAGAGCATACAACGCAGCGGAATAAAATTTTTATGGATTACTAACCAGCAGATCTATACATAGGGATTCATATCGGATAAAGGAATTACAAGTGTCTTACCCTTGTAGCGTGTTTGAAGCAGAATCCACGGAGCAGCACCACGTCCAACGCCTCCTCCGAGTCACTAGCAAAACTTAGCAAGTTTTGCCTCAACGGTATCCACACGATCAAATCGGGTGAAGGGATAGTTTAATAACAAGTTGCTAGACAAGTTATTAAACCGGAACAAGAAAGACACTCGATTCTAAATCGAAAGGCTCGCCCAAAATTTCACAAATTCTCTTCGGCTATGAAGAAGAAGCCGAGAGCTCTTTTGTGTGTTGGTGGCCGTGTGGTTTCTTGGTTTTAGGTTAGTATGATATGAATTGTTGTATTCAATTAATTACCATGCAATCATATTATATATGATTAATTAAAGGCTTTCATAAAGCCTCATGGGCTTAAGCCCATGATTTAATTTAATCATTATGATTATTAATTAAGACTCCCCTTAATTATTTAATTCATCCCATGAATTTAATTTTCCTTCTCGATTTAATCTTTTGTGCGACCCGATAGGATCTTGTAATGTTGGCAGTGACATAAAATCTCATTTTATGTCGCAAGCAAGGAGCGGTGTCTAGCAACACATCGAGGCTACCCAAATTACAAGAATGTCAATGACTCGACATAACCTATAGAACTTGTGATAATATTAACCATGTAACTTAATCCCTTTGTCCTTTGTGTTTAGATTGAACACGGGTCATGGAATAGTCATACTCGTATATCCAATCTTTATTTCTTGATCCCCAAGTAGAACTAGAATAAACGAATAAGCTCGATATCTCATATCGACTCATTCGAGCATGGCCATGAATTTTAGTTCTCACTTGATCAAGGGCCAAACACATCTCCTGTTATATAGGAGGGACAAATCCTATCTCGATCAGTCAACATCCCTCTACATAATTCGTAGTGTATCCAATAGTCGCCTTTATAGTTTACCCTGTTACGGGTAACGTTTGACGATATCAAAATACATAACTCCTTATGTTGGGATCTCTGATGATCACAAGTCGTAAGGATTACATACATTATTATCACTATGAGAATTGCATATGACGATCATATAACTATCCATGTTGCATTCTCATGGTGGGTCTGTCCAGTACATCTTTCTCTAACATGTACCCATATGTTGGTTTGATATCTCATATCAATGAACAATTCATCGATCAACACATACTAGTCTCTACGTATTATCATTATCCCTTTCATGATAATACTTGACTAGGGACATCTTTAAGAATAATACAATATTATTCTAAGGACATTAACTTATATATTAATTCACATTGCACAGTTAAAGAATAATATATAATAATGAATTGCCATTCATAAAATTATATTACATTATATGTCATAAACAATCATCTAATGATATGTCTTAGAGCATATTCCAACAAATCTCCCACTTGCACTAAGACCACTCAGACATATACCTAATGCCTAGAGATCTAGTATGACGATCATGCTTCTGCTGTGACAGTGGCTTCGTCAATGGGTCAGATACATTATCAGCTGTTGGTACTTTGCATATTTTAACATCTCCCCTTTCAACGATTTCTCGAATGAAATGGAAACGCCTAAGTATGTGCTTGGATCTTAGGTGAGATCTCGGTTCCTTAGCCAATGCGATCGCTCCATCGTTGTCACAATAGAGTTCTATCGGATCTTTAATGCTAGGCACCACTCCAAGTTCAGAAATGAACTTCCTCATTCAAACAGCTTCCTTTGCTGCATCCGTGGCAGCAATATACTCAGCTTCCGTTGTAGAATCGGCTACTGTTTCTTGCTTTGAACTCTTCCAGCTCACAGCACCTCCATTTAGGCAATACACATATCCAGATTATGATCGAAAATCATCTTTGTCAGTTTGGAAGCTTGCATCAGTGTAACCCATTACATTGAGCTCTTCCTCACCTCCATAAATCAAGAATGTAACCTTAGTCCTTCTCAAGTACTTCAGGATGTTTTTGACAGCAATCCAGTGACCTTCACCTGGATCAACTTGATATCTGCTCGTCATGCTCAAAGCATACGATACATCGGGACGAGTACATATCATGGCATACATGATAGATCCAATAGCTGACGCGTATGGAATCTTACTCATGCGTTGTCTCTCATCTGGTGTTGAAGGACACTGTTCCTTCGAGAGATAAATGCCATGCGTCATAGGCACGAATCCTTTCTTGGATTCTTGCATGCTAAACCTTTTAAGCACCTTGTCTATGTATGTACTTTGACTTAGACCAAGAAGCCTTCTTGATCTATCTCTATAGATCTTGATTCCTAATACATAGGTGGCTTCTCCTAAATCTTTCATCGAAAAGCAGTTCCCTAGCCAAATCTTTACAGATTGCAAGGCAGGTATATCATTTCCAATAAGAAGTATGTCATCTACATACAACACTAGGAAAATGATTACGCTCCCACTGACCTTCTTGTAGACACAAGGTTCATCTTCATTTTTGATAAAACCAAACTCTTTGATTGCATCATCAAAACGAAGATTCCAACTCCGAGAAGCTTGCTTCAATCCATAAATGGATCGTTGTAGCTTGCATATCTTTCCAGCATCCTTTGGATTGACAAAACCCTCGGGCTGTGTCATGTACACATCCTCGAGCAGATTTCCATTAAGGAAAGCTGTTTTGACATCCATCTGCCAGATTTCATAATCATGAAATGCAGCTATTGCAAGTAAGATCCTTATGGATTTAACCATGGCCACTGGTGAAAAGGTTTCATCATAGTCAATACCATGAATTTGTTTGAATCCTTTTGCAACCAGCCGACCTTTATAGGTTTGTACGTTACCATCCATATCGGTCTTTTTCTTGAAAATCCATTTGCACCCTATGGGTCGTACCCCTTTAGGTGGATCAACCAAAGTCCAGCGTAGTTACGCCTGATGATGTGTCAAAAAGTGTGGCTTCCCACTTGAATGGCGTAATTACGCCTACAAAGTGGCGTCTTTACGCCTGAATAAAATCACAAAAGTCGTAGCTTAGGCGTAGCTACGCCTAAATGAAGCGTAGTTACGCCTCATTAGCTCCTTCAAAATCTGATTTGCCGTGGCTTAGGCGTCTTTACGCCTGAATCAGGCGTAATTACGCCTGATACTTTGGTGAAAAGTGTAGATTTTTGACTTCAATTCATCATTTCTTTCCTCCATTTGCACCCTTTTAGTTCACAAAACATGTAATTACCTGGATTCCTGCAAAACAACACAGAACAAAACCAAAAGTGTAACTGATCGAAAACTAGCACTAAACCATGCAAAATAAGAAGAAATATAAGTGTATAAAATACACTTATCAATCCTCATAAGAGTTTTATGAGAAACAGTGGTATGTGAGAAAAACCCTGACGGTCCTTCTCTGATTATGTGCTGAAGGAATTCTTCTTCACCCTAATTCTGAACTGGATTCACCTCCATTATCAGAATAGATATATTCTTCATAGATTCTTTCATATGGGGGAATACCTCAAATTAATACACCTGCACCAAATCCTGGAAGTAAACAGCATCCTCGAACTCCTTGGTATGCTCGCACTGTCTTATTCATCGGTTTTGGTTTTCTGGACAATCCGTAGAGATATGTCCTCTTGCTCCGCACGTCCATCAGTTACAATCTTTGAAACTCTCATTCGCACGAGTATGAGTGTAAGGACCCTAGTTCCTTAAGTGCGGATAAAAGGCGTAATAGAGCTAAACATGCACATAAGACTATAGAGTACGTGTTGATGTATTGAGCCGTTAAGGTTACAGGTCAAATTAAAATTTCCAAAAGGGATTAATTACATTCCCAACCAATTGAGTGTTAATCCTATAGTTTTACACTACTCCTAGAGTAGAAACTATACAAAAGAATTAGGCCTGCTACGCCAAAAGCACTCCTCACTGGCTCACCGCATTAACCCGCTTTTCAGCCCGTACGCCCAAAAGTACCTACAAGAACAACCCCAAACCATGAGCATGTATGTAAACCATATTCACAATAATATGATCATAATTCAATGCATAAACCGTAAATGCAACCACTTCCTGTATTTAACACATATAAAGAAGCTCCCTCGGTTGTCCCTGTACCATAATTACAATCAATTGATTATAACACCAATAATGTATGTCATGACATGCATCCATTCCATGTATACCAATGGCCAATCCCGGTCTTATTATATCAGTGGCATAATACCCCTCGCGTTACATGACAGCGGCATTAATACCCCTCGCTTCGACATATTAGCGGCATAATATCCCTCGCATCAACATGACAGCGGCATTATCCTTCGCTTCGACATGTTTGCGGCAAATATTCTTCATCGCTATAATATGACAGCGGCAAGTATTCTATCATCGCTTCGACATGAAGGCGGCAAGTATTCTTCATCACTGTAATATAATCTCGATCCACAATCACATGCAACCATAATGCATATTCCAATTATGTATGCAACCATAATGCATAATGAGACCATATACGCAACCATAATGCATAACCAATTTATAGCGTAACAAATACGTTTTACCGTCCGATGCCCTTACGTCTCACTACGTACCTTGGTTCCAAAAGTGGAGATATCGTGGACTTTATCTCCTAAGTTGTGTGGCCACCTGGGATGGTTCTACACATTCACACAAATCAATATTAGGAGCCAATAATAGTCCAATATCAAAAATTCCACAAAAATGCCCAAAAATGCCAAATTTTGTCTTTCGCGATCGATCGCCAGTTCGGGCGATCGATCGCGAAACCTTACTGCCCGAAGCCAACATTTTCCACCCTTCGGCGATCGATCGCCACACTTGGCGCGATCGATCGCCAACCCCGCCGATCGATCGCCCAAGAGTGGCGATCGATCGCCAAGCGCTTCAAAAGCCTACTGCCAGTGCGCGATCGATCGCCTGAAATGGGCGATCGATCGCCAACCCCTGTAACCCGAAAATCCTCCATTTTTGCTCCAAAATTCCTTCCAATCCATACCAACACTTAAAACATCAAACCAACAACATTAATAACAACATATACCTTCAAAATACACCTTAAAACAACCATATATCCAACCCCCAATCAAAACCACACCAACCCATAACAAACCCATTTCAAAACCTTTCAAAAAACCATTTCAAACTCAATCCAAACACAATAAAAACAATAGGGAGGTATCCATACCTCTTGGGGACTCTAAATCTCACAAAGATTTCTACCAACAAGCTTTTTGCAAGGATTTTCCCCACCACTTTTGACCAAAATCGAAAATGGGAAGAAAAGGGTTTGGGAAATGATTTTGGGGGAATTATTAAGAGTGAAAGGTAAAGGTGAGGGTTGGGGGTATAAGTTAAATTGTGTTCCAACAATTACCATGGTGTATAAAACACCCCAACATTATATTTTAAAAGGCATTTTACCATAATGCACCAACATCACAATTAAAACATGATTCACCCAAATAATCACAAACCATTCCATTTAAACCATTAAAATCCCCAATTACTCAACATGATAACATGCACCCCGAAATGCTCTACTGGGTCACTCCTACCATGTGACTAAGCATTTCACCAAGATAATTAATGCCAACACAAATATTAATTATCACCATAATAATCACATAAACATAATTAACGCCCAAATGCAATTAATCATTTCGGGGATATCACAATACTCCCCTACTTATAAGATTTCGACCCCGAAATCGCATGCACTTACCCATATCGAAACCAAACATAAATTACATACCAGAAAATAACTCCGGGTAGTGCTGCATCATGTGCCGCTCCGTCTCCCACGTGGCCTCCTCGACACCCCTGCGATCCCACTGAACCTTGATCATAGGTATCACTTTATTCCGGAGTCTGCGATCAGCCCTATCCAAAATCCTGACTGGCCGTTCCTCATATGATACATCAGGATCCAACTGAACCTCAGAAGGCTGCAATACATGCAACGGATCCGGCTCATATTTCCGCAGCATAGATACATGGAACACGTCGTAAATACCAGACAACGACGGTGGTAGTGCCAAACGGTAAGCCAAGGTACCGATGCGCTGCAAAATCTCATACGGTCCCACATACCTCGGAGACAATTTACCCCGCATACCAAATCAAACCACACCCCTGAAAGGTGAGATCTTCAAAAAGACTCTATCTCCCAATTGAAATTCCAACGGTCTCCGCCGTTTATTCGCATAAGCTGCTTGCCTATCTTGGGCTGCCTTCATTTTCAAACAGATAACCTTTACCTTATCCTCCATCTCTCGAATCAACTCGGGTCCTCCCACTGCTTTACTGGTCAAGTTATCCCAGTAACGGCGACCTACAACGCCTACCATACAAAGCCTCAAACGGAGCCATTTGAATACTCGCCTGATAGCTGTTGTTATATGAAAACTCTACCAAGGCCAAAGAATCCTGCCATGAGGTATCAAATTATAGTACACACGCCCGTAGCATGTCTTCGAGTGTCTGTATAGTGCGCTCAGTCTGACCATCAGTCTGGGGATGATAAGCTGTACTCAATCTTACCTCAGTGCCCAAAGCTGACTGTAAACCTCCCCAGAAATGAGATGTGAACCGCGGATCTCTGTCGGACACAATAGACACTGGAATTCCATGCAGTCTCACTATGTCCCGGACATATAACTGAGCCATCCTCAAGTATGTGTACGTCATACAGTAGGGGATGAAGTGAGCTACCTTCGTCAGCCTGTCTATGATCACCCAAATGGCATCACACCCTGAAGCAGTCCTCGGCAAGTGAGTCACAAAGTCCATAGATATGTGTTCCCACTTCCACTCCGGTATCTCTAAGCTCCTCATTTCGCCGCCGGGTCTCTGCCTCTCTGCCTTAACCTGTTGACAGATCAAACACCTCATCACGCTTCATCCGCTTCCACCAGAACTGATCACATAAGTCCTTATACATCTTCCTCCCTCCTGGGTGAATACTGAATCGGCTAGTATGAGCTCGCTCCAAGATTCCTCTACGCAACTCCGGCGTACATGGAACCACCCATCGGTTACCGAGTCTCAAAGAATCGTCCTCAGTCACTCTGAACTTCGATGGCTGACCCTGAAGTGATAATGATGTCCATCTCTGAACCTCATAATCTGTCCTCTGACCTCTTCTGATATTCTCATAGATATCTGGTTCAGCCAATAAAGTTGATACCCAAACCGGCGATGCGTCCACATCGAAATCATAGCCCAGATGGCAACAAGAAGTCATCATAGCCGACAAATGCATGACATCCTCAGCAGTGCTCTTCACCTTCCGACTCAAGGCGTCTGCTGTCAAGTTGGCTTTCCCCGGATGATACTCTATTTCACAGTCATAGTCTTTGAGTAGATCCATCCACCTTCTCTGTCGCATATTTAACTCTGCCTGAGTAAACAAGAATTTCAAGCTCTTATGATCCGTGTATATGGTGAAAGATGTACCATACAAATAGTGCCTCCAAATCTTCAAAGCAAAGATAATAGCCGCCAACTCCAAATCATGGACCGGGTATCTAGCCTCATGCGGCTTCAACTGCCTCGATGCATAAGCTACCACGTGCTTATCTTGCATCAATACACATCCCAAGCCCTGAAGCGATGCGTCAGTATATAGAACAAACCTCTTGTTCTCCGTAGGAATCACCAATACCGGTGCCGTCGTCAATCGGTGCTTTAACTATTGGAAACTCTCCTCGCAGGCATCAGACCAAAAGAAGGGCACTCCCTTTTGAGTCAATTGAGTCAGTGGCTTAGCAATCTTAGAAAAACCCTCGACAAAGCGTCGGTAATAGCCAGCCAAACCAAGAAAACTCCGAATCGGGCACAGAAGTGGGTGCAGCCCACTCCATCACCGCTTCAATCTTCCTGAGGTCCACTGAAATTCCACTGCTAGATATGACATGCCCCAGAAATACCACACTACTCAACCAAAACTCACACTTACTGAGTTTGGCATATAGCTGGTGATCTCTAAGGATCTGGAGCACTGTCCTCAAATGTCTCACATGCTCTTCCTCGCTCCGGGAGTAGATGAGTATATCGTCAATAAACACAATGACGAACTGATCCAGATAGGGTTGGAACACCCGATTCATCAAGCTCATAAAGACAGCCGGGGCGTTCGTCACACCGAACGGCATCACCAAGAACTCGTAGTGCCCATACCGAGTTCGAAATGCTGTTTTCTGCACATCCTCCTCCCTGACCCGTATCTGGTGGTACCCGGATCTCAAATCAATTTTGCTATACAGCTTCGTGCCCTGCAACTGATCAAATAAATCATCAATCCTCGGGAGAGGATACTTGTTCTTTACCGTGGCCTTATTCAGTTGCCGGTAATCGATGCACAGACGCATTGAGCCATCTTTCTTTTTCACAAAAAGAACCGGTGCGCCCCAAAGCGATACGCTAGGGCGTATATATCCTTTATCAAGGAGTTCCTGTAACTGTTCCTTCAGTTCTCTTAGCTCTGCCGGTGCCATTCGATAAGGAGCACGAGAAATAGCGGATGTCCCTGGTAATAACTCAATCCCAAACTCGACTTCCCTAGTCGGTGGGAACCCTGGAATCTCCTCCGGAAAGATATCAGCAAATTCTGCTACCACTGGCACATCCTCAACCTTTAATTCCTTACCCTTTCCCAACGTGTCCACGGCATAGATGAGGTAGCCCGTGTGTCCACGTTCCAACAATTGGGACATCTTGATCGCCGAAATCAACGGAATCTTCGCACGAGATCCGTTGCCATAAAAGGTCCACTGAACTCCCAAACCAGATCTGAACCGAACTGTCCTCTGTCGACAATTTACCACTGCCTGATATCTGTTCAGAATGTCGATTCCCACAATGCAGTCGAAATCTGACATACCCAAAACAATCAAGTCTGCCTTTATCTCATTGCCCTCAAAATAAATGAGGCAGTCCATCAGAAACCGGTCAGCAACAACTCTCTTCCCAGTGGGTGTCGAGACCAATAGAGACGTGGGTAACGGAGACGTGCACATATGATGTCTCGCCACAAAGTCCGTAGACACGAAGGAGTGCGAAGCACCTGTGTCTATCAAATAGGCGGAATATGTAAATAATAGGCACGTACCAGCTATAACCTCCTCTGGAACTGCATCGGCCTGCTCCCTGGTCAATGCATAGACCTGTCCTTGAGGTGGCCCCATCGCCTGTCCTCCCATCTGACGAGGCACCATCGGTGGCCTCTGCTGCACTGTACCAGTAGAAAACCTCTCTCGACCTTCCCTGAGATCCGTTTGTCCTTCCCGGTTGGGGCAACGCCGAGCAATGTGGCCCGACCTGCCACAAATGTAGCAGACAGAACAATCTCGCATCAAATGTGGCCCTCCACAAAAGTGGCACTTGACATCTCCAGCTCTACTAGCTTGAGCCGGTCCCCCATAAGTAGATGCACCACCCCTCCGATCCCCTTGCTTTCGGCCCTCCGGCCGCCTTCCACTAAACCGAGAAGAAGAAGAAGTCCCCCGCGACTTAAAAGATCCTCCTCGGGGCCTCAGATTTTCAGATGTTGATCTTTGTGATGGTGCTGGTGAAGGTATGGCCTCAGGATAAGCACTCACCCCTATCTCCGCTAACTCCGCTCTAACCAGTGCCTCATCAAAGGATGTCGGGTTGTTAGAAATGACCCGATCAAATAATTCTGGTCGCAGCCCCTTCAAAAAGTGCCTCATCTTGGCATGCCCATTTGTAGCTGTAAGTAACCCCATGATCATACAACGCAGCGGAATAAAATTTTGGGATTACAAACCAGTGATCTATACATAGGGATTCATATCGGATTAGAGAATTACAAGTGTCTTACCCTTGTAGCGCGTTTGAAGCCGAATCCACGGAGCTGCACCACGTCACGCCTTCTCCGAGTCAATAGCAAAACTCGAATGGTTTTGCCTCAACGGTATCCACACGATCGAATCGAGTGAAGGGATGATTTAATAACAAGTTGCTAGACAAGTTATTAAATCGGAACAAGAAAGAACACTCGATTCTCAATCGAATGGCTCGCACCAAACTCAAAAATCTCCTCGGCTATGATGAGAAAACCGAGAGCCTTTTTGGTTGTGGAGGCCGTGTGCTTCCTTCTTGATTTAGGTTAGTGTGATATGAAAGTTGTCTTACAATTTATCACCTTGCAATCATATTAAATATAATTAATTAAAGGCTTTCTTAAAGCTTCATGGGCTTAAGCCCATGATTTAATTAATCCTTATGATTATTAATTAAGACTCCTCTTAATTATTTAATTCATCCCATGAATTTAATTTCCCTTCTCGATTTAATCTTTTGTGCGACCCGATAGGATCTCGTAATGTTGGCAGTGACATAAAATCTCATTTTATGTCGCAAGCATCGAGCGGTATCTAGCAACACATCGATGCTACCCAAATTACGAGAATGTCAATGACTCGACATAACCTTTAGAACTTGTGATAATATTAACCATGTAACTTAATCCCTTTGTCCTTTGTGTTTAGATTGAACACGAGTCATGGAATAGTCATACTCGTATATTCAATCTCTATTTCTTGATCCCCAAGTAGAACTAGAATAAACGAATAAGCTCGATATCTCATATCGACTCATTCGAGCATGGCCATGCATTTTAGTTCTCACTTGATCAAGGGCCAAACACATCTCCTGTTATATAGGAGGGACAACTCCTATCTCGATCAGTCAACATCCCTCTACATAATTCGTAGTGTATCCAATAGTCGCCTTTATAGTATACCCTGTTACGGGTAACGTTTGACGATATCAAGATACATAACTCCTTATGTTGGGATCTCTGATGATCACAAGTCGTAAGGATTACATACATTATTATCACTATGAGAATTGCATATGACGATCATATAACTATCCATGTTGCATTCTCATGGTGGGTCTGTTCAGTACATCGTTCTCTAACATGTACCCATATGTTGATTTGATATCTCATATCAATGAACAATTCATCGATCAACATATACTAGTCTCTACGTATTATCATTATCCCATTCATGATAATATTTGACTAGGAACATCTTTAAGAATAATACAATATTATTCTAAGGACATTAACATATATATTAATTCACAATGCACAGTTAAAAGAATAATATATAATAATGAATTGCCATTCATAAATCCATAAACATTGTATGTCTTAAACAATCATCTAATGACTTGTCTTAGGGCATATCCCAACAAATCTCCTACTTGCACTAAGACCACTCAGACATATACCTAATGCCTAGAGATCTAGTATGACGATCATGCTTCTGCTGTGACAGCGGCTTCGTCAATGGGTCAGATACATTATCATCTGTGGGTACTTTGCATATTTTAACATCTCCCCTTTCAACGATTTCTCGAATGAAATGGAAACGCCTAAGTATGTGCTTGGATCTTTGGTGAGATCTTGGTTCCTTAGCCAATGCGATCGCTCCATTGTTGTCACAATAGAGTTCTATCGGATCTTTAATGCTAGGCACCACTCCCAGTTCAGAAATGAACTTCCTCATCCAAACAGCTTCCTTTGCTGCATCCGAGGCAGCAATATACTCAGCTTCCGTTGTAGAATCGGCTACTGTTTCTTGCTTTGAACTCTTCCAGCTCACAGCACCTCCATTTAGGCAATACACATATCCAGATTGCGATCGAAAATCATCTTTGTCGGTTTGGAAGCTTGCATCAGTGTAACCCATTACATTGAGCTCTTCCTCACCTCCATAAATCAAGAATGTATCCTTAGTCCTTCTCAAGTACTTCAGGATATTCTTGACAGCAATCCAGTGACCTTCACCTGGATCAACTTGATATCTGCTCGTCATGCTCAAAGCATACGATACATCGGGACGAGTACATATCATGGCATACATGATAGATCCAATAGCTGACGCGTATGGAATCTTACTCATGCGTTGTCTCTCATCTGGTGTTGAAGGACACTGTTCCTTCGAGAGATAAATACCATGTGTCATAGGCACGAATCCTTTCTTGGATTCTTGCATGCTAAACCTTTTAAGCACCTTGTCTATGTATGTACTTTGACTTAGACCAAGAAGCCTTCTCGATCTATCTCTATAGATCTTGATTCCTAACACATAGGTAGCTTCTCCTAAGTCTTTCATCGAAAAGCAGTTCCCTAGCCAAATCTTTACAGATTGCAAGGCAGGGATATCATTTCCAATAAGAAGTATGTCGTCTACATACAACACTAGGAAAATGATTACGCTCCCACTGACCTTCTTGTAGACACAAGGTTCATCTTCATTTTTGATAAAACCAAACTCTTTGATTGCATCATCAAAACGAAGGTTCCAACTCCGAGAAGCTTGCTTCAATCCATAAATGGATCGTTGTAGCTTGCATATCTTTCCAGCATCCTTTGGATCGACAAAACCCTCGGGCTGTGTCATGTACACATCCTCGAGCAGATTTCCATTAAGGAAAGCTGTTTTGACATCCATCTGCCAGATTTCATAATCATGAAATGCAGCTATTGCAAGTAAGATCCTTATGGATTTAACCATGGCCACTGGTGAAAAGGTTTCATCATAGTCAATACCATGAATTTGTTTGAATCCTTTTGCAACCAGCCGACCTTTATAGGTTTGTACATTACCATCCATATCGGTCTTTTTCTTGAAAATCCATTTGCACCCTATGGGTCGTACCCCTTCAGGTGGATCAACCAAAGTCCATACTTGGTTTGCATACATGGATTCCATTTCAGATTTCATGGCCTCTTGCCATTTCTCAGAATCATTGCCCATAATAGCTTGTTGATAAGATGACGGCTCATCCTCATCAATAAGTAGTAAGTCACCTTGTTGAGTCACAAGAAATCCATATCTCTGTGGCTCCCGGTGTTCTCTTACAGACCTACGCTGGGCTTGTGTCTCTTGAGCAGGTACTTCTTCCACAACAGCTTGTGGTGCCTGCTCTGTTTCCATCTCAATCTCAGGTTCAGTGTTTTCTTGTGGTTGAACTTCACTAAGTTCTATTTTTCTCCCACTGGTTTTTCTAGAAATAATTCCCTTTCAAGAAATACACCAGTCCGAGCAACAACTATTTTGTTCTCAGTGGGATAATAGAAATAGTATCCTTTCGTTTCCTTAGGATACCCCACAAATAAACACTTATCAGATTTGGGTCCAAGTTTGTTAGTGGCGTGACGTCTAACGAAAGCCTCACAACCCCAAATCTTCATAAAAGACATACTAGGACGCTTCCCAGTCCATATCTCATATGGTGTCTTTTCCACTGATTTAGATGGAACACGGTTCAGTAAGAAAATCGCTGTTTCTAGAGCGTGTCCCCAAAATGATATCGGAAGATCTGCATGACTCATCATTGATCTAACCATGTCTAACAAGGTTCGATTTCTCCTCTCGGATACACCATTCCATTGTGGAGTATACGGAGGAGTGAGTTGTGGGACTATCCCACACTCCTTTAGATAGTCATGAAACTCTTGGCTTAAGTATTCTCCTCCTCGATCTGATCGAAGGATTTTGATACTTTTGCCAAGTTAGTTTTGTACTTCATTCTTGAAATCTTTGAACTTTTCAAAGGTTTCATGTTTATGTTTCATTAGGTACACATACCCATATCTACTGAGGTCATCAGTAAATGTAACGAAGTATTGAAAACCACCTCTAGCTTGTGTACTTATTGGTCCACATACATCACTATGTATTAGTCCCAATAAAATATTTGCCCTTTCAACATGTCCCTTGAAAGGGGCTTTAGTCATCTTGCCCATTAAACAAGATTCGCATGTTTCATATGATTCAAAATCAAATGAATCTAATACTCCATCCTTATGAAGTTTAGATATGCGGTTCTCGTTTATGTGGCCCAAGCGACAGTGCCAGAGATAAGTCGGATTACAATCATTATTTTTAATCCTTTTAGTATTTATGTTATAGATAGGCATATCAAGATTTAATACATAAAGACCATTCACCATTTGTGCATCAGCATAAAACATATCATTTAAATAAATAGAACAACAATTGTCCTTTATTATAAATGAAAAACCATACTTGTCTAAACAAGAAATAGATATAATGTTTTAGTAATTGAAGGCACAAAATAACAGTCTTTTAAAATCAACGATAAACCAGAAGGTAAAGCTAAATGATAATCTCCTATAGCTAATGCAGCAACTCTTGCTCCATTTCCAACTCGGAGATCAACTTCACCTTTGCCAATGTCCTACTCCTTTTGAGATCCTGCACATTTACACAAATGTGAGATCCACATCCAGTATCTAATACCCATGATGAAGAAGTAGATAAATTGACTTCTATAACAAAAATACCTGAAGCGGAAGTCACACTTCCTTTCTTTAGATCCTCCAGATATACTTTGCAGTTCCTTTTCCAATGGCCGGTCTCACCGCAATGGAAACAGTTCCCTTCCTTTGCTATCCCTCCCTTTGGCTTCAGTGCAGAAGACTTTGGCTTAGATTTAGCAAAGACCTTCTTTGCTTTCTTGTTGCCTTTGGCTTTGGCCCTTCCTTTGCCCTTATTCACAATAAGGACATTTGTGGCCTTAGTCTTCTTAGTATTTGCTTCATATGTTCTCAACATACCAAGCAACTGGGGCAGAGTCTTTTCCATATCAGTCATATTGTAATTTACTACAAATTGACTGAAGCTCTCCGGCAACGATTGCAAGATTACATCGGTGGCCAACTCTTGGTCCAATGGAAACCTAGCTTATCCAGATTCTCAATGTACCCAATCATCTTGAGCACATGAGTTCCAACTAAGCTTCCTTCTACCATCCTGCACTGGAATAACGCTTTAGAGACGTCATACCTCTCTTGTCTAGCTTGCTGTTGGTACAACTGCTTTAAGTGTTCGATCATATCGAACGCCTCCATTTCCTCATGTTGCTTCTGAAGCTCAGAGTTCATAGTGGCAAGCATGAGGCACCCAACATCAAGTGCGTCACTCTGATGCTTCTTGTAAGCATCTTTTCAGCTCTTGTAGCTGTTAGGGGAGGTTCCTCAGCGAGCAAGGGTTCCTCTAGAACATATTGTTTCTTTTCTTGTTTGAGGACTATCCTCAAGTTCCTATGCCAGTCTAGGAAATTCGTCCCATTTAGTTTGTCCTTCTCAAGGACCGATCGCAGTGATAAAGTGCTAGTAACGTTTGTAGTTGCCATGGATATCTACAATATAAATATGCCAAAATAAGTTTATGATTTAAATCATTTAACATGGTCTTATATTAAATGATACTCCCACTATTTTATTTGAAAAATATCAACCCTCGAAACTTTTAGTGGGCCAAGATCCATATTTCGCCTAATCTTGAGTTAGCTTTGGCTAATCGCCCAAGACTCGGTTATTTAGGTAGACAACACTTTGTCAATTACATCACATATAATTCTTGGATAGTTGGACGAAACAACACTTTGTTCAATTCATCAAATGAATTATAATCCAACACATGCCTCTAGGTTCCCAATCCTATTGAGATAACCTAGTTAAGTCGTACCCAATTAAAGTATGACGGATATCACTTTTATCCTTTCGCGCCTTACTAAGATTGCCACGGTGCTTTGCTTTGGCAAACCCACACATGTACAATCGAAGTTATTGACGAGTACTTTTATTTGGAAGGCATCTAAAACTTAATATTTTAGAGGGATTTATTGATCTCATGATTAATTTGATAATTTAAAATATGTCCACTACATATAGTTGTATACATATCTACATATATGTGTAATACTATTATCAAACTAAAACATAAGATAAATCATGCATCAACATACATAATTAAAACGTGACATGGTTATAGCCCCTACTAATGAGTTTCTCAAGCCAATGAGAAACTCCTATGAGTCAACCTAAGGTAACTTCATAAGCACCTTCCTTTGGCTCCAATTTGTGAATGGCCTCCTCATCCCGGCACGATGCTCCATCTTCATTGATCACCATCAATAAAATAAACTACACTATTTTACAAGATATAGAATTCCTCGATTCACATTCGAGGGGAACATAGGGGAGGGATAACATTTAGAATGAAATAGAGAAAGGCACGACACGCAGGTCGTATTATAATTACAATCATTCACAAATCCTATCTAATAGGTCAAAGGGCTATAACCACGCACCATGCTCAAACAACACATAAAGCATGCATTAACATTTAATTAATTAAATTCTAAACATTTTAAATTTAATTTTAATTAAAACTGTAAAATAATTTTTGAAAAATTATCGTACGCTCGGGACATCACATGCCACGAACTAAAGCGACTAAAACACGAACCACCATGATTCGAACCAAGACCCACGGCTGGACCAATAGTGGGCCTAGGGTTCGAAACCCTAGCCCATGGCCGAGCCATGGTCCATGCGGCGGCTTGGGTGCGGCGCTGCTAGGGTTCAAAACCCTAGCCGCCTTGCACCATCTTGGTTCTATCGAGCCAACTTGCACCTTCTCAATACTTTATCGAGCCAAAAGAGTTCAAAACCCTAGATAGTGCGACGGCTTGACCCATGCTCGAGCCAGGGTCCGAACCCTAGCTCCTAGGCGGCGGCCGAGAGGCCAATTTGACTAGGGTTCAAAACCCTAGCCACTTAGTAGCGGCGGCCGAGCCATGGTGACTAGGGTTCGAAACCCTAGCACCTAGGTGGCCTCGGCCGTGAGCCTACACGAGCCATGTTCCGTTTTTGATCACGAATTATCATATTATCGATCCGTCAATTATATCATATATATTTATACGATGATTTTCACAAAATCGATTTTTTCCATATCATATATGAAAATACAGTTTAAATAGCATGCAATATAATTCTAACATGATTAAACTATTTAACCACATAAAATCCGATATGAGCCTTGTACACGGCTCTGATACCACTGTAAGTAACCCCATGAGCATACAACGCAGCGGAATAAAATTTTGGGATTACAAACCAGCGATCTATACATAGGGATTCATATCGGATTAGTAATACAAGTGTCTTACCCTTGTGCGGTTTGAAGCCGAATCCAC